>VKON01001958.1:0-56269 GCA_009741485.1 Malurus cyaneus samueli
ACACCGGGCTCTGGCACCGCACTGTCACCAGAGTGTCACCGGCACTGAGTGACACTGTCACTGCCACCCGAGTGACACCGGGACTGTCACTGTCACCAGAGTGACACCGACACTGTGACCGCACTGGCACCGCCCCGAGTGTCCCCTGTCACCGTAACGCCACCCCCAGTGGCACCGGCACTGTCACCGGCACCCCAGTGCCACCCACCCGAGTGTCACCGGCACCCGAGTGGCGCTGGCACTGTCACCGTCACCCCGAGACTTCCCTGGCACCGCCAGCCGAGTGTCCCTGGTCACTGTCACCCCGAATGTCCCTGGCACCGCTCTGTCACAGCCACCCCGGCACTGTCACCGTCACCCCGAGCCGCTCCGGGTGTCCCTGGCACCACCGCGGTCCTGTCACCTTCACCGCGGGTGTCCCCTGTCCCTGCTCCGGTGTCTCTGTCACCGCCCCGGTCCTGTCACTGCCACCCTGAGCCGCCCGTGTCCCTGTCCCCGCCCCTGTCCCCTCTCTGTCCCCTCCCTGTCCCCTGTTTCTGTCCCTGTCCCCTCCCCGGGTCGCGGTTTTTGTCCCCGGCCCCTCTGCGGTGTCCCCAAAGATCCGGGGGAACCGCGGGGACTCCGCTTTTACCGGTGCGGACCCGGCGGGGACATTCGGGGACAAAAAAAAAATCTGAATTTTTACCTGTAAGGACTCAGCGGGGACCTCAAGAGATCAAAAATCGGATTTTTTACCGGTGCGGGCTCGGTGGGGACATTAAGGGACAAAAAATCTGAGTTTTTATCGGTCCGGACACAGCGGGGACACTTCCGAGACAAAAAAAATCAGATTTTTGTGCCTTTTCCCGACTCAGCGAGGACATTTCAGAGATCAAAAATAGGATTTTTCCGCCTCACCCAGAGTCAGCAGGGAATTTTACAGATCAAAACGTGTTTTTTTTCTTCAGAGCGGACATTTTTGAGGTAAAAAAAATCAGATTTTTCTGCCCATCCCGGCCCAGAATCAACAGCGACCTTTAGAGATAAAAAAAAATCTGATTTTTTTTTTTAATGTCCCCGACTCAGCGGGGACATTTCAGAGATAAAAAAATCGGATTTTTTCCTGTCCCCGACTCAGCAGTGACTTTTAAAGATCAAAACTCGGATTTTTGTGCTTTCCCCGGGTCAGAAATGACCTTTAAAGACAAAAAACAGCGGATTTTTTATCTCGGGTTTTTCTCGCCCGGCCCCGCTGAGGTTTTTTTATCTCCCGATCCTCCCCAAACCCGGACCCGCCCCCATCCCAAAAAAACCCCAAATTCAGCCACCCCGGCGCCCGGACCGGAACAAATCCCGGCCGGAAATCCCCAATTTTGGGGAAAAAATGGGAAAAATTGGGTTTGTTCTGCTCATCCCGGGAGGATTCATGGGAAGCAGAAATTGGGAGGGATTTGGGACGAATTTGGGAAAAAAATTCTGTTCCAGAAGAAATTTGGAGGTGGATTTTGGAAAAAAAATCCATCTCAGAGGGGTTTTGGGGTGAATTTTAGGGAAAAATTCCATCCCAGAGGAAATTTGGGGTGGATTTTAGGGGAATATTCCATCCCAGAGGGGTTTTGGGGTGAATTTGGGGAAAAAGAGACGGAGGAAGCGAAGGTGGAAAAGGTGACAGATCCGGGAGGGTTTGGGACTTTCTAAAAATAAAAATAAAAAAAAGCGAATTCGCAGAAACGCCGGGACAGGAAACGAGAGCGTCAGGGCTGCAGAGAGCTCAGAAACTGCAAAAATCGGCTCTTTTGGGGTCTTTAAAACCTCTTTTGGGGTTTTCAAAAACTGCAAAATTCAGCTCTTTTGGGGTTTTAGGAGCTCAAAAATTCGGCTCTTTTGGGGTTTTAAAGAAATGCAAAATTCAGCTCTTTCGGATTTTTTAAAGAGCTGCACAGTTCAGATTTTTTCAAGAACTCCAAAATTCAGCTGATTTGGATTTTTTTCCTGCAAGGAATTCCCCCCCATTTCCCCATTTTTTCCTCACATTTTTCTCTCACATTTCCCCCCCATTTTTCCCCATTTTTTCCCCTAAAAATTCCCAAATCCATCCCATTTCGATCCCAGATTCCAACAGGGATTTCCCCCACATTTTTCCCCAATTTCCTTCCCATTTCCTCACATTTTCCCCCCACATTTTCCCCATTTTTCCCTTAATTTTTCCCCATTTCCCCCCACATTTTTCTGCATTTCCCACATTTCCCACAATTTTTTCCCCAATTTCCCCACATTTTTCCCATTTTCCCCAATATTTTTGCCTATTTCCCCCCATTTTCCCCCATTTTTCCCCAATTTCTCTCATTTTTTTCCCAATTCCCCCCATTTTTCCCCAATTTCCCCCCATTTTTCCCCACACCAAACACCTTCCAGAATCTCTTTTTTCCACATTTTTATTCCCCAAATCCCGTTTTGTATCCGATACAAAATTCCCCCTCTCAGATCCAGGGGGGGTCTATGTATAACATAGAAAAAAACCCCAAATGGCCCAAACCGGGGATTTGCACCCAATTCCTGCTCCTGGAAGCAAAAATTCCCATTTTTTTTGAGGAAAATTCACTGATTTGGAGCAAAAATCGCTCCGGAATTGTAAAAAAATCAGAGGTTTTTTTTTTCTAATTTTTTTTTGGCTGATAAAAAATTCAGGTTTTTTGGAATTTTAGGCGAAAATTGAGAAAATTCAAAAGAACATTCCAGGCACACCCGGTCACGGCAGTTGGAATTTCCTGGGAATTCCCTGAGGATTTTTCTGAGAATTCCCAGAGAATTTCCTGGAATTCCTGAAGGATTTTTGGGAATTTCCTGCAGATTTCTTAGGAATTGCCAAGAGAATTTCCTGGATTTCCTGGAAGATTTCCCGAGAATTCTGGGACTATTTCCTGAGAATTTTGGAGGATTTTCTGGAAATTCTGGGGGATTTTTCAGGAATTCCAGTGAGGATTTCCCCCGAAATTCCAGAGGGGCCCTGGGGAAGATCCGGGAGGAGCTGGGGGTAATTAAAGGGTTAAACCAGCCCTAATTAACCCCAAACCACCCGGAATTAACCCCAAAATCCTCCTAATTAACCCCAAAACTCCCAGAATTAATGAATCCGGGCCGATCCCGCTGCTCCGACGTTCCCGGGCTCAGAAATGCAGGAATTGGGCAAATCCGGGCTCAGAAATGCAGGAATTGGGCAAATCCGGGCTCAGAAATGCAGGAATTGGGCAAATCCGGGCTCAGTTTTTGATGAGGCTCGAATTGGGGTCCATCTGCTCCTCCTGGATGGGGACGCGGCAGCTGCGCTCCTCTGCAGGGCAGAAATCCCAAAAAAATCACATGGAAATCCACGGAAATCCCGTGGAAATCCCACAGAAATCCCATTGAAATCCCATTGAAAACCCATAGGAATCAGCAACAAAGAAATCCCAAAAAATCACATGGAAATCCCACAGAAATCCCAAAGAAGTCCCACAGGAATCCCATAAAAGCAGGAACGAGGAAATTCCATAAAAACAACAATGGGATCCCCATTTTCTCCTGTTTTTTCCCCATTTTTCCCCATTTCCCCCCCATTATTTCCCCCCATATTTTCCCCATTATTTTCCCCATTTTTTCCCCATTTTCCTCCATTTTTCCTTTTTTTCCCGCCCCCATTTTTCCCCATTTCCCCCATTTTTCCCCATTATTTTTCCCATTTCCCCATTTTTCTCACTCCTGTTCCCGTTGCCGTTCCCGGGCTCTTTGGCGGTCGCTTGGACGAGGAGGAGGAGAACGGAGACCCCACTGAGGAGGAGGAGGAGGAGGAGGAGCACGAGCAGGGACAGCGAGCCTGGAATGGGGAAAAAACCCTAAAAAATGGGATCCTGAGAGCCTGAAATGGGGAAAAAACCCTAAAAAATGGGATCCTGAGAGCCTGGAATGGGGGAAAACCCTAAAAATGGGATCCTGAGAGCCTGGAATGGGAAAAATCCTAAAAAATGGGATCCTGAGAGTCTGGAATGGGGAAAAATCCTAAAAATGGATCCATGGGATGGAGAAAAACCCTAAAAATGGATCCTGAGATTGGGATCAGGGGCAGAGAGCCTGAAATGGGAAAAACCCTAAAAATCAATCCATGGGATGGAGAAAAACCCCAAAAATGGATTCTGAGATTGGGATCAGGGACAGAAAACCTTGGATTGGAGAGAAAAAACCCTAAAAAGGATCCCAAAGTTTGGGTGGAACCCCTACAGTTTCCCCCGGGGAAAAAACATGGGAAAAATTATGGAATTTCTCTGGAATAAAAAGAGTGGGAATTCCCGGTGCCAGAGATTGTGGGATCATGGAAAGTTGGCTAAAATATAGGAATGAGTTCAGAGGAAATGGATTGATTCCAGAGTTTGGAATTTTGGGATCCTAGAAAGGGGTGTGAAATACGGGATTTGGTTCAGGGAATGTGGGGTTTCAGATCCCAGAGTTTGGAATTTTGGGATCCCGCTCTCCCTGGGAGGAATTTGGGGTTTTTGCTCACCCCAGTTGGGGCCGCCGGGATCGGGGCCGCTCCCCGGGAATTCCGGGGATTTTCCGGAGCCGTTTCCCGGGAATTCTTTGGGGTCCCGGAGCCGTTTCCCGGGAGTTTCCATGGGTCCAATCCCCGCGGTGACGTTTCCCGGGATTCCCGCGGGGATTGGACCCCGTTCGGTGTCCCCGGAGCCATCGGGATCGCCACAAACGCTGTCCTGGGTCCCCGACCCCACCCGGAGCGTGCGCTGCCCGCGGCGGCTGCAGCTGGAACGGGAAAATCCCGAAATCCCGCTCTGAGCCAAACACAAATCCCAAACCCAAACCCAAATCTGAACCTAAATCCATCCAAATCCAAACCCAAATCCCGCTCTGAGCCAAACCCAATCCCGATCGATCCAAACCCAAACCCAAATCCCAGTCTGAGCCAAACCCAAATCCCGATCAACCCAAATCCCAATCGATCCCAATCGACCCAAATCTGAACCCAAATCCATCCAAATCCATGCAAATCAACCCGAATCCTAATCAATCCAAACCCAAATCCATCCAAACCCAAATCCACCCAAACAATCCAAATCCATCCAAAAACCCATCATCCAAATCGACCCAAATCCCGACCAACCCCAGTCCAAATCCATCCAAATCAACCCAAACCAACCCATTCCAAATCAGTCCAAATCCAAATTGATGCAAATCCCTCCAAATCGACCCAAATCAATCCCAATCCCAATCCATCCAAACCCAAATCAATCAAAATCCATCTAAATTGACACAAATCCCAACCCCACAACAATCCCTAAAAATGCCCTGAGCACATTGGGAATGGGAATTCCTAAAAATCCCAAATTTTGGGATTCAGGGCTCTTAATCCAGTTTTATTCCAATTTTTGTGGACCCTGATTTGGGTTTTTCCCATGGAAATGAATCCCTAAAAGATCCCTGAGCGCGTTGGGATGGGGGATTCCTACAAATCCCAAATTTTGGGATTCAAGGATCTTAATTCAGATTTATTCCCATTTTTTTGACCCTGATTTGGTTTTTTTCCTATGGAAACGAATCCCTAAAAGATCCCTGAGGACGTTGGGAATGGGAGATTCCTACAAATCCCAAATTTTGGGATTCCGGGCACCTAATCCAGGTTAATTCTCAATTTTGGACCCTGATTTGGGTTTTTCCCAGGGAAAATTAAAACCCAAAGGTGCCCTGATTATGCTGGGAATGGGGATTCCTAAAAATCCCAAATTTCGGGATTCAGGGCTCCTCATTCCCATTTTTTGGACGATTTGGGTTTTTCCCAGTAAAGTCAGTCCTTAAACGGGGATTCCTACTTGGTCCAGGGCTGGCAGAGCTCGTTCCCTCCTCGGGAAAAAGTTCCTTCGGGACATCGGGAACACTCTGGGAAAACAAAAAAAAATGGGGTGAAAAATCAGGATTTGGGGTCGGAGACACCAAAGGGATGGTTTGGACTGGGCTGGTTTAGGCCGGGCCTAAGGGAATCCCAAAAAAAATCGGGAAAAATTTTCAAGAATTGCAAAATTTAGATTTTTTGAGGGAGAATCTGGGAAGGAACGAACGCTCCGGGGTTTGGGATGGGGCTGGGAGGGTTCCGGCTTTATCCCGGGAATTTTGGGGATTTTAGTGAGGAAAATGGCAAAATTCCGGGATTTATTCACTGGAAAATGATGGAAATCATTAGCCATTATTAATTATGGATTTTATCAAGGAAAATGGTCAAATTCCTGGCTTTCTTCACTGAAAAATTGTGGAAATTATTAACAAATATTAATTATGGGTTTTATTGGGGAGGGGAGAGAAGGAAAGGATTTTGGGGAATTCAAGGAAGGATTTTGGGAAGTTTCAGGGAAGGATTTGGGGAAGGATTTTGGGAAATTCACGATTTTGGGAAATTCAGGGAAGGGTTTCAGGAAGGATTTTGGGAAATTCAGGAAATGATTTGGGGAGGATTTTGGGGAAGATTTTGGGAATTCAGGGACGGATTTGGGGAATTCAGGGAAGGATTTTGGGAATTCAGGGACGGATTTTGGGGATTTCAGGATTTTGGGAATTTCAGGATTTTGGGAATTTCAGGATTTGGGAAATTCAGGATTTTGGGGATTTCAGGATTTTGGGGAGGATTTTGGGGGTTTCTCACCCACCGCTGCCCACGGGGCTCCCGCTGGGGCTGAACCCGGCCCTGCAGGCACAAACCCGGTCCGAGCTCCTCTCGCAGCGCTTCACCTCCACACTGCCCTTCCCTGGCACAGAAATTAATTAATTCATTAATTCATTCATTCTCTCATTAATTCATTAATTAACGACAAAACGAACTCCTCAGGAGGGGTTTCCTCTGTAGGAACAGCCCCAGAATTCCACAGTTCATCAATCAATAATTGATTAATTGCTTATTTTAATAATTGAACGATTTAGCAACGGAATTATTGAATGTTTTAATAATTTGATAAAGAATGAATAATTGGCGATTGAATTAGTGAAAACATGAACAGTTGATTAGTGGAACAACTAAACAATTGAATTAATAATAAACCTTCTTAATAATGGAACAATTGAATAATGGAACAATGATAATGATAATTGAAATATTGAAAAATGGAAAATTTGAATAATTGGAATATTGAATATGGATAATTGAAATTTGAAATATTGAAAATGTGTAAAATTGAAAAATCGAACAATTGAATAATTTAATAATTGAATAATTTAATATTTACCATTGTTGAGGGCAGCAGTTCCAGCCCCGCCCCTTTCCCAAACCGGGATCAGCCTGAGACCCCCCGGGCTTGGAGAAATCCCCAGAAAAGACCCCAAAAAGGGATTTTTCCCCCCAAAAAGCCCCAAATGCCGGCGCTCACGGGGGTTGCAGACGGTGCAGCTGCCGCAGAAGCCGTCGGTGGTGCTCCGGGCTGAAAATATCCGGCCTGACACGGGGCACAGACGGTGTCTGATGTGGCTGTGCAGCGGTTCCGCATCCGCTCCCCTGGAAAAAAACCCAAAAAAACCCAAAATCAGGGAAAAAATCCCAATTTAGGATTGAATAAAATCCAGAATGGATTCAGTTCTCCTGTGTGAAAATGTTTATTCTGGCACGGGGCACAGACGGTGTCTGATGTGGCTGTGCAGCGGTTCCGCATCCGCTCCCCTGGAAAAAACCCAAAAAAAATCCCAAAATCAGGAAGATCCAAAATCAGGGAACAGGAAAAATCCAAATCCAGAATGCGAGCGGTTCCAGGTGAAATGTTCACCCTGACACGGGGCACAGACGGTGTCTGACAGGGCTGTGCAGCGGCTCCGCATCCGCTCCCCTGGAAAAAACACAAAAAATACCCCCAAATCAGGGGAAAAAATCAGGGGAAAAATTCCATTTTCTGACTGATTGGGATTGAATAAAATCCAGAATGGGGCGGTTCCAGGTGAAATGTTCGTCCTGGCACGGGGCACAGACGCGGCCGTGAAGCAGCTCTGTATCTGCTCCCTAAAAAAAACAAAACAAAAAAACCCCCAAAATGAGGGAAAAATGAGGGAAAAATCCCAATTCCCCATCTCTTGGGATTGAATAAAATCCAGGAATGGGCAGCTCCAGGTGAAATGTTCATCCTGGCACGGGGCACAGACAGTGTCTGCTGGGATCTGCAGTCCTCTCCCCTATAAAAAAAAAAACAAAAAAAACCCACAAAAAACACCAAAAGAGAGGGTTTGGGTAGGATCAGGACGACAAAAAAAAAAAAAACCCAAATGAGCAGGAGGAAAAATAAATCCCAATTTCCATCCTTTGGGATCAAACAGAGCCCAGAATGGGGCAGTTCCAGACAAAATATTCATCTGGCCACAGGGGAAATGCGGCCTGCTGGGATATTACATATAAATATTTGATATTTCACTAGAAAGCAGATATTCCTCTAGGAAAAAAATGGTATTTTCCAGTAAAAAATCGGGTTTACGCTAAGAAAATAAAGAATGTATTACATAAAATATTAGATATTCCACAAAAAAACCTCAGATATTTCACTAAAAAGCAGATATTTCACGAGAAAGAAAGAGATATTTCACAAAATATTTGATATTTCACTAGAAAGCAGATATTCCACTAGGGAAAAAACCGATTTTACACTAAGAAAAATAAGTAATATTGCACAAAATAATAGATATTTCACTAGAAAGCAAATATTTCACGAAGAAAAATTTAATTTTTGCCCCCAAACCCTCGCGATTCCACTCACCGGGGGCGCAGTCGCTGCAGCAGTGCTCCTGGAAAAGGTATTGGCGCTCCGCGCAGCGCAACTCCCGCGGAAAAACGGGAACGGCCGCGGCCAGGAGCGCGCACAGAGCCAGGGAACGGCAGGGAATCATCCCGGGAAAAATCCCGGAATTTCGAGGGATAAACCCCGGAGCCGAGGGAATTTAAAAAATCAACCCCGGAGCCGCGGGATTCCAAAAAGAGCATCAACCCCGGGGCACAGGATTGCAGGTTAATAATCCCCGGAATTTCGAGGAATTAATAAAAAAAAAAAAAAAAACCACCACAAAGCGAGAATTTTACAAAAATCAGCCCCGGAAGCGCGGGATTTCCCAGGAATCATAGACCTTGGAATTTTTAAGGAATCACCCGCTATCCGATGTTCCCGAGCGATGCGGTGCGGAATTGCCGGCATCAGCCCCGGTGGATCCCGGATACTTATAGCAGGAATCAAGCCTGGATATAAGCAAATCAGCCCCAAAGCCCCGAAATTCCAATGGGCATTCAAGCTCTTGAAGCGCGGAATTTCCGGAATCAACCCCAGAGTCCCGGAATTCCCGGGAATCGGCCCCGGAGCCCCGAATTCGAAGGATTGCCCCAGGCCCCGGCAGCCGCAAGTTCCCGGTGCGGCGGTGCGGAATTACCATATCCCCGGAATCCCAAGGGATCGGCCCCGGGCCGCAGTCCCGGTGCGGCGGTGCCTTTCCCTCCGGGGCTCTGCCGCTCGGGGACAGCGAGGATCGAGAGCGCCGCGGGAAATTCCGGCTCCTCCCCGCCCCTCGGCGCTCCCGGCGCGGGGATTTCGGCAGGAAACGGCGGCGGCGGCAGCGGAAGAGTTAAACGGGGGGGAGGAACGCCTGGGAACGAAACGGGAACGGGGAACTGAAGCGATGCGGATGGGATGGGATGCGAGGCGGGATGAGCGGATGGAGGTATGGAGATGGGGATGGAGTCGGGGCATGACGAGAGGGGGATCTGGGGATGGACGGAATGGAGATGGTGATGGAGCGGGGATGAGATACGAGGGATGGAAGCGGGGATGGGATGGAGCGGGGATGGAGAGATGAGCGAGGGGTATGGGATGGAGCGGGATGGAGAGGGGATGGAGCGGGGATGGAAGGGGGATGGAGATGGGGATGGAGCGGGGATGGGGGATGCTTGGAGCGGATGGAGAGGGGATGAGAGGCGGGACTTGGAGCGGGGATGGGAGGTTTGGATGGAGTGGGATGGAAGCGGGATGAGCGATGGGATGGCATGGGGAGGAGGGATGGAGCGGGGATGAGAGGATTTGAGCAGGGGAGGTCGGAGGGATGATGGATGAGGGATGGAGCGTGGGATGGAGAGGGGATGGGATGGAGGAGGATGGGTGAGGTATGATTGGGGATGGAGAGGGGAGGAGCGGGATGGAGCGGGGATGGGCGGATGATGGGGATGGGATGGGGATGGATGGAGCGGGGATGGAGCGGGGATGGAGCGGGGTGGAGCGGGATGGAGCGGGGAATGAGATGGGGATGGAGGGGGATGGAGCCGGGATGGAGATGGGATTGGAGCGGGGATGGGAGCGGGGATGGAGCGGGATGGAGAGGGATGGAGAGGGGATGGAGCGGGATGGACGAGGGATGGAGCAGGAATTTCCAGTCTGTCAGGATATTGGGTCGGGCTCGCGATTTTAGGGATTCCGGCTCCCTGGAATTGTGCCTGTGCCTGCAGAACCAAAATCAGCAGGAATGGGGGATTTCATTTTCCAGCCCATTAAACTTTCCCAATTTGATCCAGGATCTCAATTTTAGGGGTTTCAGCTCCTCCGAATTTCCATGTCCCTGCACTCTTCCAATCCAGCATCAAGAGGAATTCTGGAATTTCATTTCCCAGCCCATTGAAATTTTCCAAACCCAACCCAGGATCTCAATTTTGGGATCTCCCCATTCCCTGGAATTGCTGCTAAACCAGATAGCTGCAGGAATTTGGGATTCCATACTCAGGGTGTCCCAAAATCCAGTCAGGATGGTGCTGGCAAAATCTAGGAACAGATCAAATACAATAAAATAAAAAAATAAAAATTAAAACCGGCTGATTTTACCAAAATGTTTGTGTTTGAACCCATTTTTGATGGGGTTCCTCCTCTTCCCGAGGAATTTCCTTTCCCCCATCCCTGACAAACCCAGCAGCGTTCCCAAGGCACACAGAAATATTTCAATATTTAAATATTTAATGGAAAACCAGAAAAAAAATCCAATCTGGATATAAAACCTCTTATCCAAGGCATTTAATAAAAACATCAAAGAAAGAGGAGAAAGGCGAAACAGAGACAGATTCTTGTATTTACATTAATTAAGAGAATAAATTTAATCATTAAATAAAACATCTCAAATTTGCAGGAATTCTTTCCCAAAAAGGTGTTTTTTTTTTTTCCTTTTTTTCAGGAAGATGGAGCAGAGGGGAAAATGGGATTTATTTCAGAGATGCTTTGAACCGTTCTATTTTAGACCAAATCTGATTTTTTTTTTAAGCTATAATTTCCCATCCCCGGTGCAGTCGTCAATGCAAAACCTGTCATTAAAAATTGGATTGGAATTAATTAATTTGAATTTAATTTAATTTTAATTCCAATCAGTAACATTTCAAACAAATCCTTCCCCGCAGCCCCGAGAAAGAGGTGAAAATTTGCAAATTTAAATTTAAATTCCCAAAAAAAAACTCTCAGGAAGTGAGAACACCACGGGAATTGGGGGTGGATATTCCCAGGTCAAACATTCCAAGGAATCTCCATCCCCAATCCCAAAATCCAACCTTTTATCGGTTCCTGAAGGAATTATGTGTGAATTATTCCCAGGTCATAAACATCCTTGGGATCACCAAATCCCCACCCCAAAAATCCAACTATGATCAACTTTCCTGGACAGAGTGTTCCTCCGGAGCGAGACGGGATGGATTGGGGAATCCCAAACTTTTCCAGGAACCTCTCTGAACTTTCAAATCCGCAAAGTTCCCAGAAGTTCCAAACTTTCCAGGAATCCCAAACCTTTTCAGGGAATCCCAAATTCCCAAAATCCCCACTTTTCCATGCCAAACTTCCACCAAACTTTTCCAGGAATCCCAGCAGTGGATTCTCTCCGAGGAGCTGCAGATCCCGGGGATTGGACGAACTTGCGAGGATCCCGAAACTTCTCCATGAAATCCCTAAACTTTTCCATGAATCCCAAACTTTCCAGAATACCCAAACTTCCTATTCCCATTTCTTGAATCCAAACTTTCCCAGAAATCCCAAACTTATACAGGGATCCCAGTAGTGGATTCTCTCCTGGAGGAGCTGCAGATCCCAGGGACGTGAAACTTTGGGAATCCTGAACTTTTTGAGGAAACCCTAGGCTTCCTGAACCCCCACAGTAATCCCCAAACTTTTCACGAATCCCAAACTTTTCCATGAATCCCAACTTCTCTAGAACCCCAACTTTCCCATCAATCAGTGGATTCTCCTGGAGGAGCTGCAGATCCCAGGGACGGACAAAACTTTGGGAATCCCGAACTTCTCCATAAATCCCAAACTTTCCCACGAATTCGAACTTTTCCACAAATCCCAAACTTTCAAACCATATCCAAACCTGCCATAAATCCCAAACTTTTCCAGAATCCCAAATTTCCCATCAATCAGAGGATTCTCTCCAGGGAGCTGCAGATTTGGATCGGAGCCGGCGCTGTCCAACGCTTCCCGCGGCTTCTGGCAGCAGTGCTTTTCGCCGGGTTTTTTCTGGGGTTTTTTGGATTTGTGTTTGGATTTTGGATTTCAGAACTCCTCGTGCACGTTTCTGGCATAGTCCATGAGTTTGCTGCCCGTGAAGTACTCGCTGTATTTGAGGATCTCGTCCAGCTCCAGCTGCTGGTTCTGGTTCTCGTCGGCCACGGCGATCATCTGGCGCGCCTCGTTCAGGGCGTTTGTCGTCATCGTCCATGTACTCCGGAAATGGGGAAAAAAATGGGATTTATTGGGGAAAATGGGGAAAATCAGGGAAAAAATGGGGAAAATGGGGAAAAAATGGAGAAAATCTGGGAAAAAATGGGGAAAAATAGAGAAAAACCGGGGTGGGGATAGGAAAAATGGGCGGACGAGGGGGGGAGGAAGAGAAGAAGGAGGGGGAGAAGGGGGGAAAAAGGAGGGGGGGGGAAGCGCGAGAGGGGGCAGGGAGGAAGGGGGAGAAGGGGAGGAGGAGGGAGGGCGAGGAGGGGGAAAGAGAGACGGGAGAAAAAAGGGAAGAAGGAGTGACGGAGGGGAGGAGGGAAGGAAGGAAAGGAGTGAGGAGGGGAACAGAGAATAGGGGGGGGGAGAGAAAAGGTAAAGGGGGGTAAGGGGGGAGGGGAAGCAGAGAGGGATGGGGTGGAAGGAGAGGAAGCGAGGGAGGTGGGGGGGGGGAAAAGGGGGAGGGGGAAAATGGGGAAACTCAGAGTTGTGTACTCGTTCATCGGGTCCATGTACTCCTGGAAAATGGGGAAATGTCAGGATTTGGGGGAAAAATGGGGGAAAATGGGAGTATTGGGGGAAGAATGAAAGATGGGGAAACCAGGAAAAAAATGGGGAACATTGGGAAAATATGGGGGAAAAATAGAGAAGAAAAATGAGGGAAAAATGGGGGAAATCCAGAGCGTTGTGCTTGTTCATCCGGTCCAGTACTCCTGGGAAAAATGGGGGAAATGGGGATTAATTGGGGAAAAAAACAGGCATTTTCTGGGTGAAAAAATGGGGGAAAAAATAACCCGGATAAAACCCTGATTATTTTGGATTTCCCACCCCCAGATCAGCTTTGACTGTCAGATTTTTAGGGGCCGTGGGATAAACCCTGCTGATTTCTGCATTCCCCCCCACTTTCCCATCCCCAGCCTCCGTTTTCCCCAGATTTAAGAGGCAATGGGATAAACCCCAATGTTTTTATGTTCCCCACCCATTTCCCACCCCCAGTCTATTCTGATGTCAGATTTATAAACAAGGCAGATAAACCCCAATTTGATTTTTTTTCGTCTCCCACCCCCCGATCAATTTTCATACCAGATTTATAAACAATGCAGAATTAAACCCCAATGATTTTTGTGTTTTCCCAGCTTCCTCTAGATCAATTTCATGCTGAATTTATAAACAATGCAGATAAAACCCCGCTGATTTCTGCATGTTCCTCACCATTCCACACCCCCAGCTCCATTTTGATTCAGATTTTAGGATAAATGGGTTAAACCCGATATTTCGTGTTTCGCCACCCCCTGGATCATTTAACCACCAGATTTTATACCTCAACCCAAATAAACCCAATTGATTTCTGCTTCCCCAACCCATTTCCCACCCCCCAGCTCCATTTTCCCCCAGATTTTTAAGACAATGGATAACCCCCCAATGATTTATTTGTGTTCCCCACCCACTCCCACCCCCCCAGCTCCATTTAGATTTTTAGGGTAACGGGACAAACCCGATGATTTCTGCGTTCCCCACCCCCCCCAGCCCGTTTTTCCCCAGATTTTAGGGCAAACTGGATAAACCCCGGGCAATGAATCTCTGCCATTCCCACCCATCTCCCATTCCCCCAGCCCCATTTAGGAATTTAGGATAACGGATAAACCCCAATGATTTTGACATTTCCCCACACCAATTTCCACCCCTCAGCACCCATTTTCTCCCCTCAGTTTTAGGATAACGGGACAACCCCGCTGATTTCTGTACTCCCACCCATCTCCCACCCCCCCAGGCCCATTTCCCCATAATTCCACAGAAAATGAGGGCTCAACCCCCGTCTGACCTGCAGCTCGTCCATGGTGACGATGCCGTCGCGTCGGCGTCGATGACCTCCAGGAACTCGCGGCGCCGCTCGCGCATCCAATCGTCATCGATGTCCTGGCCCTGCTGGTTCTCCACGGTGCCCACGGGCAGAGAGATGAACTCGGACAGGGTCAGCTTCTTGTCCCCGTCCATCGGTCTGAAGAAAACAAGAAAAATATTAATTTATATTTTAATTCACATTTTTCAATAATGAGAAATTTTCTGCTTTGAGGAATGGGTCAGCTTCTTGTCCCCATCCTGGTCTGGAAAAAAAAATGGGAATTTGGGTTTAATTCACATCAAAATGGGAAATCTCTGCTTTGAGGAATGGGTCAGCTTCTTGTCCCCTTCCTGGTCTGCAAAAAATGGGGAAAAATTATAAATTTGGATTTAATTCGCGTCAAAATGGGAAATTTCTACTTCGAGGAGAGGCCTGGCTGTGGCAGAGGAAGGTTATGATTTTTAGCTTTAATTAAGAAAAAAATTCAGTGTTTTCACTGAATAATGTATAAAATTCTAAAAGGTTAAAACACCCATTAACCAAACAATAATAAAAAGAAATTTTCTGGGCCTAAAAATAGGCATTTTAATGGATTTTTTAGTGGATTTTACCTTAATCCTTATTTTTAATTTTAATTTTTAAATCTTATTTTCAATTCTTATTTTTAAGTTTGTTTTTTTTCTTTTCCACCCCAGACATTTTCTCCCTGATTCAGCAACAAAAGAACCCTCAGAAAACTCAGAGCTCTGAACTTTTCTCTGCTTGTGTCACCGGAAATTCTTCATTTTTATCACCAAAAATCATCTCCATTTGAATCATTTCGAGCCCCAGGTGCTCTGAGAGTTCAAAATCCACCTCAGTGGAAAAAAAAAACAAACGTGGGCACCAAAAATTTGCATTTTTTTAACAAAGAAAACAAAACTTTGGGGTTTTTTTCCATTTTGGTGACTCAGCCCTGAGCACTGAGCTGGGAAACAATGAGTTCCTGAGAGAAAAATTAAATTATTTGAGAATATTTTGATTTAATTTTAATTGCTGGTGGTTCATGGGAAAAAAACAAAACAATTTCATCTAAAAATGGGAATAATTCCCAAAAAAAAATGGTGTACCCAGGTCATGGATGAACTCCTTGACTGTGAAACTGAAGCAACCAAAATTCCATTGAGATGTGAAAACTCAGATTTCAGATATTTGCTAAAAAAATTGGGATTTTTTTCTCATAAATCAGAATATTTCACCCGAATTCATGTCCTGATCCATTTAAAAATGGGAATAATTCCCAAAAGAAATCCCAGATCATACCCAGATCCCGGACAATCTCCTGGACCATGAAGCGCAGCATCAGTGAATTCATTGTGAGTCACATATAAAATCCTGCAGGATTTCTGCTACAATTTTGGGTTTTTTTGCTCATAAATCAGAACATTTCACCCCAAATTCACACCCCAATCCCAGAACAAACCCCCAACTGAGTGCCGTACCCAGTGCGGACGATCTCGCGGCACATGAGCGCAGCCAAACAGGAATTCATCTGAGATCGGTAATCTACGTGCACAATTTCACTAAATTCTCGGAATTTTTGCTCACAAATCAAACATTTTACCCAATTCACACCCCAATCCCAGAATAATCCCCAAACTGGTGCCGTACCCAGGTCCCACGACGATCTCGCGGACCATGAAGCGCAGCAACAGGAACTCATTGTGAGACACGTATAAAATCCTGCAGGATTTGCACTAAAACCTCGGGATTTTTCCCATAAAATCAGAACATTTTTACCGATTACCACCCCAATCCCAAATATATCCCCAAACTGGTTGCCGTACCCATGGTCCCGGCGATCTCGCGGACCATGAAGCGCTGAGCAACAGGAACTCATTGTGAGACAGTAATAATCCTGCAGGTATTTGCACTAAACCTCGGTAGTTTTCCCATAAATCAGAACATTTACCCCCAATCACACCCCAATCCCAGAACAAACCCCCAACTGGTGCCGTACCCAGGTCGCGGACGATCTCGCGGACCATGAAGCGCAGCAACAGGAATTCATTCTGAGTCGAGTATAAAATCCTGCACAATTTCCACTAAAATCTCGGAATTTTTGCTCAAAATCAGAACATTCACCAAATTCACACCCCAATCCCAGAAATATCCCCAACTGTGCCTGTACCAGGTCCCGGACGATCTCGCGGACCGTGAAAGCGCAGCAACAGGAACTCATTGTGAGACACGTTAAATCATGCAGGATTTGCACTAAACTTCGGGGATTTTCCCATAAACAGAACATTTTACCTGAATTCATACACCCCAATCCCAGAATAAACCCCAAACTGGTGCCGTACCAGATCGCGGATGATCTCGCGGACCGTGAAGCGCAGCACAGAACTCATCCTGAGACACATTATAAAAATCCTGCAGGATTTGCACTAAAATCTCGGGATTTTTCCCATAAAATCAGAACATTTTACCTGAATCCACACCCCAATCCCAGAGCAAACCCCAAATCCCAGCCTGTACCAGGATCGCTGGACGATCTCTGCGGGACCATGAAAGTGCTATATTAGCAAACAGGAACTCATTCAGAGACACATTAAAAACCCCATGGAACCTGCAGGATTTGCACTAAAACCTCGGGGTTTTTTTGGTCACAAATCAGAACATTTCACCCCAATTCACACCCCAATCCCAGAACAAACCCCAGAAAAGCTCTCTGTACCCAGGTCGCGGACGATCTCTCGGACCATGAAGCGCAGCAACAGGAATTCATTGAGAAATTCCACAGGATTTCCACTAAAACCTCGGGATTTTTCCCATAAAATCAGAACATTTCACCCAAATTCACACCCCAATCCCATTTAAAAATGAGAATCTTGTTTTACCCAGGTCGCGGATGATCTCGCTGACCATGAAGCGCAGCAACAGGAACTCATTGTGAGACACATATAAAATCCTGCACAATTTCCACTAAAATATCGGAATTTTTGGTTTATAAATCGGAACATTTTACCTGAATTCACACCCCAATCCCAGAACAAACCCTAGAAAAGCTCTCTGTACCCAAATCCCGGACGATCTCGCGGACCATGAAGCGCAGCAACAGGAATTCATTGTGAGTCGCGTACAAAATCCTGCAGGATTTCCACTAAAATCTCGGGATTTTTCCCATAAAATCAGAACATTCCACCCAAATCCATACCCCAATCCCAGAACAAACCCCAAATCCCAGCCCGTACCCAGGTCCCGCACGATCTCCTGGACCATGAAGCGCAGCAACAGGAATTCATTGAGAAACACAGGATTTCCACTAAAACCTCGGGGGTTTTCCCATAAAATCAGAACATTTCACCCCAATCCACACCCCAATCCCAGAACAAACCCCAAACTGGTGCCGTACCCAGGTCCCGGACGATCTCGCGGACCATGAAGCGCAGCAACAGGAACTCAATTCTGAACCGTGTACAAAATCCTGCACAATTTCCACTAAAACCTCGGGTTTTTTCCCATAAAATCAGAACATTTCACCTGAATTCACACCCCAATCCCAGAACAAACCCCAAATCCCAGCCGTACCCAAATCGCGGACGATCTCGCGGACCATGAAGCGCAGCAAACAGGAACTCATTCTCAGTCACGTACAAAATCCTGCAGGATTTCCACTAAAACCTCGGGTTTTTTGCTCATAAATCAGAACATTCCACCCCAATTCACACCCCAATCCCATTTAAAAATGAGAATTTTGTTTTACCCAGATCCCGGACGATCTCGCGGACCATGAAGCGCAGCATGCCCCGGCTGTGCTCGGGGTGCAGGAAGGACAGGAACTCATCCTCGCTCAGCAGCAGATCCGCAGGGGGGTTGTCAGCCTGGTACCAGCGATCCTTCAGATTGTCCAGCACCTCCTGGGCTGCAATTTCGGGATTGGTACAATCAATTTTAGGATTTCAATTGGAACAATCTATTCTTTACGTTGGCACAATCAATTTTTTAAGGTTTAAATTGTCACAATCCATTTTTAAACATTGAAATTGCCACGATCCATTTAAAAGATTCCAGTTGTCCCAATCCATTTCAAAGATTTGTCACAATCAATTTTTAGGATTTCAACTGGAACAATCCATTCTTTAGTTGGCAAAATCCATTTTTCAGGTTGGCACCATCAAATTTTTAAGGTTTCAATTGTCACAATCAATTTTTAAACATTGGAATTGCCACAATCCATTTAAAACATTTCAGTTGTCCCCAATCCATTTAAAAGATTTTCCCCAATCCATTTGAAAGATTTATCCCAATCAATTTTTAGGATTTCAGTTGGCACAATCCATATTTAAGATTTAAATTGTCCCAATCAATTTTTAAAGATTTAATTTGTCCCACTCCGTTAATTTCAAGCTCCCATCTGCTTAATTAAGGATGTTCCATAAGCCCAAACCCTGCACATTTTTATTTATCCCAAATATTTAATAAAAAGGAATCATTTTGCTGAAAAAAAAGAAGTTGAATTAGGGTGTATGAACAAAACATCAGCACCAAAAATTCCCTTTAAATTTTCCATGGAATTCTTAATTTCATCCCAGAATTCACGCATTATCTGTCCATATCCAGATATTTTAAAAAATCCTGAATAAATTATAAAACTCATTTTTAAATTAGATTATTTTTTAAAATTTATTTGATTATTTCTTTTCAATACCTCGAATTTTGACCGGTGTACCCAAACCCCTGCAAACAACCTCAAAATGTACCTTAAAACCCGCTCCACCCAGGTGTTTTTATTCACAAAAGAAACCCAAAAAATCCCATTTCCAGTAAGTGGGGTGATTTACCCCAGGGAGGGGGTGGGGTATGAACGATGGGATTTTTTCCCGGTGCAGGTGAGAGGATCTTTGGGGTGTTAGACACCCCCGGGGTTCCCTGCAGGAAATTCTCAGCTTTTGGGGCACCTCAGGGGGTGGAAATGGCACCGAGGAGCTCTCGGGGTGACTCAGCAGCCACGGGAAACTGAGAGATTTGGGCTTGATTTTACTGGAAATGGGAGGGGTTTCTGTCAAAAATTGGCATTTTAGATGGGAAAAATGCAGAATTTGGGGCATATTATCTTAAAGCTTTGTGGGGCTTTGATTTTACTGGAAATGGCGTGGGGTTTCTGTCAAAAATTGGCATTTCATTGGAGGATTTGAGGGAGGGAAAAATGCAGATTTTGTTGTCTTTTATCTTAAAGCTTTGGGGTCCGATTTTAACTGGAAATTTTCGTATTTTTTAAGGGGAAAAAGGGGGAGATTTCTGTTACAAATTGGCATTTAGGTGGGAAAAAAGCAGACATTTCGGCCATTATCTTAAAGCTTTGGGGCTGATTTTACTGGAAATGGGAGGGATTTCTGTCAAAAATTGACATTTTCGTGGTGGATTTTAGGAGGGAAAAATGAAGAATTTGTGCCTTTTATTTTAAATCTTTGGGGTGATTTTTTACAGTAATTTGGCATTTTTATAGGGGAAAATGGGGAGATTTCTGTTAAAAATTGCCATTTACATAGAAAAATGCAGATATTTGTGCTTTTTATCCTAAAGCTTTAGGATGATTTAACAGTGATTTCAATTTGCTGAGATTTGATTTAACTGTTAAATATCAATTTATTTGGATTTAAATTAACAATAAAATTTGAATTTTAAGAGGAAAACCAAGGAGATTCCTGTTTAAAAAAATCACCATTTTCAGACAGATTTTAGGTGGGAAAACCACAAAAATCTCAATTTTATAACAGCAAGCCCCACCAAAAAATTTAATTTCCTCTCTCTCCATGTTTTGGGAACCCCAAATACCACCCCACTCCTTTTTTTCACTCACTTTCCTCATCGATTTTCAGCTCCTCGTTGTTTTTGATTTTTTCTGCCATTTCCTTCTCGTTGAAGCCTTTGCTGGCCAAGAATTTGATTTTATATTCGTCCCACGACACGTGGCCTGGAAAAAAAGAGAAAATCTCAGCCTAAAATGATGAAATTTTAGCACAAGATTTAAAAAATAAAGCAAATTTGTGACAAATCACTTTGGTCCATGAATCACAACCCCACACCGAATTTATATAAATAATGGGAAAAAAGTGGGATTTTACTGTCCCATCGGTCCACGCCGGAAATGCATTTTGTTCTGGGATTTTTTTATTTAGACACCAGAATTGACTCAAAAAGTGATTTTTGAGTGGAAAAAAAGTGGATTTTACCATCCCACAGCTCGGAAATGCATTTTGTTCTGGGATTTATTTTTTTTCACACCAGAATTGACTCTGAAAAAGTCATTTTTTGGGTGGAAAAAAGTGGATTTTACCATCGCCATCAGGGTTCAAGCACAGAAATGCATTTTGTTTTGGGATTTTTTTGTTTTTTCAGACCAGAATTGATCTAAAAAGTGATTTTTGGGTGGAAAAAAGTGGATTTTACCGTCCCCATCGGGGTCCACAGCTCTGAAATGCATTTTGTTCTCATGCACGGCCTCCTGGAAGTGCTCATCTGTTTTCTCCATGATCCAGCGCTGCATCTCCTTGGCGCTGATTTTCCTGTCGTTGTTCACGTCCACCCTGGGGGAGGAAAATGACAATTCACAATTTTGACCAATTTTTTTTTTTTAATTTCTTCCTTTTCACTGCTCACTTCTTAAAAATCAGCTTCTTCCTGTTCCTAATGGGCTTGGAACTTTTTCAGCACTTCCCTTCTGATTTTTAAACACGAATTAACAATTCTGACCATTTTTTTGTTTAAAATTTCTTCCTTCTCACCACTCTCTCATTAAAAATCAGCTTCTTCCTGTTCCTCGTGGGCTTTTTAACATTTTCCTTCCCATTTTTAAACACAAATTCACAATTTTGACCATATTTTTGTTTTAAATTCCTTCCTTTTCCCCACTCACTTATTAAAAATCACCACCAGCTTCTTCCTGTTCCTGCTGGGCTCGGAATCCTCGTCGAAGTGCTCCAGGTCCTTGCCCAGGAACACCTCCTGGTGGAAATCCTTGTTGAGGTGCCCGTCCATCTCCAGTTTGACCCCGTTCAGGTGGTCGGGGGGCAGGATCTCGTTCTCCTCTCTGTTTTCGGGTTTTTCGGGTTTTTCCTTCAGCAGGGAGTTGTTGGCCGGCCGGGCGTAAACGTCCATCAGGAGGAAAATCAGCAGCAGGGCCAGGTAAAGGGATCCCAAACCACACAGGAAGGCTTGTCTGGACATCATGGCAGGGTTGGGCTGGCTTTGGGATCCTGAAAATCTGTGGGTGAGCCCAAAAATTGGTGGGCGATCCTAAAAATTGGTGGGTGATCCCAAAAAACGCTGGGCGATCCTAAAAATTGGTGGGCGAGGCCAAAAAATTGGTGAGTGAGCCTAAATATTGGTGGGCAATCAGGGCAAATATCGGCTGAGCAATCCCAAAAATCGGTGGGCGATCGCAAAAATTGCTGCAGTCAGGCCTAAAAATCACTGCTGTCAATCCCAAATAATTGCCAGGTGATCCCAAAAATCGGTGGGTGATCTCAAATATTGGTGGGTGGTCCCAATATTGGCTGCTCAGTCCCAAAAATCTGCGGGAAATCCCAAATATCAGCGGGCGATCCCAAAATTCAGTGGGTGACCCCAAAAATCACTGTGGGCTATCTCAAAAATTGGCTGCTCAATCCCAAAAATCGCTCCTGTCAAGGATCCCACTGAAATCACTGCAGTCAATCCCAAAAATCAGTGGGTGATCCCAAAAATCACCGCTCAATCCCAAAAATCGCTGCAGTCAAGGACCCCGCTGAAATCACTGAGAGGTCAAAAATCTGGAAGGGAAAAGGAGAAAAAATAGGGATTAAATTCTGAAATTAAAGCTCATTAATAAATACCAAAATCAGAAGAAGCTACACACAGCACCTGCATAAATAAAAGACCTTTTAATATATGTGTAGATATAGAATATATATATCATTATATATATATATATATATATATAACTTGTAATAGAAATACAGATATACAGAAAAGTAATAAAAAGTATAAAAAATTGACCCAGATACAAATGACACGAAAATGGAGAACTTTTTGCTGTGACAGATTTAAAAGGGGGTTAAAATAATAAATATACAGAATTAACGCATTGGTTTTCAGTCTGCAGAGGACACGGGAAGGGATGAACAATGAGCTGCAGCAGCACGAGAAATATCCCGGAGATCCCGAGGAAAAATTCCCTCAGGAAAAGGGATAAAAAGGCGTTTTTGGAGAGGGAAACACGGACAGAGGCGAGAGGAAGCAGAGTTGGGAACGCAGGAAACAAGCGCGGGTTGGAGCTGTCCCAGAGCCATAAAATCAGAGTGTTCTGGGCTGGGATAAACGATCAGCGACAGGGAAAAATCCCAAATGAAATAGAGAGAGTGCGAGGGAGAGTAAACCCCTCAGATCCCAAAAACCCCTGAGATCCCAAAAACCCCTGAGATCCCAAAAACCCCTGCAGATCCCAAAAACCCCTGAGACCCAAAAAAGCCCCTCAGATCCCAAAAACCCCTCAGATCCCAAATAAACCCCTCAGACCCGAAAACCCTTCAGACGCCTCAGATACCCTCAGACCCCAAAAACCCCTCAGATCCCCGAATCCCCTCAGATCCCCCGAACTCCTGAGAACCCCCTCAGATCCCCCAAACCCTCAGACCCAAAAACCCCTCAAACCCCCCGAACTCCCCAGATCCCACAAACCCCTCAGATTCTCCGAATCCCCTCAGACCCCTTAGATCCCGACCTCTCAGATCCCCAGATCCCTCAGATCCCCCGAACTCCTCAATGCCTCATACTCCCGAACCCCTCAGGAACCCCCCGAACCCCTCAGATCCCCAGACCCCCCGAACCCCTCAGATCCCCTCAAACCCCTCAGATTCCCCGATCCCGCAGGGCTGCGGGAGGCGCCGCCCGCACTCACCGAGAGCCGGAGGAAGGGACGGACGCACCCCCAAGAACCGCTCGGAGGAGGGAAAGGCACGCAGCCCCAAGAACCGCTCGGGAGGAGGACAGGAGCGCGGTGCCGGGCCGCGGGCAGGCTACCCTCGAAGCCCTCAGCCCGAGGCCCCGGCCGCCCTCACGGCCCCGCCGGAGCCCCCGGCGCTGCCAGGCCGCAGCCGGAACTGCGTCACTGCGGCGCGCGGCGGGAAGGCGGGGCCGCCACCCTGTGAGTGAGGGCAGCCACTCCGTTGGGTAGAGGGCAGCCGCCATGTTGGGTGGAGGGCAGGCGCACATGTTTGGGTGAGGGCAGCCGCCATGTTGCGAGTGAGGGCAGCCACTCCGTGGAGTGAGGGCAGCCGCCATGTTGGGTGAGGGCAGCCGCCATGTTGGGTGAGGGCAGCCGGCCGTTGGGTGAGGCAGCCGCCATTGTTTTGGGTGGGCAGGCGCCATGTTTGGGTGAGGGCAGCCGCCATGTTGGGTGAGGGCAGTCAGGCAGAGGAAGGGCGGAGAAGAGTTTTGCT
The DNA here is from genome assembly GCA_009741485.1 of Malurus cyaneus samueli. Taxonomy (NCBI): domain Eukaryota; kingdom Metazoa; phylum Chordata; class Aves; order Passeriformes; family Maluridae; genus Malurus; species Malurus cyaneus. The sequence goes on from VKON01001958.1 coordinate 24,018, forward strand.
CGCATTGTTTTTTCTGAGTTGTTAACAAGCGCGTCTCTTTCTGCTTCATGGCTGTACGTGAGTCTCCGGCTTCGTGCTCAGCTGTTTTCGCTGAGCCGTGGAATGGTTTGGGTTGAAATATATCTCAAAGATCACGCCTAATTCCAACCCCTGTCATGCGTCGAGGAGCTGGCTGCACCATCCCTTGGAAGTGGTCAAGGCCAGCTTGGACGGGGCTTGGAGCACCCTGGGATCATGGGAGGGCACCCCATGGCAAGGGTGGCACTTTGAGGTTCTTTCCATCCCAAACCATTCCAGGATTCCACGAACAACGCACGGCCAGACCCAGCGCCCAAACCAAAGATGGCTCCTCCTCGGCCTCACGTGCCCCTCTCCGCCATGGCGGCCGCCGCGTCAGCCCTGCCGCTCCTCCCTCCCCTTTTCCCCGGTGCCAGAACCACCGGAGCCACGCCGGCAGCAGGAACGGATCCGCCGCTTCCCGGAGGAAACGGAGAAAACCGCCAACGACTCCCGAAAAACCACCTCAGCGCGGTGAACGCTCCCGCATGATCTTGTCCCCTCCGCACCGCCGTAGCGCCGCCGTTCCCGCCGGGCCGTGAGGGGACGCCGCCGCCATGACAGCGCTGAGGCGGCTGAGCCGGCACCGCACCGCGCTGTGGCTCGGCGGGCTCTCCCTGTGCTCCGCCGTGCTGCTCTACCTGGCTAAATGCACCTCGGAGGGGCTGCGCTCCCCTCCCGTTCCCCCCGCGCTGCCTCACAGCCCCGCCGGGCGCGGGTTCCGCGCTGAGGGCAGCGCTCTGCTGGCCGTGGTGGTGATGAGCGGCCCCAAGTACAGCGAGCGCCGCAGCATCATCCGCACCACTTGGATGGCTTTGGCCGCTCAAAGAGCCCCTCACGGCCGCGTCTGGAGCCGCTTCGTGGTGGGCACGGCCGGGCTGAGCGCTGAAGAAATGCGGAGCTTGGAGCTGGAGCAAAACCGCCATCGCGACCTTCTGCTGCTGCCGGAGCTGCGCGATTCCTACGAGAACCTGACGGCCAAAGTGCTGGCCACCTACGTGTGGCTGGACTCGCATTTGGACTTCCAGTTCGCCCTCAAAGCCGACGATGACACTTTTGTGCGTTTGGACGTGTTGTTGGACGAACTCCGAACCAAAGAACCGCGCCGCCTTTACTGGGGCTTCTTCTCCGGCCGCGGGCGGGTGAAATCGGGTGGAAAATGGAAAGAAAACGCTTGGCTGCTGTGCGATTATTACCTGCCCTACGCTTTGGGAGGCGGCTACGTGATCTCCGGCGATTTGGTGAGGTACCTGAGCCTCAGCAGGGATTTCTTGAATTTGTGGCAGAGCGAGGATGTTTCCCTGGGTGCGTGGTTGGCGCCTGTAAATGTCAAAAGAGTTCACGACCCGCGTTTCGACACCGAGTACAAATCGCGCGGCTGCAGCAATAAATTCATCGTCACCCACAAGCAGAGCATCGAGGATATGTTAGAAAAGCACCAGACTTTGGTGAAAGAGGGGAAACTCTGCAAGGAGGAGGTGAAACTGCGCCTTTCCTACGTGTACGATTGGGGGGTGCCGCCCTCGCAGTGCTGCCAGAGGAAGGATGGCATCCCCTGAGGGGAAAAGGGAGATTTGGGGGTTTTTCTGTGGGGAGAATTCCGTTTATGAGGGGTTAATTAGCGCTGGAAGGCTTTTACATGTTCCTGAAGGTGGATTTTGGGTCCTTTTCCTGAGGAGAATTCCGTTAATGAGGGGTTAATTAACCCTGGGAAGCTTTCACGGTTCCTGATGGTGGATTTTGGGCCTTGATGGTGGATTTGGGGTCCTTTCCCTGAGGAGAATCCCATTAATGAGAGGTTAATTAACTCTGGAAAGCTTTCCTACATTCCTGATGTGGATTCTGAGTCTTTTCTGTGAGGAGAATCCCGTTAATGAGAGGTTAATTAACCCTGGAAAGTTGTAAAACACGGATTTGTGAGGAGAATCCCATTAATGAGGGGTTAATTAACCCTGGAAAGCTTTGACACGTTCCTGATGGTGGATTTGGGTCTTTTCCTCAGGATTTTGGGTCTTTTCCGTGAGGAGAATCCCGTTAATGAGGGGTTAATTAACCCTGTGAAGCTTTCACAGGTTCCTGATGGTGGATTTTGGTCTTGATGGTGATTTTGGGTCTTTTCCTAGGATTTTGGGTCTTTCCGTGAGGAGAATCCCGTTAATGAGAGGTTAATTAACTCTGGAAAGCTTTCCTACATTCCTGATGTGGATTTTGAGTCTTTTCTGTGAGGAGAATCCCGTTAATGAGGGGTTAATTAACCTCTGGAAGCTTTCACACGTTCCTGATGGTGGATTTTGGGCTTGATGGTGGATATGGGTCTTTTCCGTGAGGAGAATCCCATTAATGAGAGGTTAATTAACTCTGTGAAGCTTTCATACATTCCTGATGTGGATTCTGAGTCTTTTCTGTGAGGAGAATCCCGTTAATGAGGGGTTAATTAATCCTGTGAAGGTTTCACAAGTTCCTGATGGTGGATTTGGGTCTTTCCAGGCATTGAGAGATCCCGTAATGAGGGGTTAATTAACCCTGGAAAGCTTTCACACGTTCCTGATGGTGGATTTTGGGTCTTTTCCTCAGGATTTTGGGTCTTCTCTGTGAGCAGAATCCCGTTAATGAGGGGTTAATTAACCCTGGAAAGCTTTTACAATTACTGATGGTGGATTTTGAGCCTTGATGGTTGATTTTGGGTCCTTTCCCTGAGGAGAATCCCATTAATGAGGGGTTAATTAACCCTGGAAAGCTTTAATACATTCCTGACAGTGGATTTTGGGTCTTTTCCTCAGGATTTTGGGTCTTTTCCGTGAGGAGAATCCCGTTAATGAGGGGTATAGAAAGTTAATGAGGGGTTAATTAACCCTGTGAGGCTTTCACAGTTCCTGATGGTGGATTTTGGGTTATGTTCGCTTTTCTCGACGAGAAATCAGTTAATGAGGGGTTAATTAACCCTGGGAAACTTTAAAACACTCATTCATTAGGAGAATTACGTTAATGAGGGGTTAATTAACCCTGGAAAGCTGTAAAACACGGGATTCTGAGGAGAATTCCGTTGGGAAATTTCAACCCCTCAGGTTGAAACCCTCAGGTTTCATGGTTAAAATGTCAAAATTTTATTTTGAAATGTCAAATTTCTTGGTTCAAATGTCAAATTTTATTTATAAATGTCAATTTCTGGGTGAAAGTGTCAAATTTTATTTTTAAATGTCAAATTTCTGGGTGAGAAGATCAAATTTTTATTTTTAAAATGTAAATTTTATTTAAAAATTTCATTTTTTTTGTGCTCGGGTTTGGTGTCTGTCGCACTCTGCACTTTTTTCCAGGGCCCTGGAAGGGTCAAATGGCAAAAAAAAAATTAAAAATTTAAATTTAAAACCCCCAAATTTTCATTAATTTTGCTTTTTAGCCAAATTAAGAATTCCCACCAAAGGCATCAATTTAATTTCTTTTTTTATTTTAAACGATTTGTAATTGTTTTAATTAATTATCAAAAGAAGGAAAATTCGCTTTAATTTAAATTTTTTTTTTTCCAGAAATTGGAATTCTTTAACCCTTTTTTTGCCATTTGAGGCCTCTCAGTGTCTGTTGAGAATGTAAATAATAAAGGAAAATGTGAATATTTATAAAAACTCGGGAAAAATCCCAAATAAATCCATTTATTTCTAATATTTTATTGATTTTCAAATTATTTTATCCACATTTACCCCATTTTTCCAAGGAAAATCCCAAATTTTTCCCAGTTTTTCCCCAATTTTTCCCAAATTTCCCCCAGATTTTTCCCAAATTTTTCCCAAAGTTTTCCCGATTTTTTCCCCAAATTTTTCTCAACTTTATTCCCAAATTTATCCTTAAATTTGTCCCAATTTTATTCCCAATTTTATTCCCAAATTTATTCCCAAAATTTTCTTCCCAAATTTATTCCCAAATTTTTCCCAAATCTCCCCCACATTTTCCCCAATTTTTCCACAGAATTTTCCAACATTTTCCCAACCGTTTTTCCCCAGTTTTTTTCCCATTTTTTTTCCAGATTTTCCAAATTTTCCAATCTTTCCCTTTTTTTTCCCAATTCCCCCCTCCCCAGCGGCCGCCAGGGGTCGCTCCGCGCCTTTGGAATTCCCAAAAAAAAACCCGAATTAAAAACCGATATTTTTATACCAAAAAAACCCCCGGAATTCCCTGATTTTATTAAAAATTAAATTTATTTATTCTTTTATTTATTTTTTAGTCCCGGAATGCCCAAAATTCCCAGAATTTTTTGGGATTTGTGGGGTTTTTAGGGTTAGGATCCCATCAGCATTCCCATGAAATCGGAGCCGCTCTGGACCGAGAGCGCGGCCCCGGAACCGTTGGAGACGAAGATGGAGGTGAACTGCCCGACCTGGAAAATGGGGAAAAATGGGAAAAAATGGGAATGGGAAAATTGGGGAAAATGGGAGGGAAATGGGGAAAAAAATAAGGGGGAAATGGGGGAACATTGGGAAAAATTGGGTGAAAATTGGGGAGAAACAGGAAAAAAGTTGGAAGAAAATGGGGAAAAATGTGGGGAAATGGGGGAAAATGGGGAAAATCGGGAAAAACGGGGAAAAAATAAGGGGGAAGTGGGAAAAAATGGGGAGAAATGGGGAAAAATGGGGAGAAATGGGGAAAAACTTGGGGATATGAAGGGGAAATGGGGAAAAAATGGGGGAAATAGGAAAAATAAGGGAGAAATGGGGGAATGGGGGGAATGGGGGAAATCAGAAAAAATTGGGAGAAATGGGGAAAGTAGGAGAAAAGGGGGGAAATGAGGGAAAACAGGGGAGAAATGGGGGAAAAGGGGGAAATGGAGGAAAATGGAGGGAAAAAATGGGGAAAAATGGGGGGGGGGAGGGAATTTTCTGGCGCATTCCTGGAGGGAAAAAATTCCCAAATATTCCCTGAATTTCCGGGGAAAAAGATGGAAAAAATTCCCAAATATTCCAGGAATTTCTGGGAATTCTCACCTGGAGCTGCAGCAGCCCCTGCACCAAAACCGTGAAGATTCGGCCGCTGCTCCCCAACCCCGCGATCACCTCCAGAGACCTGAAAATGGGGAAAAATCCTCATTTTCCAAAAAAATTCCATGGGAATGTCAGGAAAAATGGGAATTTTGGGAATTTTTTTGGGTTTTTTTTGGGAAAATTTGGGAAAAATGGGTGGAAATTTTGGGAAATGGGGGAATTTGGAGGGAAATAGGGGTGAAAATTTGGGAAATACTGAAATATTGGGAATTATTGAAATAAAAGGGAAATATGGGTTGAAATTTTAGGAAATTTTGGGAAATATTGAAATTTTCTGCAATGTGGGTTGGAATTTTGGGAAATAGGATTGAAATCTTGGGAAATATTGAAATCTCAGGAAAAATGGGTTGAAATTCTGGGAAATGTGGGAATTTGGAGGGAAATAAGGGTTGGAATTTTAGGAAATCTGGGAAACATTGAAATCTCAGGAAATACGGGCTGAAATTTTGGGAAATAATGAAATTTTGGGAAAAACGGGTTGGAATTTTGGGAAATAGGGGTCGGAATCATGGGAAATATTGAAATTTTGGGAAATGTTGAAATTTTGGGAAATAGGGGTTGAAATTTTAGGAAATTTTAGGACATATGGGTTGAAATCTTGGGAAATATTGAAATCTCAGGAAATACGGGTTGGAATTTCGGGAAATAGGGTTTGGAATTTTATGAAATATTGAAATTTTGGGAAATAGGGGTTGGAATTTTGGGAAATGTGGGAATTCTCCGCTCACGTGTGGCGCTGGCAGAGCGAATCGATGCAGATCAGAACCCGAACAGTGCCCCGGGAACGCAGAGCGGATCTGTCCTTCAATTCACTGGGATCTGGGAAACATGGGGGAAAAATGGGGAAAATCAGGAAAAACGGGGGGAAATGGCAGGAAAAATGACAGGAAAATGGGAAAAATGGCAGGAAAATGGAAAAATTACAGGAAAAATGGGAAAAATGTGAGCAGAAATGGGAAAATGACAGGAAAGTGGGGGAAATGACAGGAAAAATGGAAAATGGTAGGAGTAAATGGGAAAATGGCTGGAAAATGGAAAAAAAACCAGGGAAAAGTCAGGAAAATGGGAAAAATGTGAGCAGAAATGGGGAAAATGTCAGCAGAAATGGGAAAATGACAGGAAAATGGGGAAATGTCAGCAGAAATGGGCAAAAAACAGGGAAAAGGTCAGGAAAATGGGAAAAATTAAGAATGGGAATGGATGAAGGGAAAATGGGAAAATAATGGAAAAAATGACAGCAGATATGGGAAAAATGTGAGCAAAAATGGGAAAAATTACAGCAGGAATGGGGAAAAGTCAGAAATGGGGAAAATGTGAGCAGAAATGGGAAAAACATCAGAACAAATGGGAAAAGGGACAGGAAAAATGGGGAAAACGACAGAAGAAATGGGGAAAACTCAGGAAAACCAGGAAAAATGGGAACAGAAATGGGGAAAATGTGAGGGGAAATGGGAAAATCCCGGAATTGTGGATTTGGGATTTTAGGATGCCGCGGGCACTCACCCAGGTGGACGTTGGCCATGAACTGGTAAATGCCACCCACGGGCGCCGTGAACCGACCCGAGAGCAAATCCAGCCCGGAACCCCGCAGGAATGAACCCTGGGGGGAAAAATGGGAATGGGAACAGCCCAAAAATCACCAAAAAATCCCAAAAATCACCCAAATCCAGCCCGGAACCCCGCAGGAACGAACCCTGGGGGGAGAAAACGGGAATGGGAACGCCCAAAATCACCAAAAATCACCAAAAATCCCAAAAATCACCCAAATCCAGCCCGGAACCCCGCAGGAACGAACCCTGGGGGGAGAAACGGGAATGGGAACAGCCCAAAATCACCAAAAATCCCAAAAATCACCCAAATCCAGCCCCGAGCGCCACAGGAATGAACCCTGGGAGAGCGGTTGAGGGGGAAAAATGGAACTGAGAACATCCCAAAATCCCAAAATTTATCCCAAATCCAATCCCATCCCAACGTTTATCCAGATCCCATCCCAGCATCCCAAAATTGATCCAGGTCCAATCCCAATTCCCAAAATTCATCCCAATCCCATCCCGATCCCATCCCAGCATCCCAACATTTCTCCGTGGCCAGATCCAACCGCGATCCCCGCAGGAATTCTGGAATTCCTTGGGAATTCTGGAATTCTGGAATTCGGGAATCCCACGGGAATTTTGAGATTGTGCATTTGGGGATTCTGGAATCCCTTGGGAATTCTTGAATCCCACAGGAATTCTGGGATTTAGGAATTGTGGAATTTGGGAATTGTGGAATTTGGGAATTCCAGAATTCAGGAATTCCAGCCTCTCTCACCCTCTGGAAGTTGCTCAGCTCCGTCCGCGTTTTCTTCTCCACCAGAACGGAACCCCTGAGGCGACAGTGGAACCCCAGAGCCAGGCGGGGAGGGGACAATGGGGACAATGGGGAAGTGGGGACAGGGGGACAACTCTGGGGGACAATGGGGACAATGGGGACATTGGGACAGGGTGGACAGGGGGGGACAATGGGGACAGGGGGGACAATGGAGACAATGGGGACAATGGGGACAGGGGAATCGATCCGGGGACACACCTGGGGTACATTGGGGACATTGGGGATCGATCCAGGGTCCGATCTGGGGACATTGGGGACATTGTTGGGGACAGTGGGATTGATACGGGGGACAATGGGGACATTGGGGACACCCGGGACAGTTCCGGGGACAGGGAGGATCCATTCGGGGACAGTTCTGGGGACATTGGGGACAATTCCGATGACATTGGTGACAGTTCCAGGGACAGGGAGATCCATCCGGGGACATTGGGGACAATGGGGACAGTTCTGGGGACACTGGGGATTGATCCGGGGTCCGATCTGGGGACATTGGGGACAATTGGGGACATTGGGGACACCCGGGACAGCTCTGGGGACATTGGGAACATTGGGGACATTGGGGACATTGGTGACAACCCGGGACAGCTCTGGGGACAGCGGGGACAGCTCCAGGGACAGGGAGGATCCATCCGGGGACATCGGGGACATCGGGGACAGTTCTGGGGACATTGGGGACATCGGTGACAGCTCCAGGGACAGAGCGCTGGGCAGGGCCGGGGCCGCGCGTCGCTCCAGAGCCTCTGCGGGAACGGCGGATGGGGAGAAAAAAAAGGGAATTTTTGGCAATAAAAACCTTAACTTTTGATACCATTTTAATATCCTTTACATTTGAAATCCTTTTAAACCCTTTTAAAACCCTTTAAGTTTAGAACCCTTTAAAACCCCTTTACAAACCCCTTTAAAAGCCCCTTAAAAACCCTTTCTAAACCCGTTAAAACCCTTTAAAACCCTTTACTTTAAAAAAAAACCCTTTAAAAAACCCTTTTAAAAACCCCTCCTTGAAATCCTTTAAAGACCTTTCAAACCTTTTTCAACCCCTTAAAAACCTTTTAAAAACCTTTACAACCCTTTAAAAACCCTTTAAAAACCCTTTAACTTTAAAACCCTTTAAAAACCCTTTAAAAAAACACTTTTAAATCTTTAAAAACCCTTAAAAACCCTTACCCCTTAAACCCTTTTAAAACCTTTTAAACCCTTTAAAACCATTTAACTTTAAACCCTTTAAAACCCTTTACAAACCCTTAAAAAAAACCCTTTAAAATCCTTAAAAACCCTTTTAAACCCTTTTAAACCCCTTTAAACACTAAAAAACCCTTTAAAAACCCCATTTTTTTTACCTTAGGATCTCCTGGACTCTCTCAGCAGCTCCTCTCTGCTGATTCCGGGGGGTCCCGGGGGGTCCCGGGGGTCCGGGGTCCCACCAGAACCCCTCTGTCCAGAAAAAAAACAAATTAAGGAATGAAAACCCCAAAAACCCTACAGGGACAGCAGCGGGGACAGGGGGGAGGAATCCCTGAATTCCCAAAAAAAATCGGGGTGGAAATGGTTAAAAATATAAAAAATCGGGGAGAAAATTAAAGAAAAACCTAAAAATCGGGGAGGAAATGGTTAAAAACAGAAAAATTTCAGGGGAAAATGGTTAAAAAATCAAAAATTGGGGAGGAAATGGTTAAAAACCCCCAAAATCAGGGAAGAAATGGTTAAAAAGATCAAAAATTGGGGAGGAAATGGTTAAAAATATCAAAAATCGAGGAGGAAATGGTTAAAACCACCCAAAATCAGGAATTAATTTGATATAAAATATCAATAATTTGATATAAAAATAAATTATCCATTCATTTATTAATGGATTCATTTCTCATTTGAGATTATTTCATTTATCCCATGAAAAAAAAATAAAAAAACTCCAAATTTTATTTCTCCCAAACTGAACAAACCCCAAAATAAACCCCAAAAATTCCCAATTTTCCCCCTAAAAATCCCCAAATCCCCAAAAACTTGAAAATAATCCACCCCCAAACAGCAGAATTGAGGTTCCAGACACGGAAATGATGATTTTTTGAAGGGAATTTTGCTTTTCTCACCCATTTTTTATCCTTTTTCCTGCAGTTGCGGCGGCCGCCGGCGCTCGGGCGCTGAACGAAGGAGATCCAGGTGCCGCCGGGGGTCGGAGACGGGGGCAGAGGGGACCTGGGGGATGGAAAAATGGTTTGGGGACAGGAAAAAATGGTTTGGGGATAAAAAAAATGGTTTCGGGATTAAAAAAATGGAGTTTGGGGACAAAAAAAATGGTTTGGGGACATAGGGGGACAAAAAAAACCTGGTCTGGGACAAAAAAAAATGGGGTTTGGGGATAAAAAAATGGTTTGGGGATAAAAAAAAATGGTTTGGGGACAGGAAAAATGGGCTGGGGACAAGAAGATGGGATTTGGGGATAAAAAAATGGTTTGGGGATAAAAAAAAATGGTTTGGGGACATAGGGGGACAAAAAAAACCTGGTCTGGGACAAAAAAAATGGGATTTGGGGATAAACAAATGGGGTTTGGAGACACCAGGGGACAAAAAACCTTTTGTGTGGGACAAAGAAAATGGGCAAAGGGCAAAGAAAAATGGGGTTGGGGACACTGAAAATGGGGTTGGGGACACTGAAAATGGGGTTGGGGACACTGGGGGGACAAAATATCCCATTCCCATTATCCCAAACCCACCTTGGGGTGCCCGTTCCGCCTCTGTCCCCACAATGGAATAATTTGGGATAAATCCCAATCCCATTCCCATTATCCACCTTGGGTTGGGGCCCCCCCCCATTCCGCGCATGTCTCCGGCCCGCACACGGTTGATTGGGAATATTGGGATAATTAGGATAAAATCCCAAATTGCCAATTCCCCAAAATCCCAAATCCCAGCTTGGGGGTGCCCGTTCCACCCCTCTCCATGCCCCAGACTGGAATACTTTGGGATAATTCAGGATAAATCCCATTCCCATTCCCATTACCCACCTTTGGGTGCTCGTTGCGCCCCTCTCTGTGCCGCACTGACCCGCTGTCCGTGTCCGGCCGTGTCCGTGTGTCCATCCGTGTCCGTGTGTCCCTCTCCGGCCGTGTCCGTGTGTCCGGCCGTGTCCGTGTGTCCATCTCCGGCCGTGTCCGTGTGTCCGGCTGTGTCCGTGTGTCCCTCTCCGGCCGTGTCCGTGTGTCCATCTCCGGCCCATGTCTGTGTGTCCGTTGTCCAATCCATGTCCGTGTGTCCGGCCGTGTCCGTGTGTCCAGCGTCCGGTGTGTCCGTGTGTCCGGCCGTGTCCTGTGTCCATCTCCGGCTGTGTCCGTGTGTCCGGCATGTCCGTGTGTCCATCTCCAGCTGTGTCCGTGTGTCCCTCTCCATCCGTGTCCGTGTGTCCATCCTGTGTCCATCCCCGTGTCCGTGTGTCCATCTCCGGCCGTGTCCGTGTGTCCGGCTTTGTCCGTGTGTCCGTGTGTCCGGCCGTGTCTGTGTGTCCCTCTCCATCCGTGTCCGTGTGTCCATCTCCAGCCGTGTCCGTGTGTTCATCCCTGACCGTGTCCATGTGTCCGTGTCCGGCCATATCCGTGTGTCCGGTTGTGTCCGTGTGTCCGTGTCCATCCGTGCCCATGTGTCCCTCTCACGGCCGTGTCCGTTGTGTCCCTCTCTGGCCAGGTCCGTGTGTCCATCTCCCAGCCGTGTCCGTGTGTTCCGGCGGTCCGTGTGTCCGGCTGTGTCCGTGTGTCCCTCTCTGGCCGTGTCCGTGTGTCCGGTTGTGTCCGTGTGTCCATCTCCAGCTGTGTCCGTGTGTCCATCCCGTGTCCAGCTGTGTCCGTGTGTCCATCTGTCCGTGTGTCCATTCTGTGTCCGTGTGTCCATCTCCAGCTGTGTCCGTGTGTCCATCTCCAGCTGTGTCCGTGTGTCCATCTGTGTCCGTGTGTCCATCTCCAGCTGTGTCCGTGTGGTCCATGTCCGTGTCCGTGTGTCCATCTCCAGCTGTGTCCGTGTGTCCCTCTCCGGCCGTGTCCCCGTGGGTTGGGGGGTTTTTTTCCCCATGTCCGGTCGGGGGGGTGTCCGTGTGTCCGTCCGGTGGTCAGCAGTGGCCGCAGAGCCCCGCAGTGGCCGGAGCAGAGGGGTCAGCAGGGTCAGGGTCAGCACGAGCCACCGGGAGCCCCTCATGGTGGAGAGGGGACCCCAAAATCTGCTCAGATGATCCCAAAATGGGTTTGTGTCCCCCCCAAATAAAAAATTTTTAAAAAATCAAAATAAAAAAGCCTAAAAAAATTTATAAAAGTTCAAAAAAAATTTTAAGAAAAGCTCGAAAAAATTCTAAAATTCTAATTCTAAAAAGTGAGCAGAATTCCAGCAGTTCCAAGGGATTTCAGTGGTTCTGGATAATTCCAGTGGTTCTGGAGGATTTCAATGGTTCTTGACAGTTCCAGCAGTTCTGGAAGTTTTCAGAGGTTCTGGAAAATTCCAGAGGTTCTGGAAGATTCCAGTGGCTCCCAGGGGGCTCTGCTCAGGCTGGAGCTGCGGGAATTGGGGTGAAAATGGAGATTTTCAGGATTTTGGGATCCTCTGTGGGAATCCCAGAGGAGCCGGGAACGCCCCAAATCCGGCTGGGAATGGGGTTTGGAGCGATCGGAGATGGGATCGGGAGGGATCGGAGTGTTTGGGGTGAAACTTCGGGATCGGGAGGGACCCAAGGGCAGAGTTCTGGGATTGGGAAAAATCCAAGCTCAGTTTTGGGATCGGGAGAGCTCCAAGCTCCGCTCTGTGATCAGAGGAGCTCCAAGCTCCGCTCTGTGATCCGAGGAGCTCCAAGCTCCACTCTGAGATCAGGAGAGCTCCAAGCTCCGCTCTGGGATCAGAAGAGCTCCAAGCTCCGCTCTGGGATCAGAAGAGCTCCAAGCTCCTCTCAGTGATCAGAGGAGCTCCAAGCTCCTCTCTGGGATCAGAAGAGCTCTGAGCTTTGCTCTCAGATCAGGAGAGCTCCAAGCTCCTCTCAGTGATCAGAAGAGCTCCAAGCTCCTCTCTGGGATCAGAGGAGCTCCAAGCTCCGCTCTGCAATCGGGAGACCTCCAAGTTGTGCTCTGCGATCAGAGGAGCTCCAAGCTCAGTTTTAGGATCAGAAGAGCTCCAAGCTCCGCTCTGCGATCAGAAGAGCTCCAAGCTCCACTCTGTGATCCGAGGAGCTCCAAGCTCTGCTCTGTGATCAGAGGAGCTCCAAGCTCCGCTCTGTGATCAGAAGAGCTCCAAGCTCTGCTCTCAGATTAGGAGAGCTCCAAGCTCCGCTCAGTGATCAGAGGAGCTCCAAGCTCCGCTCTGCGATCAGAGGAGCTCCAAGCTCCGCTGTGTGATCAGGAGAGCTCCAAGCTCCGCTCTGCGATCAGAAGAGCTCCAAGCTCCGCTCTCAGATCAGGAGAGCTCCAAGGTCCGCTCTGTGATCAGGAGCACTCCAAGCTCAGTTTTAGGATCAGAGGAGCTCCAAGCTCCGCTCTGCGATCAGAGGAGCTCCAAGCTCCTCTCAGCGATCAGAAGAGCTCCAAGCTCCGCTCTGCGATCCGAAGAGCTCCAAGCTCCGTTCTGCGATCAGAAGAGCTCCAAGCTCCGCTCTGGGATCAGAGGAGCTCCAAGCTCCGCTCCGGCCCCAGGGGATCCCCCGCTCCAGCTCCCCGCTCCGGGCAGTCCCCGCTCCTCGGGAGTTTCTCCTCTGCCTCTCGGGCTCAGCTCCGCCCGCCTCTCACCGGCTCCATCCCCGGGATCGGCTCCGCCCCGGGGCCGCCCCCTCCGCCGCCCCCCCGGGCATCCCCGGCTCGGCCTTGTAGGGACAAAACGGATCCTTCACATCCCAAACCCCGCTCGGGGGGAGCGGAACCTCACAGAAATCCCCCAAAAACACCTTTTTTCCCCCTTTTTTTATCCCGCTTTTCCCCGAGGATGAGCCGCGGTCTCAGCGCGGGTTTTCCATCCCGGTCCTGCTCTTCCTCACGGGATCCGCGGAGGATTCCGGACCGGGAAAATCCTTCCCTGATTTCAGGATCCCAGACCGGGAAAATCCTTCCCTGATTTCAGGGTTTCCCAGAAACCGGGAAAAATCCCTTCCGGTTTCAGAATTTCAGCCCCGCAAAACCTTTCCCCTCTCAGATTTCAGAATTCCGGCTCCAACTCTTCCACCCGGGCAAAAAACTTCCCCGGTTCACAAATCCCAGAAAAACCCAATCCCAGAAAAAAGAAACAGAAATCCCCATTAAACTTTCCCCAGGAATCTCATGAAAAATCCCCTCCCACGCAGTTTCACGATCCTCGGGTATAGAAAAATCCGCACTATCACGTTTTTCAGAAATCCCTTCTCAGATAAATCTCAGATATTTCCCAGATCATATGGGAATAAACAGAATTCTCGAGATTAATAATCTTTTTTACCTGGGATTCTGGAATTCTTTCCTGAATGGAAAACTCCTGCCAGATGCCGGGGAACGATGTTCTGGGATCCGGTTATGATATATATCTCTGGCGGGAGATCTGCTGCCTTCAAGAATTCCCGGAAAATCCAGAATCCCAGAAAAAAAACGGATGAATTTTCTGAGCATCCTAGTAAATATAATCTTTCTTTCAGATATCCCTTTTTGGGATTCGGTGAGAAAATTTTCCTTCTGGATTCTGATATACCCGAGGGAGGCAATGTTTCAGGCATGACTCCGCAGATGCGATAAAATCTCGTTGACCAATCTAGGTGGGTAACAGAGAGTTTTCTGAATCTCCCCGCGATGGGAATTATTCCTAGAAATCTGGGCTATTCTCGAGTAAATAAGAACTTATTTCCGTGAAGCACAGATAAATGGGCACAGATCTCAGAAAAGTCCAAATTCCAGAAAATCCAAATTCCAGATAACCAGAATTCGGACAGACAAATACTCTACCCGGTTCAGAATCACGCTCTGCCTCTCATCATTCACGTGTCACCGCCTGAGCGGCGCACTTCTGGATCCGACCCGTTGGACGAGAGAATATATTCTAGGAAAATCGCAGTGACGCGCTAACATGGCCGAGAGACAGGAGGATGCGCGCAAAAGATAATAATAAAGAGAGGAAGATAAAAATGAAAAGAAGGGAGGAGGAAGGAGAGGATTAAGTCAACTGCAACGGAAGGAGGGAAAAATAAAGGGTAAAAAAAATGATAAAATGAGGAGGAGGAGAGCGAGAAAATAAATAAAGGGGGAAAAAAGAAAAAAAGAGGAGGACGGGCGAAGGGCATAAACTATAGGGGAAAAGAATAAAAAAAAAAAATTAAATAAATTAAATAAATAAATTAAAAAGTAGCAATATCAATTTTAAAATTGAAAAAAAAAAAGAGCAGGCCGGAGCGAGGAAGATAATAAAGGGAGAAAAAAATATAACCAAAGAAATAAAAAGAAACAGAGAGGAGGAGGAGGAAGCAGGGGTAATGAGCTGTCAGAGTCTTCTCTCGCGTGAACATGAAAATCAACCCCGGTGCCGGGCAAATCGAATACACGGCCCGCCGCGTCTCCGCCCGCGACCAAAACTCGACTTTTGATGGAAAATTGGGAGAATTCCGGCGCGGGGCAGGGAATGGAACGAGGCCCTGGCGCCGGAGCGGCCCCGGGGGTTTGGCTTCATTTCATGGGGCTTTGGCTTTTATTTCTCGAGATTTTTCATTTTATTTTTCAGGATTTTCCCATTTATTCCACTTCATTTCCCCCTTTATTCCCCCTTTATTTCCGGAGGTTTCCCTGTTTATTCTCATTGGGGATTGTTTTACCTTCATTTCCAGGTATTATTCCCTCATTCTTATTCTAATCTTCGAAGGATTTCTCTTATTACATATCCGCCAGAATTTCACTTGTATATGTTTCAGGATTGTTACCCCTTTATTCCACTTCATTGTCCCACTTTTAACCGCTATATTTCCGAGGATTTTTCCCAGGGTTTTCCCCCTTAATTTCCCAGGTACTCTGTCCCTTTCATGTTCCTCGGAATCATTCCCCTTATTTCTCAGGATTCCCCCATTATTGTATTCGGGATTCTTCCACCTTTATTTCTAGGGTATCCACCCTTTATGTACATCGGATTTTCCCTTTTATTACATACTGGAGTATTTATATATTTGTAACCTTCATTTTACCGGATTTCCACCATTTATATTGAGGATTTTCCCAGGGTTTCCCACCTATAAATCTATATACCACCAGCACACGATATCTCCTCTATATATTCTGCCAAGATTTCCCATTTATTTCCCAGGTATTCCCCTTTTATTTCCCCCTTTATTTCCTGGAGGGAAAAATTAAATGGAATTTGGGGGGAAGGGGGGGGGAAACCACGGAATTTTGGGGAAATAACAACGGAATTTGGGGATAAAAACCACCAGAATACTTTATAGAAATACCGAGCGCTGCAAAATACCCCGGACATGTTTATCCGGGAAAAAGGGCGCAAAAACAAAATCACCAGGAATCTTCGCGCAAACAAAAGGACGCAAAATACACAGAATTTTCGAGAAGACAAACGGACCGCAGCAAATGAGTACCGCGAATTATATGGGCCCTAACATTGCACTGGAAAATCTTTTCAGGACAAGACAGGGTACGACAAACTAATAGAAATTTTCGATATATTTATCTGAACCTACATACAGGATATTTTTGTTTAGGACTTAGGTGCTTTTACTTAATAAGATTAATTTAAAAATCTCTTATTGACGCGACCATTTATCATACTGAGATGCAATTGCGGGATAAAGGGTCCTCATCCAACACCAGACCCAGGGAGATTTCCAAGAGAAAAATGGCACAATACCAACCCCATCCACAGAACCTGTCTCGGGTAAAGACACACATTCAACAATGCCTCCTCCCCCGGAAATCTTTGACCGGACCAGAACGAAGAACAGGCCGCAAACGAACCGACTACATACCCCACGGACAAGACGGACCACCACAGCGGAGAATGGCACACGGAGCACAAGAAGACCGGACGGCGAGATGGCCGCACGCACTTGAACGACACAGGGAATGCCACGGAACACAGCCGAGATGAAACAAATTCCCGCGACGCAAAAAGGTAAGCGACACCAGGACGACAGAGGAGCACACACGGACCCACTGGAGAGACAACGGCCCGGAATTTTGGGAAAAAAGGTGGAAAACCCCCCGGAATTTGGGAAGGTGGAAAACCCCGGGAATTTCCGGGAAAAAAGGTGGAAAACCCCCGGGAATTTGGGGAAAGGGTGCAAAAACCCCCCAGATTTTCAGAAAATAGGCGCAAAATAACCAACAGAATTCTGAGTAAAAGGGTGCAAAAAACCCCCAAAATTTGGGGGAAGGCGCAAAACAACCCTCGAAATTCTGGGAAAAGGGTGCCAAAAACCCGGAATTTCAGAAAAAGGGTGCAAAAAACCTTTGGGATTTTGGGAATTTTGGGAAATAGGCACAAAAAGCCAACAGATTTTCAGAAAAAGTGCGCAAAAAACCACCAGAATTTTGGGGAAAAGGGCCCAAAAACAACCCTCGAAATTCCGGGAAAAGGGTGCCAAAACCCCGGAATTTCGGGAAAAAAGGTGGAAAACCCCGGAATTTTGGGAAAAAAGGTGGAAAACCCCCCGGAATTTGGGGGAAAGGGCGCAAAAAACCCACCAAAATTTCAGAAAAAAGGCGCAAAACAACCCTCGAAATTCCGAGAAAAGGGCGCAAAAAACCCGGAATTTCGGGAAAAAAGGTGGAAAAGCCCCGGAATTTTGGGAAAAGGCTGAAAGTTCCGGGAACAAAGGGTTAACTCTGCCCTCTCCGCTCCCCCGCGCACATTCCAGCCCCGCGGGACAGACGCGATTTCTCTGCCCATAAATTCCCCCGGGACTGGCGCCGCTGCGGGCGGGAGCGCCTGGAGCCCGGCCCGGGGACACCGGAATGGAGCGGTAATTAATGGAGCGGTAATTAATTAATGGGATCGTTAATGGGATCGGTAATGGGATCGGTAATTAATGGGATCGGTTATTAATGGATAGGTATTTAATTAATGGGATCGTTATGGGATCGTTATGGGATCGTTAATGGGATTGGTAATTAATGTGAACGGTAATTAATGGGAGCCTTAGTGAGATCGATAATGGGATCGATAACGGGATCGATAACGGGATTAATAATGAGATCGTTAAAGGGATCGATAATGGGATCATTAAAGGGATTGATTATGGGATCGTTATGGGATCGTTTATTTAATGGGATCGTTATTGGATCGATAATGGGATCGTTATGGGATCGTTAATTTAATGGGCTCGTTAATTAATGGGATCGATAATGGGATCGATAATTTAATGGGATCGATAATTTAATGGGATCGCTAATAGGATCAATAATGGGATCGTTATGGGATCGATAATTGGACCGATAATGGGATCGATAATGCGAAAATCAATCCCGGGGGTGTTCGGACCATTCTTGGAGCGAAATCTTGTCTGGAACTGGGGAAATCAATCCCGGGATTATTTGGGGGATGGGAATCAATCCCGGGGGAATTTGGGATCAGGGAAATCCCGGCGGGGATCGCAGGAATCAATCCTGGGGGGGTTTGGGATCAATCCCGGGGAGGTTTGGGATCAATCCCGGGGGTTTTGGGGCTGTTTTCAGGGCCAAACCCCGCTGGGGATGGGGCAAAATCAATCCCGGGGATGTTTGGGATCATTCCGGGGGGGATTTGGAAGCGGTCCGGGAGCCAAATTCCATCTGGGATCGGGGAAAATCAATCCCGGGATTGTCTGGGGGATGGGAATCAATCCCGGAGGGGTTTGGGATCAATCCCGGAGGGGTTTGGGATCATTCCCGGGGGTGTTTGGAGCCGGGAAATCAATCCCAGGATTGTTTGGAGCAGGAAAATCAATCCCAGAGGAATTTGGGATCATTCCCGGGATTGTTTGGAGCCGTTCCCGGAGCCAAATCCTGTCTGGAATCGGGGAAATCAATCCCGGGATTGTTTGGAAAAGGACGAAGGTTTGGGATTTTTGGGATTCCAGCCCAGGGCGGTTTTTCCCTATTTTGGGATGGAACGAGCGGCTGCGGCCCCGGGGGCTCCGTTCCAGCTCCCGATCCTAAAAAACCTGCGGGGAAGAGTCTGAATTCCAAAAAAAATCCGGGAATTCTGATGCTGGGCTTGCAGGAATCGCGGGTCACATCCCAAAGTGTCCGATTCCCAAAAAAATCCGGGAATTCTGATGGAGCGGCTCCAGGAATCGTTGGGTCTTCCCAAAATGTTCAAATTCCAAAAAAATCTGGGAATTCCGATGCCGCACTAACGGGAATTTTGGGGTCACACCAATGATCCTCGGGATCCCAGGAATTATCGGGACATTCCCAATCCCATAAAAACCCCAACCCCGTTCCCAATCCCAATCCCATAAAAACCCCAATCCCATAAAAACCGAATCCCGTTCCCAATTCCCAATCCCATAAAACCCCAATCCTCTTCCCATTCCCCCATCCGTTTCGTCCATTAAAAACCCCAATCCCATAAAATCCCAATCCCGTTTCCCAAATCCCAAAGCGCCCCCTCTGGCGAACACGGAAACCCGAAATTCCCAGAAAAAAAACGGGAAAAAATCCTCGGGCCGAGCTTTAAATTTTTTAAAAATTATTTTTATTAATTTTTTTTTTAAATTAAAGCTTCCTAATCAACCCTAATGAGTTCCCATTAAATTAGTTCCTTTTTGGGATTTTTTTTCCACTAAAAATGGGATTTGGAATTCCAATTAAATTAAGAAAAAATGTGGAAAATGCCACTGGAATGGGAAAAAAATGGGGAAAATTCAGATTTTTCATCCACCAATTCATATTTTTGTATTAATGAACTAAAATATTCCCAATTTCTCTTATTTTTTCCCAAAAAAGAGCCCCACAAAATCCATTTTTTTCACCAAGGTTTATTAGGAACCGACGACGTCACAACCGCAGAATTTCCGTCACCAGGGGGGAAAAAAAGGAGGAAAAATCCGGAATTTTCCCCCCCAAAAATCCAGGATTTTGGATAAATCCGAGGGTTTTTTTCCCTCCGTCCTCCAGAGGTACAGAAAAATCGGATTTTTGGATATAAAATCAGTTTTTTCCATAGTTAGGCGTGGTTTTAATCTGGGTTTTGATATTTTCTGACAGAATCCTCCCCAAAAAATGAAAATTTTCAAGGGAAACAACCCCAAACCAACCCTGGATGTGGAAATTCCCATTAATTCCTTTTTTTTTTCACGTTTTTTTCCTTCCTGAAGCCCAAAAATGAAAATCTCCATGTGGAAAATAATCCCAAATTTTATCCCAATTGGGAGAAGGAAAATCCGTTTAAACCGACACAACCCAGAGGGTTTCACATGGAAAAAAATCTCGAAATTTGCCCCAAAACCAACGTAAAATGTCCTGAACCCAACAGAACCCATGGAAAAAAAAAAAATCCTGAAATTTCCCCAGAATCAACACAAAATGTGCTCAACCCATGGAAAAAAAAGCCCAAAATTTTCCCCAAAATCAACACAGAATGTGCTCAACCCAACAGAACCCATGGAATAAAATCCCAAAATTTTCCCCAGAACCAGAGTCCCAGTGAGTTCCCATGTGGACAAAAAATCCCGAAATTTGCCCCAAGAGCAACGCAAAATGTGCTGAACCAAACAGAACCCATGGAAAAAAAACCCCAAATTTCCCCCAGAACCAACGCAAAATGTGCTCAACCCAACACAACCCATAGAATAAAATCCCTGAAATTTCCCCAAAAGCAGAGTCCCAGGAGCTTCCAAATGGACAAAAAAAAATCCCAAAATAAACAATGCAAAATGTGCTCAACCCAACAAAACCCATGGATAAAACCCCGAAATTTCCCCCCAAGGCAGAGTCCTGGTGCTTCAGCAGCTGAAAAAGGATTTGGTGAGGATTTTGTGATTTTTCACATTTCATGGATGGAGATGTATAAAAATAAAAAAATGAAAACCATGGTGTCTCATTGGCTTTGAATTCTCGGGGACGCAAAATCTGCTCAACCCAACCATGGAAAAAAATCCCGAAATTTCCCCCAAAAGCCGAGTCCCAGAGCTCCAGCAGCTGAAGATTTCTGGATTTTATATGGAGAAGTGTAAACATCAAAGCACAAAAACCGCGGTGTCTCATTGGCAATGCTTTGAATTATTGGTGACGCCAAATCTGCTCAACCCAACTTATTCCCAGGAGTTTCCACATGGGAAAAACCCCAAAATTTCCCCCAAAAATTTCCCCCAAAAGCAGAGTCCAATCGCTCCATCCCGGGCTCATTCTCGGGCTCACTCCTGGGCACACACCCGGCTGTGCAAAGGTGGCAAATCCCACTGGAATGGAAATGCAGGAATTGAAAATGTGGGATTTAAAAAAATGTGTCAATAGGGTAAATAGAAGGATTTGTTAAAAAAATTGAGATTTTTAGAGCAGAGATGGAGGAAAAACCGAAAATGACAGAATGAAAACGGCGGTGTATCGTCAGTATGCTCTTGAATTCTCAGTGACGCAAAACTTTCTCAACCCAACCATGGAATAAAACCCCGAAATTTCCTCCAAAAGCAGAGTCCCAGGGAGCTTCCACATGGAAAAGAACCCGAAATTTCCCCCAAAAGCAGATCCAGAGAGCTCCGTCTTGGGTTCCATCCCGGACTCTGCTCCTCGAGCACACCCGGCTGTGCAAAGTGGCAAATCCCACTGGAATGGAAATGCAGGAATTGAAAATGTGGGATTTTAAAAATTGCTCAGTGGGGTAAATAAAAGGATTTGTTGAAAATTTTGAGATTTTGAGTGCACAGATGGAGGAGAAACCGAAAATCAAAGCACTAAAACCGCGGTGTCTGATCAATAACGCTTTGAATTCTTGGTGATGGAAATCCTGCTCAACCCAACTTATTCCCAGGAGTTTCCACATGGAAAAAACCCCGAAATTTCCCCCCAAAAGCAGAATCCCAGGACTCCAGCAGCTAAAAAGGAATTGCTGAAGATTTTGAGTGCACAGATGGAGGAAAATTTTGTAAAATCAAACCACTAAAACCGCGGTGTCTCATCAATAAACACTCTGATTTCTTGGTGACGCAAAACCTTTCTCAATCCAACCATGAATTAAACCCCAAAATTTCCTCCAAAGCAGAGCCCCAGGGAGCTTCCACATTGGAAAAACCCGAAATTTCCCCAAAAAGCAGATCCAGAGAGCTCCGTCCTGGGCTCCCATCCCGGATCTCTGCTCCTCAGCACGACTGGATGTGGCAAAGGTGCAAATCCCACTGGAATGGAAATGCAGGAAGTGAAATGCTGGGATTTTTAAACTGCTTTTTGTGGTAAGTATACTAAAGGATTGTTGAAAATTTTGAGATTTGAGTGCCCAGGATGGAGGAGACCAAATCAAGCACTAAAACCACGGTGTTCTCATCAATAACGCTTGTGAATTCTGGTGACGCAAAATTGCTCAACCTTAACCTGGAGATAAAACCCCGAAATACTTCCCCCAAAAGCAGAATCCCATGGGCGTCCAGCAGCTGAAAAGGATTTGTGGAAGATTGTTGAGTGCCACAGGTGGGGAGAGAACCAAAATCAAAGCACTAAAACCGCAGGTGTCTCATTTTCATCTCAATGACGCTTTAAACTTTTTTGGTGACACAAATCCTGTTCAACCCAACAGAACCCATGGAAAAAACCCCGAAATTTCCCCCAAAAGCAGAGTCCCAATGCTCCATCAGCTCCATCCCAGGCTGGTTTTGGCGTCACTCCTGAGCTCGTGTTCCTCAGCATGAACCTGACTGTGTAGGCCAAGGCTGCAAATCCAACTTGAAAGGAAATGCAGGAATGGTGGGATCTTAAAAAACTGCTCAGTGGGGTAAATGAAAAGGGTTTCCTAAAGAATTTTAGAGCAGAGATGGAGAGAATTGTAAAGATGAAAGCACGAAAACACGGAGTGTCTTCAATTTACTTTTGACTTCTTGGTGATGGAATCCTGCGCAACCGTCAACAGAACCCAGGAGTTTTGTTCCACATGGAAAACCCCGAATTTGCCCCTAAAAGCAGAGTCCTGGTCTCCATCCGTGTTTCATTTTCCAGTCACTCTGGGCTCTGTCCTTCAGCCACGTCCTTGATGTGTAGGCCAAGGCTGCCAATCCATCGAAAGGAAATGCAGAATTGAAAATTGGGATTTTAAAACTGCTTCATGGGGTAATAAAATTTCCGTTTCAAACTGGATTTGTAATCAAACTGATCAATGGGGCTAAAAAGTGATTTGCTGAAAATTTTGAGTGTACAGATGGAGGAGAACCGAAACGACAGAATGAAAAACCGCGGGTTTTATGTGTATCGTCCATATGGCTTTGATTCTTGGTTGATGCAACCTTTTCTCACCCAACATGGAATAAAACCCCGAAATTTGCCCCAAAAGCAAGTCCTGGCTCTCCAGTCCCGTGTTTCATCCTCAGCTCACTCCTGGGCTCTGCTCCTCAGCGCGGTCCTTGACGTGTTGGCCAAGGCTGTGCAAATCCCACTCAAAAGGAAAAGTAGGAATGTGGGGTTTAAATGCGTCAGTGGGGGAAATAAGATTTGTTTTCAAAATGGACTTGTAATCAAGTGGGTCAATGGGGGTAAATAAAGGGATTTGCTGAAATTTGAGTGCACAGATTTGGAGGAGAAACCGAAACCAAAGAATGAAAACCGCAGGGTGTCGTCAGTAACGCTTTTGACTGTTTGGTGACACAAGTCCTGTTTCACTCCAACAGAACCCATGGAAAAAAACCCGAAATTTGCCCCCAAAGCAGAGTTCCTGGGCTCCCATCCCGTGTTCATTTTCCAGTCACTCCTGGGCTCTGCTCCTCAGCACCACTGGATGTGTGGCCAGGCTTGCAAATCCCACTCAAAAGGAAAAGTAGGGAATGGTGGGATGGGCGGGTTTTAAAACTGTCAGTGGGAGGAAATAAAAGGATTTGTTTCAAATGGACTTGTTAATCAAGTGGTCAATGAGGTTAAAAAAAGGTGATGTTTTGTCTGAAAAATTTTGAGCACACAGTATGGAGGAGAAACCGAAACCAAAAGAATGAAAACCGCGGTGTCTTCGTCAGTAACGCTTTTGACTGTTTTGGTGACACAAATCCTGTTCAACCCAACAGAACCCATGGAAAAAAACCCCGAAATTTCCCCCAAAAGCAGAGGTCCGGGGCTCTCCATCGTTGTTTCATTTTCCCAGCTCACTCCTGGGCTCTGCTCCTCAGCACACACTGGACTGTGTAGGGCCAAGGCTGCATCCCACTCAAAGGAAGTAGGAATTGGTGGGGTTTTTTAAAAAGTTGCCTCAGTGGCGTAAGTTAAAAGGATTTGTTTGTCAAAATGGGACTAGTGTATCAAAGTGGTCATGGGGTAATGTAAAGGATTTGCTGAAATTCTGAGTGCACAGATGGAGGAAATCGTAAAATCAAACCACTAAAACGCGGTGTGTCCTCAGTTAACACTTTGATTTTTGTGACAACAAATTCTTGGTCAACCCAACAGAATCATGGAAAAACCCCCGAAATTTCCCCCAAAGCAGAATCCCACTGTTCCCGGCAGCTTGAAAAGGGATTTGCTGAAGATCTTTGAGTGCACAGATGGAGGGGGGGAACCAAAATGTCAAAGCACTAAACCGCAGGTGTCTATCTAACTCTGACGTTCTTGGTGATGAAATCCTGTTCAAAATCGAACAGAACCCATGGAAAACCCCGAAAATGCCCCAAAAGCAGAGTCCTGGCTCCCATCCCGTGTTCATTTTGCAGCTCACTGCCTGGGCTCTTGCGTCCTCAGCACACATGGGGGACTTGTGTTGGCAGTCTGCAAATCCACTCAAAAGGAAAGTAGGAATGTGGGGTTTTAAAACGTGCTCAGTGGTGGAAATAAAGGATTTGTTTTCAAATGGACTTGTACTCAGTGTCCATAGGGTTAAAAAAGAGGGATCTGCTGAAATTTTTGAGGATTGTAAGGGACAGATGGAGGAGAAACCGAAAATGACAGAATGAAAACCGGGGTTTATCGTCAGTAACGCTTTGACTTCTTGCTCAACCCAACAGAACCCAGGAGTTTCCACATGGAAAAAAACCCTGAAATTTCCCCCAAAAGCCGAATCCCAGGGCTCCAGCAGCTCTGTGCCAGAAAAAGGATTTCCTAAAGATTTTGTGATTTTTCACATTTCACAAATAGAGGGAAATTGTAAAATCAAAGCACTAAAACCATGGTGTATCATCGGTAACGTTTTGAATTCTTGGTGACACAAATCCTGTTCAACCCAACAGAACCCATGGAAAAAACCCCGAAAATTCCCCCAAAAGCAGTGTCCCAATGCTCCATCAGCTCCATCCCAGGCTGGTTCTTGGGCTCACTCCTGAGCTCTGTTCCTCAGCATGAACTGACTGTAGGCAGGCTGCCAAAGTCCAACTTGAAAGAAATTGCAGGAATGGTTGGGGATCTTAAGGAAACTGCTTCAGTGGGGTAATGAAAGGGTTTCTAAAGAATTTTATACAGAGATGGAGGGAATTGTAAAGATGAACAGCACGAAACCACGGTGTCTCCATCATACACTTTTGACTTCTTGGGTGATGGATCCTGCGCAAGCCCAACATGAACCCAGGAGTTTACATTGGAAAACCCGAAAATTTGCCCCAAAAGCAGAGTCCTGGCTCTTCCTCCCGTTTCTTTTCAGCTCACTCCGTGGGCTCCTGCTCTCAGCACACACTGGGACTGGTGTAGGCCAAGGCTGCAAAGTCCCACCTCAAAAGGAAAGTAGGAATGGTGGGGGTTTTTAAAAACTGCTCAGTGGGGAAATAAGGATTTGTTTTCAAAATGGACTTGTAATCAAAGTGGTCAATGTCGGTAAAAAAAGGATTGTGCTGAAAGTTTTGAATGTGCACAGATGGAGGAAAATCGTTAAATCCAAAAGCACAAAAAAACTGCGGTGTATCCTCAGTAACGCTTTGACTTTTTTGGTGACACAAAAAAACCTGTTCAACCCAACAGAACCCATGGAAAAACCCCGAAATCTCCCCCAAGCAGAATCCCACTGTTCCCGCAGCGTGAAAAAGGATTTGCTGAAGATTTTGAGTGCACAGATGGGGAAAGGTTAAGAATCCAAACCATAAAACCGCGGTGTCTCATCAATACGCTTTGATTCTTGGTGACGCAAACCTGCTCAACCCAACTTATTCCAGGATTTCCACATGGAGGAAAAAACCCCGAAATTGCGCCCAAACAGGTCCCATGCTCCCTCATCAGGCTCCATCCATCCGGTGCTCCTCTGGGTTCTGCTCCGTCAGCATGAACTGACTGATGTAGGCCAAGGCTGCAATCCCACTCGGAAAGGAAATGCAATAATGGGGATGTCTGAAAATGTCAAACGTATTGTAATCAAAGGCATGGGTAAAAAAAAGGGGATTGCTTGAAGTTTTTGGTGCACAGATGGGGAGAAACGAAAACTAAGAATGAAAACCGCGGTGTTGTCGTGTCAATAACCACTTGTTGATTCGTGGTGACTGGAAAATCCTGTTAACCAACAAACCCATGGAAAAACCCGAATCTCCCCCAAAGCATAGTTCCAGGACGTCCAGTCAGCTGAAAAGGATTTGCTGAAGATTTTGAGTGCACAGTGGAGGAAATTCATAAAATCAACCACCTAAAACTGCGGTTGTCTCATTCAATAACACTTTGACTTCCTTGGTGACGCAAACCTGCCTCAACCCACTTATTCCCAGGATTTGTCCAGCATGGAATAATAACCCCGAAATTTGCCCCAAAGAGCAGAGTCCTGGCTCTCCATCCCGTGTTTCATTTTTGCGAGCTTCACTCCTGGGTATGTCTCAGCCGATACTTGACTGTGGTAGGCGAGCGGCGAAGCCCACGTGAGTGACAAACAAGTTCGCCAGCCCCTTCCCAAGAGTCCGTTTGGTTCCTGGTTGGGGCTGCTTGGGGCAGGGGCCCCCGGGGGGCCGGGTGGGCTCCGGTGGGGCAGCCCCACATGGTGCCCGTGGGGCAGCCCCGAACGTTGGTGCCACTGTGGGCATCGCGTCCGGAACCACGTCCCGGCATGGGCAGCGGCAGGAAGGAGGCGAGAGTCAGCTCCTGCTGCGCCTGCTGCTGCTGCTTCATCTCCTGCACGGGGGAAAACAGAAATTCTCCTGTCAGTTTGGGATGTGGGAGGAAAAAAGGGACATTTCAGTGGTGGGAAGGGGAAATGGAGATCTCAGAACAGAATTCTTTCCAAGTAAATCTCAGTGATGATATAGGGATATAAAAAAGGGAAATCAGAGAATTCTGGTCTAGGGAGGGGGGAAATGAAATCCCAGAAACAGACACATCTTCCATAAATTCAGGAGGAGGATATGGGACAGGGAAAGGGAAATTGGAATGGTGCGAAGGGGAAATGGAGATCTCAGAACAAAAATAATTTCGATAATTTAGGATTTGGGACAGGGAAAGGGAATTTGGAATGGTGGGAAGGGGAAATTGGGGTGCTTGGGTGTTTCTGCTTGCATCTCTCGCAGGGGGAAAAAAAATATGAGAGGTTTAGGGTTGGTTGTGGGGTCAAAAAAGGTGGGAATGTTTGGATGGTGGGAAGGGGAAGTGGAGATCTCAGAACACAGGTTTTTCCAAATTTTGGATGAGGATATGGGACAGTGAGGAAATGGGACAAATGGAGTGAGTGGGGAGTGGATGGGGCGATCTCAGAAAAAAAGATAATCATAAATTTAGGGTGATGTGGGATTAAAAAAAGGGAATTTGGACGGTAGGAAGGGGAGATCTCAGAACAAGAATTGTTCCAAATACAGGATGAGGATTTGGGACAAGGAAAGGAAATTGGAATGGTGGGAAGGGGAAATTGGGGTGGTGGTGCTTCTACTTCATTCTCCGGAAGGGGGAAAAGGCAGAAGGTGATAATTATGGATTTAGTTGGTGGTGGCGGAGTAAGAAAAAGGGAATTTGGAATGGTGGGAGGGGGAAATCGGGGTGGTTTGGGTGTTTCTGCTTCATCTCCTGCAAGTTTCAGAAAACACAAATTCTTCCGTCAGTTTGGGATGTGGGAGGAAAACAGGGAAATTTCAACGGTGGGAAGATCTCAGAACAGAAATTATTCATAAATTCAGGATGATATGGGACAAAAAAGGGGAAATTGGGATGGTGGAAAGTGGAAGTTGGGGTGGTTTGGGTGCTGCTGCTTCATCTCCTGCAGAGGGGAAAAAAGGGGTTAAAACAAAAATAATGAGAGATTTAGGGTGGTGTGGGATTAAAAAAGGGGAATTTGGAATGGTGGGAAGGGGAAATTGGGGTGGTTGGTGTTTCTGCTTTCATCTTCCTGCAAGTTTCAAAAACAAATCTTCTGTCAGTTTGGGATGTGGGGTGAAAAAAGGGGAATTTGGAATGCTGGGGAGGGGAAATGGAAATCCCAGAACAGAAATTCCTCCTAAATTCTCGTATGAGGATTTGGGGAACAAAAAAAAAGGAATGGTGGGAAGGGGAAATTGGGGTGATTGGGTGTTCTGGAGGTTTCAGAAAACAGAAATTCTTCTGTAAATTTGGGATGTGGGATGAAAAAAGGGAAATTTCAATGGTGGGAAGGGGAAATTGGGGTGGTTTGGGTGTTTCCGCTTCATCTCCTGCAGGGGGGTAAAAGGGAAAAAAATAATGAGGATTAGGATGTTGGTTGTTGGGATGAAAAAGGGGATAATCTTATTGGAATGTAGGTGGGTGGACTGAAATGGGGTGGTTGGGTGTTCTGGAGGTTTCAATTCTTCTATAAATTGAGGATTTAGGACAAGGAAAGGGAAATCGAAAGGTGGGAAGGGGAGATCACGGAACAAAAATCATTCAAAACTTAGGGTGGATTTACAGAATTTGAGGAAAGGGAAAATCAAATGGTGAGAAAAGGAAATGGAGATCTCAGAACAGAAATCCTCCCATAAATTCGGAATGAATTTACAAAATTCGTACGGGAAATCAGAGAAAACAAAATTCTTGCGATAAATATGAACAATTCCTGTAAGGAATTTGAATGAATTCCCTCACTCCACCCGTCGGGAAGAGCTCGCAACGACAGATTTGTCTCTCTTGTAAATTGAGGCCAAGCTCTGTGCAGCCAGCTGCCTTTTCTGGGGGAAAAGAAATCACATTTAGGGGCAAAAAGAAATCACATTTAGGGGCATTTTCTGTGACCATTCTGCTGTATTTTCATTGCGTCGGTGTATCACATTAGACTGATAACATGATATTGCAGTAGCTTACCATTGGATCACCGCAAAAGTTCCCCCAGGCCCGATCCCCAACCCTCCATGAAATTTTTTTGGATCACCCAAAGATTCCCCAACCCCATGAACTCCTTTTAGGATCACCCAGAAACCCCATTTATGATCCCATAACCATTTATGATCCCATAACCCCATTTTAGAGATATCCCCAAACCTTTAGGGTCTCCGCTGAAGTGTTTTCACAGGGGTTTTCGTCGTGTGCTTTGGTCCCCCCAGCGTGGGCCCTTTCTCCACCATGAAGCTCAGTAACCCCATAAAAGATCCCATACCCCATTTTACGATATATCCCAAACCCCATTTAGGATATCCCATAACCCCATTTAGGATATCCCAAACCCCATAAACCCTTTTAGGGTCTCACAGTGAACTCGGAGGTCTCGATGCTGCCCAGCGTGGGCCCTTTCTCCACCATGAAGCTCAGTAACCCCATTTAGGATCCATAAACCCATTATGACCCACACCCCTTTAGGATATCCCACCCCCACAAATCCATAATCTCACAGTGAAACTTCAGAGGTCTCGATGCTGCCCAGCGTGGGCCCTTTCTCCACCATGAAGCTCAGTAACCCCATTTATGATCCCATAACCCCATTTATGATCCCATAACCCCATTTATGATCCCATAAACCCTTTTAGGGTCTCACAGTGAACTCAGAGGTCTCGATGCTGCCCAGCGTGGGCCCTTTCTCCTCCATGAAGCTCAGTAACCCCATTTATGATCCAACCCCATTAGGATATCCCAAACCACAACATCCCATAATCTCACAGTGAACTCGGAGGTCCGATGCTGTGCCAGCGGTGGGCCCTTTCTCCACCATGAAGCTCAGTAACCCCATAACCCCATTTAGGATATCCTAAACCCCATTTATGATCCCATAACCCCATTTAGGATCCCATCCATCCCATAATCTCACAGTGAACTCGGAGGTCTCGATGCTGCCAGCGTGGGCCCTTTCTCCACCATGAAGACTCATGTACCCGGTCCAGGATGTGTGGACACCGACCACGCCGGGTTCCAGGTGTTCGGGGTGGAAATCCGTGACTGGACCAGACACACCGGCAGCAGGAGCTGAGCTCTCGCCCTCCGTCTCTGCCGCTGCCGGACGTGGTTCCGGACGGCGATGCCCACGTGGGGCACAACGTTCTGGGGCTGCCCCACGGGCACCATGTGGGGCTGCCCCACGGAGCCCCCGGGCCCCCGGGGCTGCAGCAGCCCCACAGGAACCACGGACTCTTGGGAGGGGCCCTGGCGAACTTGTTTGTCATCGTGGGCTTCGCCGCCTTCGCCTACACAGTCAAGTACGTGCTGAGGAGCATAGCCCAGGAGTGAGCTGCAAAATGAACACGGGATGGAGAGCCAGGACTCTGCTTTTGGGGCAAATTTCGGGGTTTTATTCCATGTGGAAACTCCTGGGAATAAGTTGGGTTGAGCAGGTTTTGCGTCACCAAGAAGTCAAAGTGTTATTGATGAGACACCGCAGTTTTAGTGGTTTGATTTTATGATTTTCCTCCATCTGTGCACTCAAAATCTTCAGCAAATCCTTTTTCAGCTGCTGGAGTCCTGGGACTATGCTTTTGGGGGAGATTTCGGGGTTTTTTCCATGGGTTCTGTTGGGTTGAACAGGATTTCCATCACCAAGAAGTCAAAAGTGTTATTGACGAAACACCGCGGTTTTCATTCTTTAGTTTTCGGTTTCTCCTCCATCTGTGCACTCAAAATCTTCAGCAAATCCCCTTTTTTTTACCCCATTGACCACTTTGATTACAAATCCAGTTTGAAACCAAATCCTTTTATTTACCCCACTCAACAGTTTTTAAAATCCCACATTCTCAATTCTTGCATTTCCTTTCGAGTGGGATTTGCAGCCTTGGCCTACACAGTCCAGTTCATGCTGAGGAGCAGAGCCCAGGAGTGAGCCCGGGATGGATGGAGCTGATGGAGCATTGGGACTCTGTTTTTGGGGCAAATTTCGGGGTTTTTTTCCATGGTTGGGTTGAGAAGGTTTTGCGTCACCAAGAAGTCAAAGCGTTATTGATGAGACACCGCGGTTTTAGTGGTTTGATTTTACCATTTTCCTCCATCTGTGCACTCAAAATCTTCAGCAAATCCTTTTTCAGCTGCGGGAACAGTGGGATTCTGCTTTTGGGGGAGATTTCGGGGTTTTTTCCATGGGTTCTGTTGGGTTGAACAGGTTTTGTGTCACCAAAAAGTCAAAGCGTTACTGAGGATACACCGCAGTTTTTGTGCTTTGATTTTACGATTTTCCTCCATCTGTGCACTCAAAATTTTCAGCAAATCCCTTTTTTTTACCCTATTGACCACTTTGATTACAAGTCCATTTTGAAAACAAATCCTTTTATTTCCCCCACTGAGCAGTTTTAAAACCCCACCATTCCTACTTTTCCTTTTGAGTGGGATTTGCAGCCTTGGCCTACACAGTCCAGTGTGTGCTGAGGAGCAGAGCCCAGGAGTGAGCTGGAAAATGAACACGGGATGGAGAGCCAGGACTCTGCTTTTGGGGCAAATTTCGGGGTTTTTTCCATGTGGAAACTCCTGGGTTCTGTTGGGTTGCGCAGGATTTCCATCACCAAGAAGTCAAAAGTGTTAATGATGAGACACCGTGGTTTTCGTGCTTTCATCTTTACAATTCTCCTCCATCTCTGCTCTAAAATTCTTTAGGAAACCCTTTTCATTTCATTTTTATATTTCTTAATCTTTTGTATTGTTTGATATTTATTTTCTTTTTAAAAACGTTTTTACAGATTTTCCATTTTTCTTCAAAAATTTTTTTTATTTCTTCGTTTTTCATCCTCTATTTTCTCATTTTTATTTTCCAACATCTCATCCCAATTTTTCACAAGCTTTTTGTTTTATTTTCTTCATTTCAAAATTCACTTTAAACCCAACTTCAATTTTCCCCTTTTTCAATTTTCAATATCAAAACTACAACACATTCTCGTTTTTTTCTCCTCACTCTTTTTTTCTTTTTCCAGATTCTCTCTTCACAATAACATTTTTTCTCCATTTCGATACGACCCTCAGCTTATTCTATTCGCAACAGATCGGCTTTCTCTTCGAAAGTTCTTCAAAATCTTTTTTTTTTTTTTTCTTCACCTTATTTTCATTCTATTTTTCAACATAACAACACTCTCACCAACTCGATCTCACTTTTTCTCATCAATTCAATTCCTCTTCACTTTCCACGACCTAAGCCTTCCATTCACTTCACTCGTAAACACGATTCTCTTCGTTCTTTTCAATTTTTTCTTCTGTTCTTCTTCAACGGAAGGTTCATATTTCAATTTCTCTTCGTCAATTTTCTTTCTTCCAACTATTTTTCGTCCATTTCATCTCTATTTCTCAAGAAGTTCATATACAAGTCATCTCGCTTCTTCCCATCTCTCTTTCAAAACAAAATCATTTCATTCACGCTTCAAAACATTTTTCACAAAGAAAAACCTTCCAGATTCTATTCCAATTCTTATCTCCTTTTTAC
>VKON01001963.1:0-10766 GCA_009741485.1 Malurus cyaneus samueli
GGTGTCAGCCCCACATCCTGGGCAAACACCAAACCCTGCCCGAGCCTGCTCCTCACAGATCTCTGCAGCTTCATCTTCCTCCTCTGCTCTTCATCTTCAGATCCCACCGCACCCTCTGGCTCTGCAGGGACGGGGTGAAATTGTCCCCTCAGACAAATCTGAGCAACTGAGGCTGAGCCGGTGTGAGTTCCCCAACTCATGCCTGCTCCAGCTACTCCATCACCGCAGGATTTGCTCCCAAAATCCCAGATGGGATTTTTATGTCTGGGAGGCGAATCCGCTAATAGCTGGAGCTGGTCGCTTAGTCATCACAAAACTCTGCCAGAAGGGCTCATATAATTATGACCATTCTCAAGCCTCATTGGTAGTTCGACCGAATAATCTCCACTCACCAATCAGGTGGCGTCTGACCATAATTCACGTCAATCCTCAAGGCTGCTTGAAACGCTTATTGTGTGAGGACATGAAGGGACACATCTTGCGAACATGTTCTTCTGAGGCTAACGAGATCCATTATCCTCCCGTTCCCTACCCCCGTCCTCGCCCAGGCTGCTCCTCCGCCGGAGCTCTTCAGCCATTGGTTGTTCCTGCGATGCTGCTTCTCCTCTAGCTCCTTGCCTCCTAGGTCTCCTCCTATCTTTTGGCCGCCGTTTTATCGACCTATGCACACCCTTGTTAGTCCTTTCATTGATCATCACATCCATGTCTCAAGTCTTACTGTATCCTCCTATGATTAAACACCCATATTTTGCTGGCTTATATAGTCGTCAAAGTCAGACTAAGGAGATGGCCCGCCCTCACAGTCACATACTCGCTGTCGGCATCCCCAACTACCATCTTCGCGCTTTACTCCCTCAGGCCAGTACCAGCCTCATTCTCTTTGCTAGCCACACTGCTCCCAGACACACCATCCACTGCCACGTAAGCCTTTAGCACGACCTGAGCAATAAAGATGTAGGAAAACAATCCTGAAAAGCCATCATGAGACGTGGAGTTCCATTCAGCAGCTCCACTGAGGTGTGTGCTGGCACCCAGGAGGCCAGTGCCCACCAAGAAGGGCACATTCCCATGCCCAGGACGGTTTGCCAGCCGAGCCACCTGCCCCAGCAGGTGCCAGCCGAGCCCATCCCGTGCCCGGCAGTGCCAGCCAGGAGGGCACATCCCGTGCCCAGCAGGTGCCAGCCGAGCCCATCCCGTGCCCAGCAGGTGCCAGCCGAGCCCATCCCGTGCCCAGCAGTGCCAGCCGAGCCAAGAGCAGCAATCTGAGCTTTTCCTGGGCAGAACGAGCCCAGGTTTGGCAGCCCCAGCCCCGGGTTTGAGCCCAATGAGAGATCAGCTACGGCGTTCCAAATGCCCATGTACTATGGACTGTTTGGGTTGGGAGAATAGGCCTCCAAGATCATCAGAGTTCCAAACTCTGAATATGTTTGACTGAATTCATAACTGATTCACACAGCACTGACCTTATTTTTGTCACCGCTGAGCATCTCCACATCCTCTGCTCATTCCCTGACCCCTCGGAAGCCCCGCCCATGCCCCAGAGCAGCTCCACAGCAGGACTGGGTGCTGAATCCTGTTGTGTGACCTCACAGAGCACATGCCTGAGCGCCAACACTCACTGGGGTGGGACCATCACTGGGATGGACCTCAATGGGATTGGGTACTGTGCACACTGGGGGACCTCCACTGGGGATGGGACCCTCCTGGATGGGACCTCATGGGATGGGACTCCTCACTGGAGGGACCTCATGGGGTTTGGCACCCATACGATGGGGTGACGATGGGAACCTGCACTGGGATGGGACCTCACTGAGTGGGATCCTCATTGGGATGGGACCTCTCACTGGGGTGGGACCCCCGTGGGAATGGGACCCCCATGGGATAGGACCCTCATGGGATGGGGGTGATTGGCGCACCCAACACCATCACTGGGATGAGACTTAGGGGGGCTAAGGGATGACCTTCGGAGTGGACGCCGGCCTGGGGGCAAGACCCGTGGATGCCAATGGTGGGGCACACTGAATAACGGGTGGGCAAAGCTGAGCCCAGGGGGGTCACCTTGAGGGGTGTGGGGTGATGGGGCCATGGCCGGAGCACAGGTAACTGGTCAGCCCAGGCTGCTCCATCCCTCATAATGCCATTATGCATTGCTGCATTAATCACCCCGCTAGGTAAGCATTATGGCACTTTTATGGTAGCTTTGAGCTAATCTGTCACTATATGCCTGCTGGATTATCATGATTTCTTACAGTTGTGATTCATTAACTCAGATGCCTAATAGAATTAGTATTAAACATCATCCCATAGATTTCTGCCTCAACACGTTGAGTTTTGAAAGCCTTTTCAATATTTCATTGTGGTGTATTAAATGGCATGGCAGGCACATTGTGTGGTCTGAGATGGCTGGGCTGGGCGGGGGCTCAGCTCGGGTGGCTGAGGGACAGCAGGGTCCTGCTGTTTGGGGACCCTCACAGCCCCTGTGCTGCAGGGTTGGGTTTGCAGAGTTCTCCAAACTCTCCAAGGCATCCCCGTGGCACAACTGCTGCTCCAACTCTGGCTCAGGTTAATCAGGTTTGAGCACACAGTGCTAAATATGATTGTGATTGTTACCTGGCCCCAAAAGAATCCTTTCCCCAGACGCTGCAGTACCAATCCTAGCAGAATATTATTCCTAATAATCAGTATTAATTCTCAATGCATCCTCAGGGTTTTAGAATAACTCTCTTTTTAGGATAAGATCTGGAGCAGGCTAAATAGAAGAACTATTATTATTATTATTAGCATTAGCATTATTATCTTTGACTTTCAAAAAAAAAAAATCTTATTTAGATAACAATCTCCCCCAGGAGCAGATTGTGGAGCTCACAGGCCTTTATCTGGCTACTTAAACCCGCGTTGTGGTAACAGAATTTTACAGTTGTTATTATTAATAATGGAAGGCCAAGACCAGAACAACACGTGTGTGCGATGGACCCGCAGCACAGATTGGGTTTTACAAGGTTTTTTTTTTTAACAGGGGAGTTCCCTGCCCAAATTTCTGAGCGGCTCCGGTGGGGAGGATGCTCCCGCCGGGCAACTGGGAAGAGCCTGAACTTTGGGACGCTGCCCTGAACCCTTTTTGCTGCCCTGACCCCGGGAACCCCGCGCCGAGGCCGCCAGCCAGGAAAACAGAGAGGGGGCACTTCAAAGCGGGGATTAAAAGCAGCTGTGCAAAGTTGACAAATCCGTTCGAGGAGACGTTTCGGGGCTCGCCCCAGCCCCGCGGAGCGCGGCCGCCACCGGGACCGGGCCGTGTCCCCGCCGGAGCAGCGACATTCCTGCGGCGGGGCTCGGGGAGCCAGCGCTGACTTAGGAAACGCTCCTGTGCAAAAAAAAAATAAATAAAATAAAAAAGTCGTGTTTGGGGCAGGAACTGGAGCGATTCGGGGAGGGAGAGCGGGCCAGCGAGGCTGTGGAAGGTGCCAGAGTCACCCTGTGCCGGCAGCACGGGAGGTGTCACCGAGAGTGTCCCCTCCTTCCGTGGGGACAAACCCGGGGCACAGACAGGGATGAGCTCTGACCATCCCGGAGCTGTTTTTGCCATGGAAATGATTGATTTCCCCGACCATCAGTGGCCTCTCCGTTCACCCCTGTGATTTCCCCCTTTCTTCTTCCCCCTGCGTGAGCGAAACATGCGCACATTTGAGGATAAAGAAAACTCGGAAACTTCTCATTATGTGACGCGATCTAAAATGTGCATTTAAGCCGACCTCTCCCCGAGTTTTTTGGTTACAGAAACAGTTTGGTTCTCCCCTGGATCGCTTTCATGCCGCCCTGCAGCTATTTCAAAGCCGGAGAAGGAGCAATTCCTCTTCTCTTCATAAATTGCCGCTCTTGGATGTCGCAAGAGAAGAATCTGGGAAGGGATATGGAGAGCTGTGAGGTCCCAGCGCTGTTTTGCGGGCTCTGAAAGATATTCTGAGCGACGCTTTTCAGCTGATATTCTCTCAGTTTAGCAGGAGGAAAAGGGAGGAATTGCAAACGCTGGGATTTTTAGGGGATGTGAAGGTTTGGGAGGCGGCCCTGGGTGGGCGCAGGGCTCGGTGGGCGGTGGGGAAGGATCCCCTGCCAGGCTCACGGCTTTGCGCTGCCCAGAAGAAGAAGCCCGGCCAAGCATGACCCAGACCGGACTCTGGGGCTGCCCGGAGCTCTGAGTGCTGCCTTTGTTTTAGGGAGTGAAAGGGGCGGTCATGGGACAGCAGTCAGCCGGCCGAGCACGGGGAGGCCCGGGGAAAACTTTAATTAGGGTCACTTGAAGGCAGCTTTAAGCAGCAGCCGCGGGAGGGCCGGTTTGATCTCCTTGTGGGATAGACCCTGTGATTAATCGCGGCCCTGGCGAGGGACGGACACCTGCCTGTCACATGCTTTGAGTCCCCGAGCAGTCCTTTGATCTCGCCCGGCTGCGGGCGAGGGTGGCGGAGCGATCCCTGCGCCCAGGGCGCTTTTGTGCCGCCTGCAGGGATGGGGAGGGGATCTGTGGGTGGGGAGGGGGAATCTGTGGGGTGGGAAAGGGTCTGTGTGGGTGGGGAAGGGGTTTGTGGGGTGGGGAGGGGTTTGTGGGTGAGGGATTTGTGGATGGGGAAGGGTCTGTGGGGGGGGAAGTGGGATTGTGGGTGAGGGATCGTGGGGGAGTTCTGTGGGTGAGGATTGGGGTGGGGTCTGAGGGGGGATTTGTGTGGTGGGGAAAGGGTCTCGTGGGTAGGGAAGGGTTCTGGTGGGGAGTGTCGGGTGGGGATGTTGGTGGGAGGGATCTGTGGGGAGGGATATGAGGGTAGGTGGTCTTGGAAGGGATTGTGGGTGAGGTGCTGTGGGAACGGTGAGACTGTGGGGTGGGATGTGGGGGAAGCGGGTCTAGGTGGGAGGATGTGGGTGGAGGTTTGGGTGAGGGGTGGAGGGGGCTGGGGGGGAGGGGATGATGGGGTAGGGGGACTGGGTGTGGGAAGGGTCTGTAGGTGGTGTGGGGAAGGGGATGGAGGGGTCTGTGGGGTGTCCTGGGAGCGTCTCCACCTTTCCCCTGCTCTCCTCCATCCTGCTGAGAGCCTGCCCGGTGTCCCCATGACCATTTGTCACCAGCCTGGCACCACCAGAGGCACAGAATCATCAAAGGTGGGAAGAGATGCTCCAAGATCCTCCAGTCCAACCCCTAAACCGTGTCCCTGAGTGCCACAGCCCGACCCCAATGCCACATCTGAGCAGGCAGCAGCACTGGAAGGTCCCTCATGTGGGTTTGGGGTCACAGCCCTTCCCAGCGAATTCCAGCCCAAATCCCCCGAATCAGCAGGGATGGGTCCAAGTGGGCTCTGGCAGCATCCCCGGGCCAGCTTGATGCGGTCTGGGATTCCCTGTGGGTCTGGTGATTCCCTGTGTTCTGGTGATCCCGTTCTGGTTCGTGTGGTGATTCCTGTGGTTCGGGATTCCTGTTGTGGTCCTGGTGATTCCCTTGGGTTCTGTATCCCCTGGTCTGATCCCCTTGGGGATCCTGTGTTTGGTTCTGGTTCTGTTAGCGCGGTGGTGGGGTGGGGTTCCCTGTGGGTCGTGATCCCTGCGGGATTCTGTTATACCCTTGGTTCTGTGATCCCCTGTGGTTTACGTGATCCCCTGTGGGTTCGTGATCCCCTTGGTGCGGTTGTGATTCCCTGTGGCTTGTGTCGCCCGTGTGTGCTGTGATTCCCTGTGGGTGCTGTGATTCCCTGTGGGTCTAGGTATTCCCTGTGGGTTTGTGATTCCTTGTGGCTGTTCCTGGCTGTGCCTGTCGGTTCTGTGTCCTGTGTCCCTCGAGGTGCTGTGATTGTTGCCCTGGCTGGCGTGCTGGTGATTCGCCTGTGGGTGATTCCCTGTGGGTGCTGTGATTCCCTGTGGGCATTGCCGGCTCTCTTTGCCTCTGATTGCAGTGGGCACCTCTGCCCCGGGCTATTCTGAGCCCTGACATTTGTGCCAAGCAGGCAGAGCACATTCCCCATCGCTGGAGAGGGAGGTCTCCCTGCTCACAGTGAAAGGGGATCCCAACGTCTCCGCTTTCAGCCTGACCTTGAAACCCGAGCAGGGAGCGGAGCCCGTCTGGATCACCCTGTGGGGGACACGGAGGGAACGCCGGCACACCCCGGGCACGGAGCTGGCTGGCACACCCCGGGCACGGAGCTGGCTGGCACACCGGGCACGAGCTGGCTGGCACACCCCGGGCACGGAGCTGGGCTGGCACACCCCGGGCACGGAGCTGGACTGGCACACCCCGGGCACGGAGCTGGACTGGCACACCCGGGCACGGAGCTGGGCTGGCAACCCCGGGCACGGAGCTGGAGCTGGCACACCCCGGCACGGAGCTGGGCTGGGGCACCCCGGGCACGGAGCTGGGCTGGCGCACCCCGGGCACGGAGCTGGGCTGGCGCACCCCGGGCACGCAGCTGAGCTGGCACACCCCGGGCACGAGCTGGGCCTGGCACACCCCGGCACGGAGCTGGGCTGGCACACCCGGCACGGAGCTGGCTGGCACACCCCGGCACGGAGCTGGACTGGCACACCCCGGCACGGAGCTGGATCCTGGCACACCCCGGGCACGGAGCTGGGCTGGCACACCCCGGGCACGGACTGGGCTGGCACACCCGGGCACGGAGCTGGGCTGGCGCACCCCGGGCACGGAGCTGGCGGACACCCCGGCACGGAGCTGGGCTGGCACACCCGGACACGGAGCTGGGCTGGCACACCCCGGCACGGAGCTGGGCGGCACACCCCGGCACGGAGCTGGGCTGGCACACCCCGGCACGGGCTGGCTGGCACACCCCGGCACGGAGCTGGGCTGGCACACCCCGGGCACGGAGCTGGCTGGCACACCCCGGCACGGAGCTGGGCTGGCACACCCCGGCACGGAGCTGGCCTGCACACCCGGGCACGCAGCTGGCTGGCACCCCCGGCACGGAGCTGGGCTGCACACCCCGGACACGGAGCTGGGCTGGCACATCCCGGCACGGAGCTGGGCTGGCACAGCGCTGGGTGACAGCGGGGACAGCCCAGGGAATGCTCAGGGCGAGGGTGACGGGGCTGAGGTTGCCCAGGGCTGGTGGCCAAAGGGCTCTCACTGCTGCAGCCCCTCGGGACCTTCTGGAACCTCCCAATTTCCCCATTGCTCCTCCCAGCTGCCACAAGGACGGGTTTCCATCATCTCAGTGGACGGTTTGGTTCATACAAGCACTAAATTTCTGATTTTGGGGAGAAAAAAGGCCTGATGAAGCTCGAGACAAGCAGGGGAAAGCCCTTCTAACAAAAACAAATTTCCAAAAGGCCCGGACAAGCACGGGAAGGCTGTAATGCGGTGTCCTGTTTCCTAATCTCTCCAGTAAGGAAGCAGTGTGTTGAATTTAAAATATCCCTCTGGTAAATGCTAACTATTTAAAGAGTGCTAGGGTCTTAGAAATGCAAAACAAAGATTTGTTGATTAAAAACACATGGTTTGTTCTGGAGGCATGAGAGCCAGAAAAATCAGTGTCTGACAGTATTTTGGCTTTTTCAATCCACAAGATCATGATGGTGATTTATTTAGGTGATGTCAGCTGCGGTTGAAAAAAGTTCTCTGTGTTGTCTTAATAAAAGAGCTTTACCTTGAAATCATTAAACTCTCT
The DNA here is from genome assembly GCA_009741485.1 of Malurus cyaneus samueli. Taxonomy (NCBI): domain Eukaryota; kingdom Metazoa; phylum Chordata; class Aves; order Passeriformes; family Maluridae; genus Malurus; species Malurus cyaneus. The sequence goes on from VKON01001963.1 coordinate 7,653, forward strand.
CAGCCTGTTTGTTTGAAGCGATGGCTGGGGATGGGAATGGTCCCTCGAAATCAGCCGGGAACATCTGCATTTGGGGCGGTGACAGCGCGGGGCTGGGCGGGATAAATCACCCCGTGATGGGTCTGATTAGTGGGGTTTGGGATTGGAGGGGAGATAAGAGCAATGGGGGGAGGAGGGACCCCATATCAGAGAGGGAAAGGGATTGGAAAGACAACGGGGTCTGTCTGTGTCCTGCTGTCCCTGCAGAGCTGATGCCACCAAGGGCCACTCTCCATGGCCACTTCTGCACTGCCCTTGCCCAGAACCCGGCAGAAATTCCCCAGGGAGACCCTGGAAGGCTGGAAATGTTCTCCACCAAAATTGAACCTCGGTGTGTCCCTGTCCTGGCAGCCAAGGAGCTCTGGTGGCTTCAGAGCAGCTCCAGAAGGATTGTGGGTGGTGCTGGATCTGGGAACTGGAACTGGATTTACAGCTTGGATCAAAAACCTCTGAGCATATCAGAGAAATATCAGAGAATCCCAAAACGCTTTGGGGACGAAGGGATCTCAAAGTCCATCTCATTTAACCCTAAACCTAGACCCTAACCTTCCTAACTTGTAACCTCACCCAACTGCGTAATGAGGCCACTAACCCTAAACCCTAATCTTAACCCTAAATTTTCACCCAGGCTGCTCCTGGTTCATGGCAGGCGTGTCTGGGGGTCAATTCCTCACCCACCCCACACCCCAGGACTCCTCTGCAGGGGGAGGAGCTGCAGTGAGACCCCAAAGCCATCACCATTTTTAAATTCTGTGCACCAGTCCAGGGACCCTCTGTGTCCCATCCTCACCCCAGCAGAGCCTCGCAGCAGGAATTCCATCAGAAATAACTCAGATGTTGGAAAAGCCCCTGGTATTGAGCAGCACAAGCCACACTTTGACCCAGGAACGTTACCAGAGACAGACACTTGGCAGGTACTCACATCTCATATTTTATCCGCTGCAGCTACGAGAAATATATTTTCCCATCAGCGTGATTATTTTGATTTGACTTTGGAGCAGAGCAGGAAGCCGGCGCGGCTCACATCCATTAGAAAATTAACCGAGCTTAATGAACTTCCTGCACGGCTCTGCAGCTGCAGATCCACGGCAAAACAAACCTATTGACTGCTCTCCGTGGAGGAAAATCGCTAAATGAGGCTTGTTGGGAGTGAGGAATGGCCCAGGAGGATCCCAGCGTGGCTGAAAACGCTCGTACAGAGCTGAGGTTTCAGAAATTCACGGTGGTCAGAGGGTTGAGGAGTGGGGTTTGCTCGTTGGGTGGTGATTTCTTCACCCTGTGGAAATGCAAAATGGGAGAGTTGCTGCTGATTTCTGCAGGAGCACGGGGCTCACAGCGGGGATTTGTCCGAGGGATTTGTGCTGGGGAACCCGAAATCACTGCCTGGGCTGGATTTTCTGTTTGGGCACCACTTGAAGAGGGATTTCAGGGAGGTTTGAAGGGTGAGGACCCGCCCTGGGTGCACCTGGAACAGCTCTGGGTGAGCCTGGGAGCTTCTCCTTCATTGAAAATTCAGTGCAAAGAGCTCCCAGCGCCGCCTCCTCTGCAATGAAAGGAAACGGGCGAGTTCTCACCAAACCAAACTGTCCTTAAATCATCGCCCCGAGGGCTCGCTCAGTCCTCAGATCCACCTGAAGATGCTCTCAGTGCTGCAGAGGTGGAGTTCGATGCGATCTGTGACTTCCAGATCGATCCCAGAATGAACGGGCTCCTCACGTCTCAAAGAGGAGATGCAATAAAAAATGAATTCAGCTGGTTCAAGAGCGCATCTCCTGCTCTTGGGGTGCCTCAGTGCTGCTCTAATCTGCTCTTCAAACACCCATTAAAAAGTTTCAAGCAGTGGAGTCCAGGTCCCGGTGTCCATGAGGGTCCCAAGCCACAGCATGGGTGAGTTATCCATGACAGAGAGAGGGAGAAAATACAGCAAAAACCAGAAAACACCACCAAAATACCAGCAAAACCAGAAAATACCACCAAAATACCAGCAAAACCAGAAAATACCACCAAAGGACCAGCAAAACCCAAAAAATACCACCAAAATACCAGCAAAACAGAAAATACACAAAGACCAGAAAACCCAAAATCTACCAATCCAACCAGAATACACCAAAGGACCAGCAAAACCCAAAAAATACTACCAAAATACCATTAAAAACCAGAAAATACCACCAAAATACACAAAATTGGCGATTGTGGGGTTCCAAAAGCCCCCAGAGCTCAGGCCGGGGCTGTCTGGGGGTGCAGAGTAGGGGGGTCGCTCCCTTCCTACGTGTCTCCAGGCAAATTAAAAATTAAATAAATTTAATTTCGGAACCGCAGGTAAAAAATGGGCTCGTTCTGGTAAAATCAAGGATTCCACAGAGCTCCCCAGCTTGGGGGGCACCCAGAGATGGGACTGGACCCCAGGATGAGGCAGGGGTACCCCAGGATGAGGCAGAGGTAGAACCCCAGGATGAGGCAGGGGCACCCCAGGAATGAGGCAGGGGTACCCCAGATGAGAGCAGAGATACCCCAGGATGAGACAGGGGTACCCCAGGATGAGGCAGGGGTACCCCAGATGAGCAGAGAACCCCAGGATGAGAGCAGGGGTACCCCAGGAAGAGGCAGGGGTACCCCAGTATGAAGCAGAGATACCCCAGGATGAGCAGGGGTACCCCAGGAGAGGCAGGGGTACCCCAGATGAGCAGAGATACCCCAGGATGAGGCAGGGGTACCCCAGGATGGGCAGGGGTACCCCAGATGAGAGCAGAGTACCCCAGGATGAGGCAGGGGTACCCCAGGATGAGGCAGGGGTACCCCAGTATGAAGCAGAGATACCCAGGATGAGCAGGGGTACCCCAGGAATGAGGCAGGGGTACCCCAGGATGAAGCAGAGATACCCAGGATGAGGCAGGGGTACCCCAGGAAGAGGCAGGGGTACCCCAGAGAAGCAGGTACCCAGGATGAGGCAGGGGCACCCCAGGATGAGGCAGATGGTACCCCAGGAAGAGGCAGGGGTACCCCAGTATGAAGCAGAGATACCCCAGGATGAGAGCAGGGGTGAGGCCCCAGGAAGAGGCAGGGGTACCCCAGGAA
>VKON01001963.1:19474-33365 GCA_009741485.1 Malurus cyaneus samueli
GAGGCAGGGGTACCCCAGGGCGTCCCCTCCTCATGTCCATCCCCATCAGGACGCACGCAGGGCTGATCTCACAGCCCCAAAACTTCTCTCCCTCATCAATTTTCCCTTCCCAGTTCGCTGATGGGATAACGAGGCGCTGGTTCTGCTGCTCCAATCCTGCCAGCCCCGCAATTCTCACCCGGGCACGGGGGTGCCACTGCGCGTCCCCGCTAATTCCACCCAAAAGTCTTATTAAATCAGAGCCTTTCGTTTTACATCGGCGTTATCGCATTTCCCTCTCGCTGCCTTGACTGATGGAAGGTTTGTGATTAAATGAAAAGCTCTCCCCGCACATCAGCCGGAGAGCAGCCCTGTGTGGCTGCTTGACAATGTGTCCATAGGCTGAGCATCAATCAATATTAGGGGAAATCAGCAGCTCGGGTGACCCAGAGGAAGAGCTCGGCTGCTTTTCATTCCTGTTTTCCTGCTCTCTTGGATGCTTTCAAGGGATATTTGAGTTTTACCGACCTTGGCTGAATTTCTGGTATTTTTTATTTCCCGAGTTTTGCCTCATCCCTCAAATTTTTTTTTTTTTCCAGTGGCCTGCCATGGGTTTGGGGCAGCTTGCAGAAATTCTGGCGCATCTTGGTCCTTTAAAAACCTGCAAAATGAGGACTTTATTCTCTCCAGACAGGGAGACAGCTCAGCTTCGCCTCTTTGGAGACGCGGAGGCTCAAGGAGCTGGGAAGATTCTCATCTTGTAACAAGAAAAGAGCTCTCCCCGGGCATGAAGGAAGCAAAGTGACATAAAAAAGGCACGGAATGAAAATAAATAAATAAAAAAGTGACGCCTAATGGATAAAATGAATATTCAAGTTGTTTCCAGGGAAGAGAATCTGACTTTGGTGCTGGTTACAGTTACAAGGTTTGCGCGTTTTCTCGCTGTCAAAGCCTTCACCGTAATTGTCCAAAAGTTCCTTGATTATTTCGAACAAAACTGTCAGCTGCCTTTGAAGTATCAGAACAGTCTCATCACATCTTATTAAATAGTAAACATCATTTGCAAGCGCTCAGGAGATCTCGACACCGCGTCAGGCGGGCGCCGCGGCGAACTGGGTCGGGAGAGGCGCGGGGAGAGAGCTCCGGAGCCCGGCGGGGATGCCAGCCCGAGCCTGGGGGAGGTGACACCACAGGGATGGAGCCTGGACCACGGTGACACCACAGGGATGGAGCCTGGACGACGGTGGACACCGCAGGGATGGTCCTGGCACGTTGACACTGCAAATGGTCGAGCCTCCGGCAGCCGGACCGGACGGTGACACCACAGGGATGGAGCCTGGACCACGGTGACACCACAGGGGATGGAGCCTCGGCACGGTGACACGCAGGGATGGAGCCTGGGGAGAGGTGAACACAGATGTCCCTGGGGTGCAGGACCGAGGATGGACCCTGGGCATGGTGACGCTGCGGGGATGGAGCCTGGGTTGAGGTGACACTTGGCCAAAGGGGGGATGGGGTCTGGGGTGAGTGCCACCACAGGGAATGTCTCCTGGGGGCAGTGACACTGTCCCCAGCACGGGATGGCTCCTGGCGAGCTCAGTTTGTCCCTCACCAGGGAGCACAAGGTGAGCTCCTGCTGCCCGTCGAGCGGAGCTGGGGATGTCACACACCGGGGACAGCGGATCCTGGGGACACAGCTCCTGTCCCTGGGGACACAGCAGATCCTGGGGACACAGCAGATACCTGGGGACACAGCTCCTGTCCCCTGGGGACACAGCTCGCCCCGTCCCTCCAACATTTTGAGCTCTGTTGGGAAGGATGACGTCCATCTGAAAAGAAAAGGATGTTTAGGATCCAGCCTAACACTTTCCAGCCTAAGCTTTCACTGGATCCTCCGGGCCAGACCCAGAGAAACTCATTTCGCGTGTTGAAGTGTCTTCTGAGAGCCGAAGCTTTCATAGGAGAGTAATTGTGCAATTAGCGATGAACGAGTCAAAATTCATTCTAGTTACGTGCAGGTGTGAGTGTTTGTTGCTCAGAGCGAGGGAGGGACAGACAGAGCCCCTCGGGGTCGGTGTTTGGGGTTGGGGACACGCTCAGACTCAGCGGGAGCTGCACGGGGAGTGGGGGGTCAGGAGTGGGGTCCCATTGCAGAGCTGGCAGCAAACTGGTGGGGTCCCAGTCCCGCCAGTACCCCAGTAACCCCCCCACCCCAGTAACCCCCCAGTGCCCTGAGCAGCAGCACAGCCCGCGGGTCACACTGAGCCAGACCTGGGGAGTCTGAGACTGGGAGCAAACCCAGCCAGGCCAGGGTCAGACCCTGCTCGGTGTCATTGACCCCAAAACGGAGGGTTCAGTGGGGTCACCGCCCCTCCAGCTCCAAAAGGGGCTTGACCCCGCTCTGAGCGCATGGAACCCTCCACACCCCCAGAAAGGCGCGGCTGAAGCCGCTCCCCGCTGCACTGGGAAATCCAGGTTGTGCCTGGCGCATCATTAAAACCGCTGGAAACCGCGCGCTAAAGCCTGCAAGATTTCGAGCTTTAATTCCAGATCAAAGAGGCTTCGGGAAGGAGCATCCCGGGTTTGAATGCTTATCTCAGCCAGACCCCGCGAGCTTTTGAAGTTGCCCCATCAGTCACTAATCAAAGATCTGCTTTTAGATGGGGAAATCAAATCCCTTTCAGCCGGACCCGTGGTTATCAGTTTCTAAACATCGCTTGTCTTTCCAGTGACCTTCTCTTTGTGAGCTGACCCTGCGAGGAAAACCCTGCAAGAAGCGGCCCTGGGGTTCGCACAGCCTTGGCACACACAGAGCCGGGCTTTCAGGATGTTGGAATCAGCAAAGAATGTGTGTGTGGAAGCAATAAAACCCTTCAGAGGTAAATAAATACTCGCTGGAGTCCCTGGTTAACACATCGCGATTGCCTTCGACTGCGAGTGCTAACAAAGAGCCGGCGTTCCCAGCCCAAAGAGGAATTCGTGCAGCTATTAGTGCCTGCTTTTCCTCAGCGTGTACAAACAAAGAGAAAACAATGCGGGATCAGGTCCTTAAACACAAAGCGTTTCGGCTGAAGAACCCCTCTGGTAGCGTGAATAAAGTTCCTGTCTCAGCGATGCGTCTGTAGCATCCCGGAGCACAATTTGGGACTAAATTTGCACAAATTGGGCTGATGAGGAAGCCGTGCGTGCACAAGGAGCGCTCCTGGGGCGTTTATGGCTCCAGGAAAGGCTGCAGGAGCGGGGAAGGGCAATCCCGGGAGGTGCAGGAACATTCCCGGGATGCGATGATGCGATCCCGCCGTGCCCGTGCGAGCCCTGTTTGTGAGTGTGCAGGGATCAGATGACTGTTCCTGCTTTCAGCCGGCTCCTCGATGGGAATTCACACCCTGAGAGCCGATGGGGGTGCCCGTCCGTCCGTCTGTCCGTGCATTCCGAGCCCGCTGTCGCGCTGCTGCTTTTCTGTGTGACTCGCCGTTGTTACGGGAACACAAATAGAGAAAGGCACGTAAGGCAGCTTGGAGTCGACGAAGGGAATCGCGGTTGAAACAACACATGAGCGGGTTGTGTCGAGGTTGACGCTGGGAGTCTTGAGTGCTTTGGGGTCTGGTTCAGTGTCAGGCTGCGAGAAGAGTAGACCCGCCTGTCCTTTTGTAGCTGGTGACTACTATATGTGTTTAATCTTTCTGATGGATTGCGCAAGCGTGTGGATGTACGGGTTCCATTGCTAGCATCGTGGGAAAGGCTCAAATTGGGATAAGTTTTTTATGTGCGACATATATTTTGGCGTTTTAGTGTGAGATGGTGAAAAGTGCCTAAGTGCTGATGGGGTGCGCACGAGAGTAGTCATGTAGCTTCACTGAGGGTGGTGTGTTTTATGGGCTCCAGGATGAGTAGGTACAGTGCGAAGGCGTGTATTAGAGGTTTTTATAGTTCCAACACCGTCTAATCCGGGTATCTCGGTGCCGGAAACTCATTCCGGGTGTGTACATCGATGTGAATTGCGATCGTCCGCGCTTTGTCTTTCTCTGTCCACGAGTGCGAGATGCGCTCCTTGGTGTTTCGTTTGTGAGTGTGTGTCTGGTACGTCAGGATTACTGTTGGTCCTGCATTTTTAGGTGGAAGGGGCTCTTCATCGGATGGTGACATTTGGCACACCTGGAAGGAAGCCGATGAGTGTGTTGGGCTTGGTGCCCGATTCCATTTATGTCCGGTTTGTTGCCAGTGCGATTATCCGAAGGGCGGTGTGCGCCCAGGCATCGGGTTACATTACAGTAGAAGCGTTTGTCCGCTTTGCTGCTGCCGCCGCATGGAGGTTTGATTTTGGACCCTAGGAACACATAATTTATCTTGAGTACATGTTGTGCTCTCTATTCTTTTGTTGTGTGATATCTGGTCTCACTGGGTGGTGTCGAGGTGGATGAGTTTATGTCCCTGTGGCTGGGAGTTGGGATTCTCACTGGTCCCCTAGAGGGTTTTCATCTGTTTAAAGCAGGATTTAGAGAACCTCAGTGTGTGAATTTGGGGGTTGCGAACAGATTGGAGTGCCCGAAGAGACTAACGGATTTCTGTGGCTAGAAGGGTGAGGAGAAAATCGATCTAGTAGGGGCCCTGCAGAGGTCAGTCCAGGGGGCCCTCAAGAAAGAGGGTGTTTGTCTAGTGCTGAACAGGACAGGTTGACAATGGTCGGTCATGGAGGGATCACTGGTGCTATCTCTGGGCAGCGCATCTGCGGAGAGGGTTAATTAGGAGCCAGCTCACTGGGTGCCTAGCGGGGTGACGGGAGCGATGTCGATCAGCCCAGAGAGTGAGCCACTGGAGTTGGAGCGTAGTTGACGCGATGCTGGGGTTGTGGGAGTATATTGAAGGGTGCCGTGGTAGCACGCCGTCTTAGGCAGTGTTAGTGTTTTTGGAAGAATGTTGTTATAGTTTTTACTTTCGTCAGCAATGAACTTATAAGCTTTGGCCTGCTGTGATGTTGGGATCAGTGTGCGGACCTGGTAGCGCGAACCCTCATGTAATGTGATACGGACTTCGGTCTATCAGGGGACAGAGCAACGCGGGGCATTCTCTCATGGTGAGTCGGTAAGTCTGTTCATGGCTAAGTTAAGGTGTTTTTTATGGGAAAGCTGTTTTCTAATGCGCGCTCGCACTGACTAGGGTACACTGGACGCAGACGGCTATGCTTGGGTTATCAGGACTTTCAGTGTACAATTCTGAGACAGCAATAAATATTTGTGTGTCTAGTACTTGGATAGTGCTCGGGGGACATGGAAGAGCACGCACTGGGGTGGGACGGCTCAGGAGGGTGTGGATGGTTTGGAGGGGCTGTATGGCTAGGAGCTCAGGTGGTCTCGACACTAGCCAGGCATTTATGTTGGGGCAAGTGAGAGCACTCGCTCTGCGAGTAGTATCCCAGTAGAGATGTTCGTGTGTGCCTAATCTTTTCGCCCTTTCCTGTATGGACCCCACTCGTCAGGTAGTCCGTGCCCCTCCCCTGACACCCATAAGTCAGAGATGTATGAGTGAAGGGATATAAATGAATCAAATATCCTCAAATTTTAAATATGCTAGGAGGGCTTCTACTGTATTTATTGATTGTTTTTAAGAAGGGACCTTATATTCACTTGACGACTCAGTGGTTATAGAGTGATGTGCATCTGTTAGTTTTTTCTCTTCCTAATTTCCTCCTTATGATGCAGTGGGTGTAGCGGCACCTGTTAACTGAGGTATGGGCCATCTTCCTCTAGGCTAGGGTGGAAAACCCCATTGGTGGCCTGTTACGAGAACGACAATTAGGAACAGCCTGAAAGCGAACATAAGCCTTTAGGTTGTAGATTGGTTAACAAAGGTGGCTCGGCCTTGCGTATTAGCTCAGCTTTACCGTACTACCGGGTCTCTCGGTTTAGTTTGGGTTTTACTGAACTGATTATCTTCATTTCATTTTTTTCGCTGTTCGGTGCGGATTGGTTAGTCAATTTAATAAATAAGAACTGTGGCACAGTTATAATGTACAGATGTCGATAAGCGAACGGTTTTCCAGGTTAGCTGTTTTGGTTTTGATTGCCTTTGATCCCTATGGGGACGAGACCCGGCACAAAGATTCATTGTGCGGGAAGTGGGAGGGCTTACTCCCGGTCCCAGAGCTCCTTTTGAAAGCTCCGAGTCTAGAGCCTGCGCTTGATAGTGGTGAAAGGTGTCTCTGACACACGAACTTGCGGACTGATCCCGCAAAAAACGGGGGTGAGATTTTTGTGTTTTGTATTGTGTTTTTTTATAGAGTAAGGGGCGTCAAAAACGATACCTAATTTAACAGAATAGGGCGCGGGATGTACGCGTGTCGGAGAGCGGGTTGAAGTGTTGAAATTCGCAGTGTCGTGGGACGCGAGAGAGCTTGCTCGTAGATGTAAAGATCAGAGGGAGCTGAGGATGGGGATGTTTGGGATGGCAAGGCAGGCCCGTTGTAGCTTCGCGCGAATGGCGACTCCCGGTCTGACTCGTCTTTATGTTAAATTTTGACGAGAGAAGGGTCGTGCGTCGTGCTGCGTGGGTGAGTAGGCTTGTTACTGAAGTCTTAGTCTCCTGCAGTAAGGAGTCATTGGAATGGTGTGGCTGACATGAAGGGTTGCGGTATAGTGTCACATGCAAGGGAAATTATCCTTTGTGGGAGACGGATCTCAATCGAAGGGGTTTGCGGAAGGGGAGGTCGATGTTTCGGTTGAGATTTCAACTTGGGTGATGTGACAGTGTCGAGGCGGGGCATGAGTGGTGTCTCCAGTGCACGTAAAACACGTGCCGTGGTGGTTAGGATCGGGTGTGGGGTGCAGAGTACGTAGGGTTTGATCTGATGTCGCCGTCAGGTCAGCCTTATTGTATATAAAGGCTGCGAGTCGTTGTGCACTGGTGGGTTTGATTTGTTCTAGTGAAGTGTTGAGGCTCGACCAGGTCCATGTGATGGATCGGTGTCCGGATGGTATCCGGGCAGAGTGGTTGGTTGTGTGTGTTGACCCCAAACATCATTTTTGTGTGTTGGACGGGTATGACTGAGTCTGGTGGGATTTGTGCTTGGTGAGATACAGCCGTGATGTATAAGCGAGAGTCCTTCGTGGAGCGTTCTAGGGGGTGTGTTGGCAGCACTACTTTGTGAGGCCAAGCGCATTAAGAGGCAATAGAGTATTTGGCGCAAGCGATTCTTCGTCTTCTCTTCTGCATACAACAGCAGGAGGCAGATGTGACCGCGTGTGTGGCTTCTGCTATTGAGTAGCTTTAGTTTGTTTCTTGGGCATAATCTGATTGTTCACTTTTTCTGTTCTCTGTTGATCTCGCATCTAGATCACAAGTTATGAAATTAATTCCCAGCAACAGAGGAAGTTGAGATCCTTTTTGCTAAGCTCAGGGATTGTTTTTTTCATGTATGGTGAAAGATTTTAACGCTCCCTGTGCGCGTGTTGGTGTCTAATTCCGTTGGGCCCCTGGTGGTTTTTCCTGAAAACGAACAATATCGCACGGGACGATTTGTGCGTTAAACAGAGGTGAATTGATTGTATTCTTGGAAGGAGAGTGTCACAATGTAAACTGTTATTGACTTTGTTGTTAGGTTTCCTGTTGACTATCAGCCAATACCGTCAGTTTGCTGCGGCGTTGATAACTCTTGGGCTGGGCAGGCTCAGCAAAGACCGAGTTTATTTGATGACTTCGGTCGTGATCCGAGGATGATGGGATGGGATGGATGGCGATGGGACTGGGAATGGACGGTCACCAGTGTCGCGATGTGACCCGTTCCAGCCCCGCCTGTCCCCAGCTCCCTATTCCCCGTGGTTGATGAGGGTTTGGCCGGACACAGAGGGGCCGGGATGGTTTTTCTCTCTCCATCTGCAGTCTCCTCGCACAGCAGCACCGAGCCCGTGTCCCCCTGTCCCCGTATCCCCATACTCCCTTGTCCTTTGTCCCCTGTCCCTCCATCCCCTGTCCAGTCTCTCTCTGGCTCCGCCTCTGTTTTTGGGGCTGTTTCCAGGAGGATTTTCCTGCAGCGGGGATCACAACGCAGTGACGAAGAGGGAAATTAAGCAGGGAGGCTTTGCTTAATTAATCGGTACATAAATGTTTCCCTCTTGGAGTGCATGAAGAGAGGAGAAGGGGAAAACCCACTTCACGCGGCGGGGTTTTCTTTCAAAGAAATCACTCGGTGTCACATCCAGCCTTGATTTCCTTTCATGTGGCGAAGGAGCGGGGGCAGCTCCGTTCTCAGAATCATCCCGGGCCCCTCTCCCGGCCAGGGCAGCACCGTCCTGGGCACCAAAACACCCCCAGGACCGGGCAGGAGGGGGAAGAGGGGCTGCCCATCCATCTGAGCGCGTTTTTCCATCTGCTGTGAGTGTCTGCAAAGCCATTTCTGAGCAGGGAAAGGGGAGAGAGGAAAAAAAAAAAATAAAAAAAGCCTGGCATGAGTTCAGAAAGCTCTCCAGCTCACACATCTGGTTCTTATATTTCAAAGTTAATTAGTCATATTGAGGCTGTCTGAAGATAAATTTATCATCCAGAAAAAACACAAACAGTTTGAAAAATGAAAGGAAGTGAGGTGACATGGCTTGACGTTTAAATAAATCATTTTAACATGATTAAAAAACTTGTCCTCCCTGACACCCGGCGCCGGATACTTTGTAAAGACTTTTTGACAAAGACAAGCCCCTGTTTGGTACACAAAGCCTCTGCCGTTCAATTACACACGCTAATCTTTGGCCAATTAGCTCGCCCAGGGGCTACTGGGGCTGTGTGAGGAGTGTGGGGCTGGCGAGATGGGGAGGGGGGCAGAGGAGGCCGGAGAGGCTGGAGGGGTCCAGCTCAACAGGGTGCAGGATGGGATGGGGATGGAGGTAAAAAATGGGCTCGTTCTGGTAAAATCAAGGATTCCACAGAGCCCCCCCAGCTTGGGGGGCACCCAGAGATGGGGCTGGACCCCAGGATGAGGCAGGGGCACCCCAGGAAGAGGCAGGGGTACCCCAGGATGAGGCAGGGGCACCCCAGGATGAGGCAGAGATACCCCAGGATGAGGCAGGGGCACCCCAGGATGAGGCAGGGGCACCCCAGGATGAGGCAGAGATACCCCAGGATGAGACAGGGGTACCCCAGGAAGAGGCAGGGGTACCCCAGTATGAAGCAGAGATACCCCAGGATGAGACAGGGGTACCCCAGGAAGAGGCAGGGGTACCCCAGTATGAAGCAGAGATACCCCAGGATGAGGCAGAGATACCCCAGGATGAGGCAGGGGTACCCCAGGATGAGGCAGGGGCACCCCAGGATGAGGCAGGGGTACCCCAGGATGGGCAGGGGTACCCCAGGAAGAGGCAGGGGTACCCCAGGAAGAGGCAGGGGTACCCCAGGAAGAGGCAGGGGTACCCCAGTATGAAGCAGAGATACCCCAGGATGAGGCAGGGGTACCCCAGGATGAGGCAGGGGCACCCCAGGATGAGGCAGGGGCACCCCAGGATGAGGCAGATGTACCCCAGGATGAGGCAGGGGCACCCCAGGATGAGGCAGATGTACCCCAGGATGAGGCAGGGGCACCCCAGGATGAGGCAGGGGTACCCCAGGATGAGGCAGGGGCACCCCAGGATGAGGCAGGGGTACCCCAGGATGGGCAGGGGTACCCCAGGAAGAGGCAGGGGTACCCCAGGATGAGGCAGGGGCACCCCAGGATGAGGCAGATGTACCCCAGGATGAGGCAGGGGTACCCCAGGATGAGGCAGGGGTACCCCAGGATGAGGCAGGGGCACCCCAGGAAGAGGCAGGGGTACCCCAGGATGAAGCAGAGATACCCCAGGATGAGGCAGAGATACCCCAGGATGAGGCAGGGGCACCCCAGGATGAGGCAGGGGTACCCCAGGATGGGCAGGGGTACCCCAGGATGAGGCAGGGGCACCCCAGGATGAGGCAGATGTACCCCAGGATGAGGCAGGGGCACCCCAGGATGAGGCAGGGGCACCCCAGGATGAGGCAGGGGTACCCCAGGATGGGCAGGGGTACCCCAGGATGAGGCAGGGGCACCCCAGGATGAGGCAGGGGTACCCCAGGATGGGCAGGGGTACCCCAGGATGAGGCAGGGGCACCCCAGGATGGGCAGGGGCACCCCAGGATGAGGCAGGGGTACCCCAGGATGGGCAGGGGTACCCCAGGAAGAGGCAGGGGTACCCCAGGATGAGGCAGGGGTACCCCAGGATGGGCAGGGGTACCCCAGGAAGAGGCAGGGGTACCCCAGGGCGTCCCCTCCTCATGTCCATCCCCATCAGGACGCACGCAGGGCTGATCTCACAGCCCCAAAACTTCTCTCCCTCATCAATTTTCCCTTCCCAGTTCGCTGATGGGATAACGAGGCGCTGGTTCTGCTGCTCCAGTCCTGTCAGCCCCTCAATTCTCACCCGGGCACGGGGGTGCCACTGCGCGTCCCCGCTAATTCCACCCAAAAGTCTTATTAAATCAGAGCCTTTCGTTTTACATCGGCGTTATCACATTTCCCTCTCGCCGCCTTGACTGATGGAAGGTTTGTGATTAAATGAAAAGCTCTCCCCGCACATCAGCCGGAGAGCAGCCCTGTGTGGCTGCTTGACAATGTGTCCATAGGCTGAGCATCAATCAATATTAGGGGAAATCAGCAGCTCGGGTGACCCAGAGGAAGAGCTCGGCTGCTTTTCATTCCTGTTTTCCTGCTCTCTTGGATGCTTTCAAGGGATATTTGAGTTTTACCGACCTTGGCTGAATTTCTGGTATTTTTATTTCCCGAAGTCTTTGCTGCTCCTCAGAATTTTTTTTTTTTTCCAGGGCCGCCATGGGTTTTGTCAGCATTTGCAGAAAATAATAGGCGCATCTTTCCTTTAAAAACCTGCAAAATGAGGACTTTATTCTCTCCAGACAGGGAGACAGCTCAGCTTCGCCTCTTTGGAGACGCGGAGGCTCAAGGAGCTGGGAAGATTCTCATCTTGTAACAAGAAAAGAGCTCTCCCCGGGCATGAAGGAAGCAAAGTGACACTAAAAAAGGCACGGAATGAATAATAAATAAAAAAAAGTGACGCCTAATGGATAAAATGAATATTCAAGTTGTTTCCAGGGAAGAGAATCTGACTTTGGTGCTGGTTACAGTTACAAGGTTTGCGCGTTTTCTCGCTGTCAAAGCCTTCACCGTAATTGTCCAAAAGTTCCTTGATTATTTCGAACAAAACTGTCAGCTGCCTTTGAAGTATCAGAACAGTCTCATCACATCTTATTAAATAGTAAACATCATTTGCAAGCGCTCAGGAGATCTCGACACCGCGTCAGGCGGGCGCCGCGGCGAACTGGGTCGGGAGAGGCGCGGGGAGAGAGCTCCGGAGCCCGGCGGGGATGCCAGCCCGAGCCTGGGGGAGGTGACACTGTCCCCAACACGGGGATGGCTTCTGGGGCACGGTGACACTGCCCTCAGCCTCCTGCGGAATGGTGACACTGCAGGGATGGCCCCTGGGGCACGGTGACACCGCGGGGATGGAGCCTGGGGGAGGTGACACTGCGGGGAGAGAGCTCCGGAGCCCGGCGGGGCTGCCAGCCCGAGCCTGGGGGAGGTGACACCACAGGGATGGAGCCTGGACCACGGTGACACCACAGGGATGGAGCCTGGACCACGGTGACACCACAGGGATGGAGCCTGGACCACGGTGACACCACAGGGATGGAGCCTGGACCACGGTGACACCACAGGGATGGAGCCTGGACCACGGTGACACCACAGGGATGGAGCCTGGACCACGGTGACACCACAGGGATGGAGCCTGGACCACGGTGACACCACAGGGATGGAGCCTGGACCACGGTGACACCACAGGGATGGAGCCTGGACCACGGTGACACCACAGGGATGGAGCCTGGGGAGAGGTGACACCACAGGAATGTCTCCTGGGGTGCAGTGACACTGCAGGGATGGCCCCTGGGGCACGGTGACGCTGCGGGGATGGAGCCTGGGTTGAGGTGACACTGCAGGGATGGGGTCTGGGGTGAGTTGACCCCACAGGAATGTCTCCTGGGGTGCAGTGACACTGTCCCCAGCCCAGGGATGGCTCCTGGCGGCTCAGTTTGTCCCTCACACGGACCAGGGAGCACAAGGTGAGCTCCTGCTGCCCGTCGAGCGGAGCTGGGGATGTCACACACGGGGGACAGCGGATCCTGGGGACACAGCTCCTGTCCCTGGGGACACAGCAGATCCTGGGGACACAGCAGATCCTGGGGACACAGCTCCTGTCCCCTGGGGACACAGCTCGCCCCGTCCCTGCCAACATTTTGAGCTCTGTTGGGAAGGAGTGACTCCATCTGAAAAGAAAAGGATGTTTAGGATCCAGCCTAACACTTTCCAGCCTAAGCTTTCATGCGATCCTCCGGGCCAGACCCAGAGAAACTCATTTCGTGTGTTGAAGTGTCTTCTGAGAGCCGAAGCTTTCATAGGAGAGTAATTGTGCAATTAGCGATGAACGAGTCAAAATTCATTCTAATTACGTGCAGGTGTGAGTGTTGTGTGCTCAGAGCGAGGGAGGGGACAGACAGAGCCCCTCGGGGTCGGTGTTTGGGGTTGGGGACACGCTCAGAACTCAGCGGGAGCTGCACGGGGAGTGGGGGGTCAGGAGTGGGGTCCCATTGCAGAGCTGGCAGCAAACTGGTGGGGTCCCAGTAACCCCAGTAACCCCCCGTAACCCCCCAGTGCCCTGAGCAGTGCCCAGTCACGCTGAGCCAGACCTGGGGAGTCTGAGACTGGGAGCAAACCCAGCCAGGCCAGGGTCAGACCCTGCTCGGTGTCATTGACCCCAAAACGGAG
The DNA here is from genome assembly GCA_009741485.1 of Malurus cyaneus samueli. Classification (NCBI taxonomy): domain Eukaryota; kingdom Metazoa; phylum Chordata; class Aves; order Passeriformes; family Maluridae; genus Malurus; species Malurus cyaneus. Next base: position 32,280 of record VKON01001963.1, read on the forward strand.
GGTTCAGTGGGGTCACCGCCCCTCCAGCTCCAAAAGGGGCTTGACCCCGCTCTGAGCGCATGGAACCCTCCACACCCCCAGAAAGGCGCGGCTGAAGCCGCTCCCCGCTGCACTGGGAAATCCAGGTTGTGCCTGGCGCATCATTAAAACCGCTGGAAACCGCGCGCTAAAGCCTGCAAGATTTCGAGCTTTAATTCCAGATCAAAGAGGCTTCGGGAAGGAGCATCCCGGGTTTGAATGCTTATCTCAGCCAGACCCCGCCAGCTTTTGAAGTTGCCCCATCAGTCACTAATCAAAGATCTGCTTTTAGATGGGGAAATCAAATCCCTTTCAGCCGGACCCGTGGTTATCAGTTTCTAAACATCGCTTGTCTTTCCAGTGACCTTCTCTTTGTGAGCTGACCCTGCGAGGAAAACCCTGCAAGAAGCGGCCCTGGGGTTCGCACAGCCTTGGCACACACAGAGCCGGGCTTTCAGGATGTTGGAATCAGCAAAGAATGTGTGTGTGGAAGCAATAAAACCCTTCAGAGGTAAATAAATACTCGCTGGAGTCCCTGGTTAACACATCGCGATTGCCTTCGACTGCGGTGCTAACAAAGAGGCGGCGTTCCCAGCCAAAGAGGAATTGCTGCAGCTATTAGTGCTGCTTTTACCTCAGCGTGTACAAACAAAGAGAAAACAATGCGGGAGTCAGGTCCTTAAACAAAGGTTTCGGCTGAAGAACCTCTGGTAGCGTGAATAAAGTTTCTGTCTCAGCGTGGGTTGCTCGCATCTGCGAGCACAATTTGGGACTAAATTTGCACAAATTGGGCTGATGAGGAAGCCGTGCGTGCACAAGGAGCGCTCCTGGGGCGTTTATGGCTCCAGGAAAGGCTGCAGGAGCGGGGAAGGGCAATCCCGGGAGGTGCAGGAACATTCCCGGGATGCGATGATGCGATCCCGCCGTGCCCGTGCGAGCCCTGTTTGTGAGTGTGCAGGGATCAGATGACTGTTCCTGCTTTCAGCCGGCTCCTCGATGGGAATTCACACCCTGAGAGCCGATGGGGGTGCCCGTCCGTCCGTCTGTCCGTGCATTCCGAGCCCGCTG
>VKON01001963.1:33390-47316 GCA_009741485.1 Malurus cyaneus samueli
TCCCCGGCACGGCAGAACGTGTCCCCTGCTCCCCGCCCCTGAGGTTCATCACCCGCTATTTCAGTCCTGCTCTCTATTTTTGGGATTTGTCTCCCGTTCCGTGTCATTCCCTGTGCTGGATTCTCCACGTCCCCTGGTTCCAGAGCAGTGAAACCCTCCGGGGTCACACAGGGGGTGCCCGGGCCACGGATCCTTCAAGGGTGGAGGAAACACAGAGGGGCTGCAGATCAGCCGGGGGACCCTCAGAGAGGGTCTGAACAGGGAAAGGTGACACTGGCAGGGGACAGGAGCACCCGGGCACCCTCAGAGAGTGGCACTGGCAGGGGACAGGAGCACCCGGGCACCCACAGAGAGTGGCACTGGCAGGGGACAGGAGCATCTGGGGATCCTCAGAGAGGGTCTGAGCAAGGAAAGGTAGCACTGACAGGGGACAGGAGCACCTGGGAACCCTCAAAAAGTGACACTGGCAGGGGACAGGAGCACCCGGGCATCCTCAGAGAGGGTCTGAGCAAGGAAAGGTAGCACTGACAGGGGACAGGAGCACCTGGGGACCCTCAGGGACAATCTGAGCAGAAAAAGGTGGCACTGGCAGGGGACAGGAGCACCCGGGGACCCTCAGAGGGTGTCTGAGCAGGGACAGTGGCACTGGCAGGGGGGGGGGGCACAGTGAGCCACCCTCAGTGTCCCAGAGACGTCCCTTCTTTCCCCCTGTGGGACCCCCCGCCCCCTCCCTGACACCCCATAGTCAGAGATAAGGGAGGAATAAACCCCCAAAACCTCTGCTGGAGCTCTCCTGGTGTTGAAAGGACCCTTTCCCAGGACAGGGTGTCCCTGTGACCCCATCCCCGCTGTCACCCCAAGGTGCCACTTCCCTGCTGGGTGAACCCCCAGCTCCTTCTCAGAAACACAAAGGCAGCTGAAGGCGAAACAAAGCCTCAGTGGATGGTGACGGCTCGGATCACCAGCACCTCACCGGGGCGGTTTTATTGGGTTTTACCTGATTTCTTGCACATTCGCTCGGGCGACTTTGAATAATTAAAAATAAACTCCCTTATAAAAGGCAAACAAACGGTGTCAGTGTCCCAGGCAGCCCCAGGGCAAAGCTTCCTGGCCGGGGTGAAGCACTCGCAGCTCCCAGAGCTCCTTTGAAAGCTCCGAGTCTGAGCCGCGGAGACGGGAAGGTGCTCAACACCCCCCGAACCGCGGCTGCCAAAACACGGGGGATTTTTTTTTTTTTTTTTTTTACTAAGGGCTCAAACAAACCAATAAAAAAAGCCCCGTCAGCAGGGCAAATTTCATTCCAGCTGGGAGCTGGATTCCTGTTAAAAGAAGGTGCCAGCAGGCCCTTTAGCTCCAATGGCACTCCCAGACACGGCTGTAATTACGAGCTCTCCGCTGCTGCGTGAGAGCTGTTATGAATTTAGCTGGGCAGAGGGGCACAGAGGAACCGTAAATCACCCGAACAAAAGGGACGGGCAGCGGGGAGCGGGCTCCAGCCTAAAACACGTGCCGTGGTTAGAGCTGGGGGTGCAAACCCGGAGCTGATTGTGCCCCAGGAGCCAGGAAAAAGCCAGGGCACGCTCACCAGTCCTGTGTTCTGGGAAATATCAGTGTCCCAACACATTTGTGGGGTTGGAAAGGCCGTGGATGCGGCTGAGGACAGCGGGGGAAAGCAGAGCCCCGGCTCAGGGGGTGTTTGGAGCCTCCTTGGGCAGCGCAGGGAATGAGAGCAGCGATCTCCATCCCAGACACAGCAAATGACCCGTGTGCTTCTGCAGAAGAGCATGGTGTTTGTGACAGAAAAAGACCCAGCAACCCAAAAAGGATCTTTTTTAGCTCAAATTGGCTGCTCCTAGATGGGAGCATTCACTCCCGTGAGCTCTCGGCGCCTCCTCTGCATCCAGTTCGCGGAGCACGGCCTGTGGATGCCTAACGGGTTTTCTTACGGCCCAGATAGCGTGGAGGGATATTTTGGGTTTAATCGAGGCGACTCATGAATGTCCATGCAGCGAGAGAGCCTAAACACTCTGCCTGAGATCGTGCCTTTTCGCATAGGACAGGTGATCGGAATGGGACAACGCTCACCCTATGCCTCAGGCGAACCCCCCTTGAACGAAACAACTATCTAGGACCAAGTGGCCTCCCTCACCTAGGTTGGGGATTAACTGGAACCAGTATTTGTGAAGTCTGCCTACTTCACCCTGTGCATGCTGGACGATTCCCCTTTTTCCCACACCTCAAGAACAAACGTGTCTCGCTGAGTATATCTGGCTGCCACGTCCTCTTCACAGGGGAACCGTTGTGTGCCAGCGACTGCAGCCACTACATGCTTTAACCACATCCATTCAGACCTTAGTAAATTGTGACTATCTTCTGTTTAACCCATTCCTTTCTTCCCCAGAGCACCCGTGGGCATTCCCTGCATTCCCAATCAGGATTTGGAGCCGTTTTCACGCCAATTCCAGCTGTGCAGAGCAACTGGAGCACACTTGCGTTCTGCCCTCACCCACAGACTTCTCCATCCTCTCCCTCCACTCTCCGACATTTCTCATTGTTCTCCGAGCGTTTGTTGCTGTATACCATCAGTTTGAGGCGTCTGAGACAAGTACTATCGCTAGCTGCTTAGGTTTTTGCTTCAATCATCGACAAAACGATGTTTAGGCTCTACTAAGTGCTCTCCTGTAGCCTCAGGCGTATTAATTAAAGGATACTCATGCATCACCCAAAGAGTTTTAAGGTGACTTTGCAGTTACTCAGGTGTTTATAAGCTCCTGACTATACCATAACAGGGGTATGAGGCTCCCCCTCTCCCTCCAGCCTTCATAGGCTCTGAAATTACCCAGATCTTAGGCCTCTCGCAATATACATGCACGAACACTGTGGTATCACATACCACATTGTTCTCAGCAGTCTCTTTCTCCAGCTGGAATCAAACATCTGAAAGACAAAAACACCGAACTATTTTACCAGTGAATTCTGCAGAATAATTAAGCCCGAGATCCTTATATGCTCCCTTATCAAGTAAGATGGCTTATACCTCTCGCCTTTGTAATTGGATCTATTACCTCTCGTTCGCGGTCATGCCATTTGTGCCTCTTTCCCCTTCCGTGATGCAATCATCTATACCTACGCTCGCTCCATCAGAATGAATTATTTCCCTCACTTCCGACAGATTGTCGATAGCAGTGCAAGCACACAATCCTTGTTGATCGCACTCATTAGAAGAAGTCAGCTTCCCGTGTTGCCCCAGATACGCGACGGATTAAACTGTCCTGAGCGAGGGGCGTATGCGTCATAGAGCGATATCTCAATGCTGCTTAATTTCCTCTATCCCTCAGCCTGCTGTGTTGGTTACCAGAGGATCGCATCGGTACACCTTCCTCGCACTCATTACCCGACTTCAGGAACCCAATTAAGTCCTGCAGCATGTCAATAGGCAAGCTTTATTTCGGCTGAATCGTCTATATCACTGACCTCAAAAGAGATGCACAAGTTGGCTCTGCAGACAAATCTGTGTCGAGGTGGGAAAATTCTGCAGTGGAGGATGAGGAGTGAATTCCAAAGATCCTCCCAAGGTCACAGGGTCAGTGCCTTCAGCGAGGCAAAATCTCGAGTCAACAGCGTGGGAAGGGGAGAGAAATACTCAACGGGGAGAAGGGGGAAAAAAAGCCACCACCTTGGCGATAAATAAACTGCAGTTAATTTTTCTCATAACGGGAACATTGTTGCTATACACATCACAATGGGGTGTTTGCTCAGGTGTTGTCCAGTAGGGTAGCACCTGGTGGACTAACATGTGGGTGAGCATGGAAAATAATAGCTGAGTATAACGCGATGTGTCTAACACGTAGGAGTAAGCAGAAGCCGATAGCAATCTCCTGAACACTGAGAATATGCGTATGCAGAGTCTGCTATTCAGAACCAAGACCCTTCGTTCGAGTAACGCAGAGCCAATTAAACTAGGTGACATACCATTGAAGCCCTAAAAACCTTGGGTAAGCAGAGCGGCTCTAACCCTGGTACGCATGAGCATTACCATAAAACCTGGAAATATTAAGAAGGAACATTTCCAGCCATAGCGTGAGCAGAATACCCTAAAGCCTGGAGCGTAGGTAACGTCGAGAGCCCTTACTAAAACCATGCACAGGATTACAGCTAGAAGCGCACCTTACAACTCTCTCCAGAAAGCAGAAAGATTGGTAGGGTATGTGTCATTAGATCACAGCTTAGAGCTGTACCACACACGTCGGGTCCAGAGCAAGTGCTGTCCTCGAAGATGTATCTCTGACAACAAAGGCTGACGTTCCACGTAGCTTTGGCACGTGAAAAATCCGTCTCCCAAAATACGCTGTTATCTAGGTAATTGCATGCAATTCTCCTTGTACAGGCGGGGGCTGCGTGGGGAGAGAAAACGAAATTTGGCTTACTTTCAAGCAGAGGCTTTTAAAAGAAGCGACAAAACAATCCACCAGGAAAAGTTTGAGTAGCTAAACACTAAAAATCAGGTAGATAGGATTTCAGCGGCGCTCTCGCCTGGACCACTTCCCCCTGCTTGAGAATTTTGGCATTTGCCAGTTTCAGTATTTTTCAAAAGCATACTGATCAAGTGAGCAAACCTATCAATGCATGGAGAAACAAGCGGGAATCACGTCACAGACTTGCACATGCCGACTGCTTAACGCGACGCGTGCAATCAAAACAACATACTTAAGATTACTCTACTGTACTATTGTGTAGAAGCATCCACCGAATTTTTCGTGATCCACCATACAAGACGTCTCCAGCTGAGCAGACGCTGTCGGCATTAATCTATGTGTTGTCCAAGTCATATTACACGCTAACAATCCACAAGGCGATTGTAGAGCCTTCTCCTTGACAATGAGTGTCTGGAGGCACATAAGGAACCCACTTACATACCCTCTCCTGACCGTGAAGCAAACTCTAAGAATTATCATAGTTTGATTGCCCATATGCGTGCTGAATACGTACCAAGCCCCTCAGGGAGAATAACTTGACTTCCACCAATATTAAATAAAATTTTATCGCAACTATAACAAAAGATCCTTTCTTGGGTGCTGATGCCAGTTGTCTTTTTGTAATGATACACAGAACACCCATTTTGCTGCATCTGCAAAGCAACACGGGTACTAGAATCATAAGTTAAATGACATTATAGTCAAAACAGGTGTCTGTGGAAGATGGGATGATCGGCTTGGGACTCGTATAATTAATTCCGAAACCATGCGACTGAAACCCAACAGAAGACATCACAAACACCCGCTAGAAGCCGGGGAGCTCTGCTTTCTCCTGCATCTCACTCGCCCCCGCAATACAAAATCGGCAGACGTTCCTCTTGCTACCCACAATAACTAATTAGTTAGTCGGACGGACACGTTGAGATAATATTTCCACAGAAAACAGCTTAGGCTCTTGCTCCGGGGCTAAGCACTTGGATTGCCCTCGTCATTTTATATGTTCTACTAATGCTCCATGGGCAAGCAAATCATCCTCCAGGCTTTGCACCACCCTAGGCTCTAAAACCACACCACGGCAAGATGAGTTTTATCAGGTCCATGGAGGCTCGTGCCAAGACTCTACACCCGCATCTGGGCCCGCGTTGACCTTTATTGGATTTTCGCCGACAGCATATGTGACATATAGTGTACGAGGTTCCTCTCGATACCCTTCTCACACCTGCGCTAGCTAAAATTCATAGAGCATGGCTCTTCACGCCGAGCCAAGATGCAGTCAGAGAAAGAGCTACGTTAAACTACAGTTTCGTTGTCTGGAGGACTGAGTGCCATATTGTAAGTTCTAAAGGGATGACCTAGCTCGGCAACAGTTCGTTCAATACAGGACACTCCAAGCTACACCAAGCTGAGTGAAATTAGAAAAATTTGCCCCTGCTGACGGGGCTTTTTTTTATTGGTTTGTTTGAGCCCTTATTTTAAAAAAAAAAAAAAAAAAAAAATCCCCGGTTTTTGGCAGCCGCGGTTCGGTGTTGAGCACCTTCCCGTCTCCGCGGCTCAGACTCGGAGCTTTCAAAGGAGCTCTGGGAGCTGCGAGTGCTTCACCCCGGCCAGGAAGCTTTGCCCTGGGGCTGCCTGGGACACTGACACCGTTTGTTTGCCTTTTATAAGGGAGTTATTTTTAATTATTCAACATCGCCGAGCGAATGTGCAAGAAATCAGGTAACCAATAAACCGCCCCGGTGAGGTGCTGGTGTCCGCAGCCCTCGCCATCCACTGGGCTTTGTTTCGCCTTCGCTCCCTTTGTGTTTCTGAGAGGACATGGGGGTTCACCCAGCAGGGAGTGGCCCTTGGGGTGAAGCGGGGATGGTGGTCACGGACCCCTGTCCTGGGAAAGGGTCCTTTCACACCAGGAGACTCCGCAGAGGTTTGGGGGTTTATTCTCCCTTATCTCTGACTATGGGGTGTCAGGGGAGGGCAGGGGGGTCCCACGGGGGAAGAAGGAGTGGGAGAGGCTCCTCCCTGGGCAAGTGTGGGGTGTCTCAATCCCTGTCTCTGCCTGTCGCACTTGCTCAGACTCTCTGAGGCTGCCGGTGCTCCTGTCCACCGCCATGCCTTTGCCAGTGTCCTGGTCCCAGTGTCCTGTCCCTGTCAGTGCTCCTTTGCCTTGCTCAGACACTCTCTAGAGTCCCAGATGCTCCTGCTCCCCACACTGCCAGTGCCGGACCTCCGCTCTGCTCTGAGTGTGCCTCTGGGGTCGCGTCTCGGCCCCTGCCTGGTTCCATGCCTCTGAGGCCGGGTGCTCCTGTCCCTGCCAGTGTCCTTCTCCCTGTTCAGCCTCTCTGAGTCCCCCGGCTGATCTGCAGCCCCTCTGTGTTTCCTCCACCCTTGAAGGTCCGTGGCCCGGGCCCCCTGTGTGACCCGGAGGGTTTCACTGCTCTGCAGGGGACTGGAGAATCCGCCGGGAATGACACGGCGGGAGACAAATCCCAAATAGAGGCGGACTGAAATAGCGGGTGATGACTCAGGGCGGGGAGCAGGGGACACGTTCTGCCGTGCCGGGGACGCGGCCGGAAGCGACACGGACGGACGGGCACCCCATCGGCTTCAGGGTGTGATTCCCATCGAGGGCCGGCTGAAGCAGGACAGTCATCTGATCCCTGCACACTCACAAACAGGGCTCGCACGGGCACGGCGGGATCGCATCATCGCATCCCGGGAATGTTCCTGCACCTCCCGGGATTGCCCTCCCCGACTCCTGCAGGCCTTTCCTGGAGCCATAAACGCCCCCAGGAGCGCTCCTTGTGCACGCAACGGCTTCCTCATCAGCCCAATTTGTGCAAATTTAGTCCCAAATTGTGCTCCAGGATGCTGCAGACGCATCGCTGAGACAGGAACTTTATTCACGCTACCAGAGGGGTTCTTCAGCCGAAACGCTTTGTGTTTAAGGACCTGATCCGCATTGTTTTCTCTTTGTTTGTACACGCTGAGGAAAAGCAGGCACTAATAGCTGCACGAATTCCTCTTGGGCTGGGAACGCCGGCTCTTTGTTAGCACTCGCAGTCGAAGGCAATCGCGATGTGTTAACCAGGGACTCCAGCGAGTATTTATTTACCTCTGAAGGGTTTTATTGCTTCCACACACACATTCTTTGCTGATTCCAACATCCTGAAGCCCGGCTCTGTGTGTGCCAAGGCTGTGCGAACCCCAGGGCCGCTTCTTGCAGGGTTTTCCTCGCAGGGTCAGCTCACGAAGAGAAGGTCACTGGAAAGACAAGCGATGTTTAGAAACTGATAACCACGGGTCCGGCTGAAAGGGATTTGATTTCCCCATCTAAAAGCAGATCTTTGATTAGTGACTGATGGGGCAACTTCAAAAGCTGGCGGGGTCTGGCTGAGATAAGCATTCAAACCCGGGATGCTCCTTCCCGAAGCCTCTTTGATCTGGAATTAAAGCTCGAAATCTTGCAGGCTTTAGCGCGCGGTTTCCAGCGGTTTTAATGATGCGCCAGGCACAACCTGGATTTCCCAGTGCAGCGGGGAGCGGCTTCAGCCGCGCCTTTCTGGGGGTGTGGAGGGTTCCATGCGCTCAGAGCGGGGTCAAGCCCCTTTTGGAGCTGGAGGGGCGGTGACCCCACTGAACCCTCCGTTTTGGGGTCAATGACACCGAGCAGGGTCTGACCCTGGCCTGGCTGGGTTTGCTCCCAGTCTCAGACTCCCCAGGTCTGGCTCAGCGTGACTGCGCCTTGCTCAGGGCCACTGGGGGGTTACTGGGGGAGGTTACTGGGGTTACTGGGACCCCACCAGTTTGCTGCCAGCTCCTGCAATGGGCCCCACTCCTGACCCCCACTCCCCGTGCTAGCTCCCGCTGAGTTCTGAGCGTGTCCCCAACCCCAAACACGACCCGAGGGGCTCTGGTCTGTCCCCTCCTCCCTCTGAGCCAACCCTCACACCTGCACGTAACTTAGAATGAATTTTGACTCGTTCATCGCTAATTGCAAATACTCTCTATGAAAGCTTCGGCTTCAGAGACACTTCAACACGCGAATGAGTTTCTCTGGGTCTGGCCCGGAGGACGGAAAGCTTAGGCTGGAACAGTGTTCGAGGTGGATCGCCTAAACATCCTTTTCTTTTCAGATGGATCCTCCTTCCCAACAGAGTCATAATGTGGCAGGGACGGGGCGAGCTGTTGTCCCCAGGGACAGGAGCTGTGTCCCCAGGTATCTGTCGTGTGTCCCCTAGGATTAGCTGTTGTCCCCAGGTGACAGGAGCTGTGTCCCAGGATCCGCTGTCCCCTGTGTGTGACCTCCCAGCTCCGCTCGACCGGGCGCGGATCTCCCTTGTGCTCCTGTCGTGGAGGGACAACTGAGCGCCAGGAGCATCCCGTGGGCTGGGGACCAGTGTCACTGCACCCCAGGAGACATTCCTGTGGGCGCTCACACTCCCCCAGACCCCATCCCTGGCAGTGTCACTCCACTCCAGGCTCCATCGCATGTCCCGCAGCGTTCTTCCTGTGTCTCATCCAGCCCGGGCCTCCCTTGCAGTGTCCTGCACGGCCAGGAGTACTTCCCTGGTGTCAACTACCCCAGTGTCAGCACCCTGCCATCACCGCTCGGGCCATACCCCGGTGTCGACCTCCCCAGGCTCGGGCTGGCATGCCCGGGGCTCTGGAGCCATCTACCTCGGTTACGTCCCAGCTCGCCCGCAGTGCACCTGCCTCCCATGCTCGCACCCCGCAGTTGTCACCGGCCCCGCTCCATACCTCCGCGGTGTCACGCATCGGTCCCGTCCATGTGGTAGGCTACGCCAAGATTCTCGCGCGTGTCACTTCTGCAACGCCGGGTCCACTACCGCCGCTTCGTTGGGGACAGTGTCACCTCCTCCCAGGCTCCATCCCTGTGGTGTCACCTCCCCAGGCTCGGGCTGGCAGACCCGCCGGGCTCCGGGCAGCTCTCTCCCCGCAGTGTCACCTCCCAGGCTCCTCCCCGCTGGTGTCACGTCCCCATGGCCGATCGCCGTGCTACTGTTCCCTTCCGGCACGGAGGCTGGGGCAGGTCGTCCCACATCGGTGTCGGCATTCCAGCCCTGAAGCATCCCCGATAGGTTGTGGAGGAACAAAGGGATTCAACTTCCCTCCCTTCGGGTGGTAGCATCCCCGCCGGGTCCGGCAGCATCTTCGCGGCCTGGGACAGGGAGAGTTGCTTTCACACTCTTTCTACGAACCCAGTGGTCAGCTGGCAAGAAATCACACAGCAGCATCTCCGCTATGACGGCCTGGTGTGAAACCCGAGACTCCCTGTACTCGCTGGGAGTCGAGTGTCTATGAATAAAAATCTTACGATATCTGACTTTTATATGAAGATGTGATGAACCTTTGTGCTTCGACTACAATAGCGGACACGTGTCGCTCGTTTATGTGGGTGATGCTGAATAAAATCAAGAACTTTATCTTTGGGCAGTATTACGTCGTGGAGTGAAGAGGCACGGCATTTGACACGGGAGCGATAATGGCGTCAAGACCCTATTGTATAATTTAATCGAGCTATGCCTCTGGGGTCAGAATTCAGTCATATCCTTTTAAACAACTGAATATTCATTTTGTTAGAGTCCACTCTTCTGATTTCTGCCGCATTCACTTCTATCATTGCTTTAATAGCCACTATATGTTATTTTCTATTCTACTATTCCTATGCTCTTCCCTTTCTATGGTACACTGTTTGCTTGCTACTTATCAGAATCCATCGCAGCCATTGTTTAGGAGGTGAGAGCTCTCATCTTTCTCAGTTTACCCAGATGATGAGACATCTTTCAGCGCAACGCTTCCCTTGCATCCTCCGCGTCCCATCACCAATAAGAGGCACCGGCGTTAGTTGCTTCACAGCATAGTCTCGCCCTTGTGTTTCTTTTGTGATCGGAGACTTAGTAATCCTTGAACAACGTCTTTCGCATGTGTATTGGCGAGAGGATTCTATCAAATTATGCAGAGCTTCACTCCTGAGGCTCGCGCCGAAGAATTTTCAGTTAGGACTTTCCCGTCCCTGCCCCATGAAAACACTCGCTCCAGGCACGCCGACGTGGAATAAACAAGATAAACAGTAAGCACATCCAATTTGAGTTGCGCCTGGTGGAGGAGCCAAACACATCCCAGGGACATACAATCCAGTGACGACAGGACAATTTCGATTCGGGCTGCCAGAGGTTCGGGTGTTCAAAAAAAGCTCGTGCACTATTTCAACCCTTCTAAGTAGGCACTCTCGCCCCACAGCATCCGGTCAGTTGGCAGACTGGCGAAAAACTAGTGGCGAAATATTCCGAGAAAAACGACATCCCTCCAACACGTAGCTCTTTCGGCTATCTCAATCCGCCTGCTGAAGGATGTATCCGCTCGCACGTCAACTATAGATCTCTCGCTGCTTCCCAGCCCCGCTCTCTGCTCATCATGCGCAACAAGCCACAAGCATCGCTTGGCCAGAGAGCACAGCCCAACCAGCGAGAGGGGCCCCCACTTGACAGGAACCTCTGCTTCCGACTGAATTGTAGCGGCAGGATATTTAGAGACTTTCTTCTACAATGTCCTATTAATTCATCGACCCTTCCATTACGCTCAGTTCATATCGAGCGCGCAAGAGGTCGCGAAATTGTGTAAACGGCAGATAGTCACTATGAAGGCAGCTCTCTTGATCCTCTGTAGCAGTAATTTACAAGACTGTGTTGTGGGTGGCTGCTCAGGACACATAAGCTCCCTGAGCCAGGGGCGGAACGCGACCTCTTTGCAGCTGAGCCCCTGGGATTAGCGCAACCACCCGGTGTCCCACGGGACCACTTTTTCGAGTAGTTGCGTATTGGGCCTGCTCGCTACAGGAGACGCTAGGGCGTCCAGCAGATCGAACCAGTGCCAACTCATATATAGCTCCTTCTTTGCATATTCTCTGCAGGAACTGGAAGGGAATTTGATGAGGGAGAGAAGTTGTGTATTAGGAATTCGGACGTTTGATGTTGCAGCCCTGGCGTGCGTGCTGCTGTACCTGCTAGCAAAGCGTGGCGGGCAGTCTGAAGGGTCAAATTAGTGACATGACCGGCATTCACCGCTCGAGCGTGACCGTCTCTTCTGTGCGAGTCCTACTCCTCTTGGCCTCTCTTTACCATGGCACATTAAATCCGAACTCACTGACGTATTACTGCCCAATCCTCAGCACCATGGCAAAATGGGTAGTGCACACGCGTCTGCTTCAGGTCCTAGGTGTGTTCACACGCCCCTAGTCGCATCAATTCCTGGGTTACTGGGATGCTTACCCTACACTGCCATCCTGGTTGCAGAAGTTGTATACAAACACCTCCTGTGCCACATACCAATAGCCTTGGAGGGTGTTGTCGCCTCTGTCACTCCATTGCATGGGGCTTATGCCCCCTCTTGCCCTCAACATTCTAGGAATTACAGCTCATTTTCGTGGGTAAGCTCTCTTCGGCTCATCCTTGGCCACAAAGTCACTGGGTTACCTCCTGGCCTACAGGTGCCATGGGTGAGGTGCGCCCCTGTCCAGGATATTCATTGTTCCTTTATTAGGTTAAAAGCAGGAGTAATTCTTACTTTGAGACCCAACAAATCCCAGGAGAGCGCCGCGAAAAACTCGAAGACAAAGAAAACCAGCATATTACAACCCCTGCCCCATATTCTAAAATAGAGGTACGCCCCACTGCCTACCATACACTGGAGGCCTAACACTGACACTACAAAATTCCATAAAGGAAACAAATACAATCTGACCTCAATCCTTAGAGGCGTCATAACCCATGCCACCTCATAACCATGGTAACACACATGACACAAATAACAACTGGACCAGCTTACCCACGTAGGTCCTATACCATGATGTGGACTCTTGGTGAGTAGAGTGACCACCATAGACACTTCATATCATCAAGAATGAGAGCGCTCTTACATTCGATCCTGTGGCTCACTCTCTCTCAGAGTTGCACCACCAGGTTGCCTATGTTTCTCTTTGAGAGGTGGGTAGTTGTCTGCCCTATTCGGCTGTTTGGTGGTGCATGTCCCTCTTGACTCTTTCATGCCTAGTTGTTTGCCTGCCCATGCCACACGTCTTACCCTCCCTGGTTGCGTATGTCTCCTCTGACCTTTTCACTTCTATGGGGAAGTATCTTCTGGTCAACATAACCAACATCTGGGGGATGCCCCTATTGTCCCTTTTAATCTCTGGTGTTATTTGTATTGGTTACCTCCTTTATAGCCTCTGTGCCTTGTGGGTCTAATAATCTCATGTGTTCCCACATTCCTGCGAATCTAGGTATCCACAATGGCCTCTTCTCCCTGTGGATTAGCCCCTGCCTTCATGCTCCTGTGAGAGCAGGAAAATAAAGGCACATAATGGGGTTTGAAATTGACCACCAATACTGCAACACTAATTCATCTCTTTGTGCATTATCAGGTTATTGTCACCCCCGTGTGCAGCTGGAGATTCCCTTTTACCATAGGAACGTCCTTATCCCGCTCCTCTCCAGGGAATTCCAGCGCAGCCTCTGCTTCCCACCACTCTCACCTGGTGGTTTTGCTTCTGTTTAACCCATTCCTTTCTTCCCCAGAGCACCCGTGGGCATTCCCTGCATTCCCAATCAGGATTTGGAGCCGTTTCAGCCAATTCCAGCCTGTGCAGAGCACACTGAGCCACAGCTCTGCCCTCACCCACAGCTCTCCTCTCCCTCCATCGCTTTCTGAGGTTTAGGCTCTGCTTACCCAGCTTTAGGCTCTGCTTACCCAGCTTTAGGCTTTGCTCACCCAGGTTTAGGCTCTGCTTACCCAGGTTTAGGCTCTGCTCACCCAGCCTTTTCCATCCCCAGATGGAGCAAACACCGACACCGGGATAATTCCAGCCTTTGCCAAGGTGGTGCTTTCCCCTCCCCCGTGATGGATTTTCCCCTCCCCATGATGAATTTTCCCACTCGCACAGATTTGTCTGCAGAGCACAACTTTGTGCACCTTGAGAAAGTCAGCGCCGTGGCCCAGACAGCTGCAGGATTAATGTCCCGGAGCGGGGAGCGAGGAGGGAGAGCGTGTGAGTGAGGGAGAAAGTCTGCTCCAAACCACATCAGTAAAATGAGAAAGCCAAAGATTGCGCCATAAATAAGGACCGGTTGACACTTCTTAAATTCATAGCTTTAGCACACAGCAAAGTGTCTCCTTTTTATCAGGAATTTGTTGACAAGGGTTGCAAAAAGATCTACAAATAATACTGAGTGGGGCTATGAAAATGTATTTGTGGAACATTTCAGTATCAGGGATCACCATTATATCGGAAGAATTCATCTTCCTGGAACATTTTATTAGTATCTAGATTTTATAGCTGCTCTCTTTTAATTTTTTTATAATTTATTATTTTTTTCATTCCTCCAGCAAATACAGCATTGGCTGAGCCGAGGGGGGACCATCATCCCACACCTCTCCA
>VKON01001963.1:47757-60447 GCA_009741485.1 Malurus cyaneus samueli
AAAAAGAAAAGATAAATAGTATTATGACTATTGATCTTATATATAAGATATATAGAGAATATGTATATCCCAAGATGTAAATAGCAAATAATATAAGAAGAGAAATAAAAAACACACCAATAAAAAAAATATATGAGAGCAACAATGAACATGATAAAAATAAAGAAAGATAGTTAAGATATATTATAAGATCCATGAAGAAGGAAGAGAAAGAGAAAATGGAAGAAAAAGGAAAGGAAGAGTGAAGAGTCGAAGAGGGGGAAGGGAAGGGGAAGGGGAAGGAGAAGAGGGATAGTGGACAGGGGAGGGAGAGGGGGAGAAGGGGCAGGGAGTAGGGTAGAGGGAAAGAAGGAAAGAGAGGAAGAGAGGAATGAGGAAGAGGAAGAGGAATAGAGTGAGGATGAGAGGGAGAGAAAGTGAAGGGGAAGGGGGACTGGAAGAGGATAGGCAAGGAACGAAGAAAGGGAAGAGAGAGGAAAGAAAGGAGAGAGGTAGAGGAAGAGAGTAAGAAGGAAGAGGAAGAAGGGGGAAGAGGATAGAGGAAAGAACAGAGGAAGAGAGGAGAGGAGGGAGAAAAGAAATTCGCATGAGGAGAAGTGAGGGAGGTGTGCTTCTGGGGGGGCATCTTACGGAGGTTTGGAGGTGAGAATCAGGAATGGTGCTGTGGGGTTTCATGCAGCGCTGGAGGGGAAAGAGAGAGGTTCGGAAGGGATCAGGGTGCCTCTTCTGGAGCGCTGGCCGGGCCAGGCAGCGGTGTGGAACGTGCATTTCGTCCTGCATTTCTCATAGTGGTATGTTTAGATGGTGCTCGCCGAGCAGGAAAGAGAGAGGAAAGAACCTCGATCTGGAGACCTGCCGGCCGAGATTCTATGAACAATTAAAGGGAGGAGGGAAGCAACTGAGCGTGCCTGCCCAGGTGAGGGATTGGTCTGCTGAGCAGAGAAATCTCGAGACTTAAGCCACGCTTGGGACTCGAGAGTCTTCACGGTCTAAGATGTAAGAGATTGTTGAGCGCTTGGGAACGAACTGCTGTGACAAAAAAACAGGCATGTTGGTGTGTCCCCCGTGGAGGGTGCCTCGCCCGTCTGCTAGCCCGCGCTACTCGTGTGGTGTTCTTACTCGGGTGGGCAAATAATGCGGTTTTTTCCGTGCGAAAGCTTTTTCTTATATTTTTTATATATGTTTTCGTATTATTTTACGTTAACTAAGATATCAGCTTAATTAGATTATAACATACTTTAAGTTATTCTTTATGTCTTATATTTAATGTTTCATATAATATTTATGTACTTTTTATGTTATTCTAAGTCTCTCTATTATACACTTGTCTTTTAAAGTCATAAATTTTATATATGTCTAGCTCCCTTCTTCATTCTGCACACGTTTCTTCTGCTTTCGTTGGTATCAGGAGAGTCACTATTATTTCGGTCAATTATTTAATTTGCATAGTTTAGTTTCGATTTTATGATTTATTTGTAATGATGCTCATTCGCAGAGTTTGAGCTTGTTGGCGGATTTCTGTGTGAGGTGCGTGTGCTATTTTTTGAGCTTTCTCATTATTGTGATCTGTGCTCTGAGTCCTTACGTGTCTTTGTGGTGTGCACCCTTTTCAGGGATGGGACTAGTGACTTACTTTTCTGTAACGGTGTATTGATTAATTTGAGTCTTTTTTTTGGAGAGTCCTCCCTGTCGATAGCAGAGCAGTGAGCTGGGTATTTTAGGTTGCTTTTTTCTGTCTGGGGTTAAATTTCTTTGTTAAGATCTGTTTGAAACTGGTCAAGACTGACCCTCGTGTATTCTTAGTTCTCCCAGGGTTGTTCCCATGTGCTCCTGTTGGCTTGTTCTTTCAGAGTTTGTGAATCAGAGTGCAACCCGCCTTGGTTGTGTATTGTCATTTGTCTGTGTTTTTTTTTATTCTTCTTCATAGCATTTTTTTTTTCCATCCCAGTGCTGGTTTGGAAAAGCACAAAAATGTTTTTTCCTGCTGTCCCCAGCCCAGCCCAGCACCGAGCCGAGATCTGCACACCCAGAGGTGCCACCCGACAGCAGAGGTGTCCTTGTCCCCGTGCCCCGCTCCCCAGGAGCTGCCTGCTGTGTTTTCATGGCCTTATCTGCCACATGGCTCCCAGTTGGGATGATTTATGGGGTGAGGAAAGCGCGCTGATAAATTCAGCAGCGGGGCCGGCGCAGAGCGGGGGGATCAACAGCCCCATCCAGACACGCCCCTTAATGGACAGTGGCTCCCCGCGTACACCGCCGAGAGAAGCCCTTATTCTATGACTGTCCCCCTGCAATGCCACCGCCCGCACCGATTTTATGGCGGCCTTCTGCGGGCAGGCTGGGGCTGCGCGAGAGGGGGACGAGGACGGGGTGGCAACCGGCGACAGATGTGGCAGCTGGAACAGAGGGACAGAGGCTGGAGCGGAAGGACAGGGACGGGAGGGCACGAGCAAGGACAGGCGCGGCACCGCGGCAGCAGCGACGGGATGCACGGCATGGACACGAAGGGATGGGGCAGGGGCAGAGCAGGGATGGGAGGGAACGACCGAGCAGGATTAGGGGAGCATGTGGACCAGTGAGGAGGTGCGCAGGGACATAAGCAGGGGATGGGACAGGGAGTGAGGGCGATGGATGGATGTTGGACAAGGGCGGGGGACGAAGGGCCGGGGCGTGAAACTTTGGGGGCGCAGGGGACCAGTGAGGGGGCTCGTGAGGACCGTGGGAAAAGGAGGAGGTGGCCGGGACGGCGCTGGGCGGCAGCCTGGGTGGGCGAGCCAGAGAATGGCGGAGATAGCAGAACAGGGCTTCGGGGCGGCAAACAGGGTGGCACCCCACCGGACCAGGCTCCGGGGCAGCCACGGGCCTGGGCGGCACAGGAATTGACCGGGGACGACAGGGCGTTGCGACAAGCCAGGGCAGTGGGACAGTCACTTTCCCGCTCGGACAGGGTGAGGTTCCCCATGTTGTGGCTGCTGAATGATCCCATGACGAGGGGTTGTGCGTGTGGTACCCCTGACTGTGACCCTCTGAGTGTCGACCCCTGACGTGTGACCCCGAGTGCTGACCCCCATAGTGTGACCCTCGGTGTGACCCTGAGTGTGACCCCTAGAGTCGTGACCTAGTCTTGCCGCACGGTGTGACCCTGAGTGTGACCCTGAGTGTGACCCTGAGTGTGACCCTGAGTGTGACCCTGAGTGTGACCCTGAGTGTGACCCTGAGTGTGACCCTGAGTGTGACCCTGAGTGTGACCCTGAGTGTGACCCTGAGTGTGACCCTGAGTGTGTGACCCGGTTGACCCGAGTGTGCACTCGGTGACCCTGAGTGTGACCCTGAGTGACCCAAGAGTGA
Organism: Malurus cyaneus samueli; assembly: GCA_009741485.1. Classification (NCBI taxonomy): domain Eukaryota; kingdom Metazoa; phylum Chordata; class Aves; order Passeriformes; family Maluridae; genus Malurus; species Malurus cyaneus. The sequence continues at coordinate 51,106 of VKON01001963.1, forward strand.
CCCCCGAGTGTGTGACCCCCATGTGTGACCCTGAGTGACCCGAGAGTCACCCTGAGTGTGACCCTGAGTGTAATCCTGAGTGTTTGACCCCCGAGTGTACCCCGAGTGTGACCCCTCAGTGTGACCCTCTGCCCCTCTGCCCAGCGCTGAGGGGACACTGAGGCCAAGGTCACCCCCCAAATCCTGGAAAAAGCAGCCCCGAGAGGAGCAGTGGCACAGCCGAATCCAAAAGCTCTGCATCCTGGCAATTGGGAAAAATTCACCGTGGCAGCCTGGACGCTGCCTCGGTGATTTATTCCACGAATTTCCAGAGCAGCAGAGCTTTTAGGGGTTCGGCTTTGCCACTGCTCCTCTCGGGGCTGCTTTTCCATGGATTTGGGGGGTGACCTTGGCCTCAGTGAGTGGTTCCCTCGCGCGGGGCTGTTAGTGTTTGTTTGTGTATGGTACTAGTGTTGGCGTTACATAAACTCTGACAGGAACAGCCACAGGAGCACACGGGGCACCCTGGACACAGCTCACTGAGGGTCCAGTCTGTCCCAGTTTAACCAGTTTAACCAGTTTAACCCCCAGACAGAGGCACCGCTCATCCCCAGCTCCTGCTCTGCTTCCCGGGGGCTCTCCAGCTCATTTCCATCACCGTGAAAATGTCACTGTCCCCTCCTGAAAGGGTCACCCACAGCCACGTGGCTGCGAGCAAAGATCCATTCCAGGAGCTCTGCACCGCCCTCCACACAGAGAATCCGCCACACTCAACTCTGGGGAGCACATTCAATTAAATGTCCTAAATTCGCCTAACTATGCATTTAATTTGGCAGTAATAGTGCTCTCTGTGCAACAGCAGAGTCGCTGTGCGATGGGAGAGGAGCTGCATATTAATATTTTGATTATTAAGGACATGTGTATTGGAGGCTTGATAACTATGTAATATATTATTGCTTAATTGCTCAGACTCTTAAGTATGTTTTCATAATTAGCTGCTATTTAGTTAACGTAAATATCCAGCTTATTAAATATAGAAATGCATTTCTGCCGAGCAGTTATTTGCACGAGAAGAAACCACACGAGCTGGCGGGGCTGGGAGGGCAGGGATTCTCCACGGGGGGACACAAAAATGCTGTTTTTGTCACAGAGTTCGTCCCAAGCGCTCCAAATTTCCCTCTCATTGTGAGAGGTGACAGATCTCGAGTCCAAGCCGTGGCTTTGTCTGGTTCCTGTCAGGCAGAGCAAATCCCCTCACCTGGGCCAGGCAGCTCGTGTGCTTCCTCCTCCTTAATTTGCTCATAAATCTGCCCGGCCGGGAGGCTCCAGAATGAGGCTTCTCCTCTTCTTTCTGCTGGGAGCACCCATAAAAACCATATGGAAATGGGAGGCAGAAATGCACGTTTCACACCGTGCCTGAGCCAGGCCTGCGGCTCAGGAGAGGCACCTGATCCCTTCCAGAACCTTCTGATCCTCCCCTCCAGCGCCTCCTGAACCCCCCAGCACCTTCTGATTCCCCTCCCAGAACCTCCTGATCCCCCCCAGCACCTCCTGATCTTCTTGGACTGTTCTTCCTCTTCCTCTTCCTCTTCCTCTTCCTCTTCCTCTTCCTCTTCCTCTTCCTCTTCTCCTCTTCTCCTCATCTCCTTCTCTCCATCAGGATCTCAGAACCCAACATCTGATCCCCTCCAACATCTCCTGATCCCCTCCAGCACCTCCTGAACCTCGTTCAGGTTTCTTATTTTGGCTCCCAAATGCAGCTGTGGGTTCTGTTTATTGTCCCACTGCCCAATGGGGAGGAAGGCGAACACTTGAACAACTTCACCGCTGCCAACGAGTTTATTTGAATGGGTTTTTTAAAAAGAAATTAGCAAATACATTAGGAACGGGGAAAGAAAAAAAAAAACCCTGGTGCCACTGTGAGTAACTCCTCCAGGAGCGAGAGCCTCCCAAGAGCTCAGAGTCACAAAGTGTAACCAATATTTGGAGATCGTGGCGAGCACAACAATGGCACCACGGTGAGGAGTGGCTGATGCCTTAGGATTTTTAATTTTTGTATTTTTACGCGTCTGTGTTCTTGTATTTCCCTAGTACAGCATTAAAACTGCCATTCTCTCATCTTTAGACAAAACAATCCCTCTCTGAGCTGAACCCAAGGACACCTCAGAGCCCCAAAATATGGAAAAGCAGAGAATTGGGGGGAGCAGTTTGGGGTGGGTGACATCATCACCTGAAAAGATCATTGGAGAATTAACACCCAATATGTTAATGAGGCAGAACTTATAAAAGGTGAAGATCTCATGACCCGGGGTCCATTTTGGGTGTGATTTGTCTGCCCTGATGTACCAGGGGCCTGTTAGGCCTGGATTAAAATCGTCTATTCTCATTCTCTTAAGTTAGTCTGGGCTCTATTTCAGATCAGCCTGACTGATAAAGCATCACGGCCGCGCAGAGCGGTCCTGGCTGCTGCTGCTGCTGCTGCTCCTGGCGCATCCCGCAGCCGAGGAGGAGCTTCATTTACCTGCAAATCCTCTCTGCGAGCAGCGGGTTCCAAACGCGCTCAGAAAATGCTGACCCAGGGCTGCTCCTGCACCTCCTGCGCCGGATTGGCACATGATTTGCAGCACTGCGGGAGTTCTATAGCTGACCTCATTAGCAGTGCATTTCCTGGCTTGTTAGCATCATATTTGTATAATTTACGGCACCTTCGTTTTTATGGAATGTGTTCCTTGTAGAGTGTAATGGCAGCAATATATTTAACCTCTCCTATTTAGGAATGCTGTTGCTGAAGGCAGCCTGGAGATATAAAAGGGATTTTTTTTTTCATCCCTTCTTTCTCTCCTGCATGCGTATTTTTATTTTTTATTTTTTTTCCCCACTCGGTTGCTACATACCCAAATATCCATGTGACTGCAAAGTGTTCATAAAAGGCAACGTGAAGCCGTGCTCAGGAAACCGCAGCTTTTCAGGAGCGTTCCCAAGGTCGAGCCCCTAAATCAGCGCGGTGTCATCTTTCCAAAGCCATTACTCAGCTGAAAAAGGAGAGAGAGGCTGAGACAAATAGCCTAATCTGGCACAAATTAGCTTGGCTTCCACAGATAGTTTTATACAGCGATGTAAATTATATTGTCAGGGCCAGTCACTTTGCTGCTCCGAGTGCAGCTAACAAGAAACCACGGAGACATTACCGGGGCTGCCACGCGTCCCTGCCCCTGGCACCGCCCCGTCCCCACGCTCTGCCAGGCCGGGGTACCCGTGGTGGGGTCCTGGGGGGCACGGGGTGGTGGCACCGGGGCGCTGCTGCCACGGATCAATAACCTGGTATTGGTTCTGCACGGTTATCGGGGCCGGGTGCGGGAGGGAGTGAGAGCAGGGAGGGGGTGATGGGGTGGAAATGGGGTGCCCTGAGATGATGGGGTGGAAATGGGGTGCCCTGAGCTGATAGGGTGCCCAGGAGAAGCTAATGGGATGGAGATGGGGTGTCCAGAGCTAATGGGGTGCCCTGAGCTGATGGAATGGAGATGGGGTGCCCAGAGAGAAGCTGATGGGGTGCCCAGGGAGGAGCTGATCAGATGGAGATGGGGTGCCCAGAGCTAATGGGGTGGAAATGGGGTGCCCTGAGTGATGGGGTGGAATGGGGTGCCCTGAGCTGATGGATGGAGATGGGGTGCCCAGAGAGAAGCTGATGGGTGCCCAGGGAGGAGCTGATGGATGGAGATGGGTGCCCAGAGCTATGGGGTGGATGGGGTCCCTGAGTGTGATGTGTGCAGGCAGTAGGTGCCAGAGCAGTGAGACAGTGTCCCGGCTGATGCACAGATGAGGTGCCCAGGATGTGGGGTCCCAGCCCGGTGGCAACAGATGGGGTGCCCAGGGAGGAGCTGATGGGGTGCCCAGAGCTGATGGGACAGAGATGGGGTGCCCAGGGAGGAGCTGATCAGATGGAGATGGGTGCCCAGAGCTAATGGGGTGGAGATGGAGTGCCCAGGGAGCAGTTGATGGGACAGAGATGGGGTGCCCAGGGAGGAGCCGATGGCACACAGATGGGGTGCCCACCCTGGCAGGGGGCTCTCTCTGCCTCCCCCTCCCCTCTGTACCTGCCCGCAGCCCCCACGGGGTCGGGGTCCCTCGGGCAGCAGTGGCAGGGGGTGGCTCTTGTCCCTCATGGGAAATGCCACCCCCACCTTGCTCTGTCCTCTCTGGGGTCACCCCCGGGCCGGAGGGACAGACCCAGCTGTGGGCACAGGGGGTGGATCGAGGGCACAGCCCTGCCCAAGCTGGTTGGTGCTGGGTCAGAGCACAAAGTGTCCCTCACAGGGCACAAAACCCCTGTAGGTTCCCCACACGAGAGCCCGGGAGCAGCTGTGGGAGCGGCCCAATTTCCCCTCTGTCAGCAGAAACTCAGTTTCTGATCCTGCCAGCTCCTCAGCTTGATCCTGAATGGAATTAGGATGGGCTTAGGCGAGAGAGGAAAGCGAGCCGAGCAAATCTAAGTGGAGGGAGAAGGCGAGTAATGTGGAACTGCTGTCACAGCACAAGAGCCGTGTCAGGTGCAAACGGGCTGAGAAGCATCGCCAAAAGATGGATTTTCATGCAGCTGCTGGCTAACCCATGGAATTCATCACTGCGAGGCGCCCTGAGCAGCACGGAAATGTTGAGGCACGAGCCCTGGGATGAGCCAGGCTCGATTTAAGCCGAGCTGGGAGGGATCTGAATCCCGGCTTAAGGCAGAGCAAACTGCAGGGGAGGGGGGCAGGGGGCTCCGTCCCCAGGGGTCCATTCCGAGGCTCCCAGGGTGGGATTTTGGGTTCTGAGATCCTGATGGAGCGAAGGAAAGAGGAAGAGGAAGAGGAAGAGGAAGAGGAAGAGGAAGAGGAAGAGGAAGAGAAGAGGAAGAGGAAGAGGAAGAGAGAGGAAGAGGAAGAGGAAGAGGAAGAGGAAGAGGAAACTGTCATGGAAGTGGAAACGGAAATGGAAATGGAAGTGGAAACGGAAACGGAAGTGGAAATAGAAGTGGAGATGGAAACGGAAATGGAAGTGGAAGTGGAGATGGAATGGAAATGGAATGGAAATGATGAGATGTTAATGCAGCCAGGAAGCAGCGAGCTGAGCTGCAGGGACCCGCAGTCCATCTCCTGCACTCGGTGCTGTCCGGGCACACCCTTGGCCGGCACCACCAGTGCTGCACCAGCCCACACCGTGCCTCAGTGACCCCGCAGCCCTGTCCCGTCCCGCAGCACAGAGCTGGCGGTGTCGGGAGCGAGTCTGTGCCTTTGGGGAAGGGAAAAGGCGAGAGCAGCTCCTTCCAGGCTCTGCGGGAGCAGATGGAGGATGCGCTCGGCCGCGGAGAGAGCCCCGGGCGCTTCTTAACCTTGCGAATGGCTCCCGCACCGGAGGAGCTCTCCAGGCCCGCGGGGCTCCTCTCCCGAGGAAAAGCTGCTCAATTCTCACTTCATCCTCTCCAGAGCAGCCGTTTAGCCTGGGCTCTTGGAGGTGGAGTTGAGGATTGCAGTGAGAGGCTCGGGCAGAGCAGGGAGCAGCCCCCGAGCCCATCTGGTCAACAATTATCCACAACAGTGCAATGATGCTGGTTTGGACACACAGCCCCGAGGCACGCGGAGGAATTCATCAAAAAACGAGGAACAGCGAGGAGAGAGCGGCTTTGGGGCCCTTTTGGCTCTGAATTCCTCCACACCCCGTGGGCTCCTGCACTATGGATTTTGGGGCCCTTTTGGCTCTGAATTCCTCCACACCCCGTGGGTTCCTGCACGATGAGTTTGTGCGTTCTCAGCCCGGAGAGTGCCGGCTGCGCACATACAGCGGGGTGTGATGGTTTATTCTCCTTCCTGAGCCTATAAACCCCTCAAACCCCCTCCCACAGCCCCCAAAACCGATCCCAGCCCAGCCAGGAGTGACCCCGAGCCTGTCCCAGCTCCCTGTGCCCCCTCCTCCCCAGGGCTGAGCTCTCCGCAGCTCTGGTTCCTCTTCCAACAGCTGAGTAATGGCTTTGGAAAGATGACACCGCGCTGATTTAGTGGGCTCGACCTTGGGAACGCTCCTGCAAAGCTGCGGTTTCCTGAGCACGGCTTCACGTTGCCTTTTATGAACACTTTGCAGTCACATGGATATTTGGGTATGTAGCAACCGAGTGGGGAAAAAAATAAAAAATAAAAATACCAGCAGGAGAGAAAGAAGGGAAAAAAAAAAATCCCTTTTATTCTCCAGGCTGCTCAGCAACAGCATTCCTAAAAGGAGAGGTTAAATATATTGCTGCCATTACACTCTAACAAGGAACACATTCCATAAAAACGAAGGTGCCGTAAATTATACAAATATGATGCTAACAAGCCAGGAAATGCACTGCTAATGAGGTCAGCTATAGAACTCCCGCAGTGCTGCAAATCATGTGCCAATCCGGCGCAGGAGGTGCAGGAGCAGCCCTGGGTCAGCATTTTCTGAGCGCGTTTGGAACCCGCAGCTCGCAGAGAGGATTTGCAGGTAAATGAAGCTCCTCCTCGGCTGCGGGATGCGCCAGGAGCAGCAGCAGCAGCAGCGCAGGACCGCTCTGCGCGGCCGTGATGCTTTATCAGTCAGGCTGATCTGAAATAGAGCCCAGACTAACTTAAGAGAATGAGAATAGACGATTTTAATCCAGGCCTAACAGGCCCCTGCTCAGGGCAGACAAATCAACACACCAAATGGACCCCGGGTCATGAGATTTTCACCTTTTATAAGTTTCTGCCTCATTAACATATTGGGTTTTAATTCTCCAATGATCTTTTCAGGTGATGATGTCACCCACCCAAACTGCTCCCCAATTCTCTGCTTTTCATATTTTGGGGCTCTGAGGTGTCCTGGTTCAGGCTCAGAGAGATTGTTTGTCTAAAGATGAGAGAATGGCAGTTTTAATGCTGTACTAGGGAAATACAAGAACAAGACGCGTAAAAATAAAACAAAAATTAAAAATCCTAAGGCATCAGCCACTCCTCACCGTGGTGCCATTGTTGTGCTCGCCACGATCTCCAAATATTGGTTACACTTTGTGACTCTGAGCTCTTGGGAGGCTCTCGCTCCTGGAGGAGTTACTCACAGTGGCACCAGGTTTTTTTTTTTTCCCCGTTCAATGTATATTGTAATTTCTTTTAAAAAACCCATTCAAATAAACTCGTTGGCAGCGGTGAAGTTTGTTCAAGTGTTCGCCTTCCTCCCCATTGGGCAGTGGAAATAACCACAGCTGCATTTGGGAGCCAAAATAAGAAACCTGAACGAGGTTCAGGAGGTGCTGGAGGGGATCAGGAGATGTTGGAGGGGATCAGATGTTGGTTCTGAGATCCTGATGGAGAGAAGGAGATGAGGAGAAGAGGAAGAGGAAGAAGGAAGAGGAAGAGGAAGAGGAAAGGAGAGGAGAGAGAAGAGGAAGAGGAAGAGGAAGAGGAAGAAGGGAGGGAGAAGGGAAGAAGGGGAAGGGGAAGGGGAAAGGGGGAAACGGGAAGGGGAAGGGGAAGGGAAGGGAGGGAGAGGGAAGAGGAAAGGAAGAGGAAGAGGAAGAGAAGAGAAGAAAGGAAAGGACAAGAAACAGCCGGATCAGAAGGTGCTGGGGGGTTCAGGAGGCGCTGGAGGGGAGGATCAGAAGGTTCTGGAAGGGATCAGGTGCTCTCCTGAGCCGCAGGCCTGGCTCAGGCACGGTGTGAAACGTGCATTTCTGCCTCCCATTTCCATATGGTTTTTATGGGTGCTCCCAGCAGAAAGAAGAGCAGAAGCCTCATTCTGGAGCTCCCGGCCGGGCAGATTTATGAGCAAATTTAAGGAGGAGGAAGCACACGAGCTGCCTGGCCAGGTGAGGGGATTTGCTGTGCCTGAGAGGAACCAGACAAAGCCACGGCTTGGACTCGAGATCTGTCACCTCTCACAATGAGAGGGAAATTTGGAGCGCTTGGGACGAACTCTGTGACAAAAACAGCATTTTTGTGTCCCCCCGTGGAGAATCCCTGCCCTCCCAGCCCGCAGCTCGTGTGGTTTCTTCTCGTGCAAATAGACTGCTCGGCAGAAATGCATTTCTATATTTAATAAGCTGGATATTTACGTTAACTAAATAGCAGCTAATTATGAAACATACTTAAGAGTCTGAGCAATTAAGCAATAATATATTACATAGTTATCAAGCCTCCAATACACATGTCCTTAATAATCAAAATATTAATATGCAGCTCCTCTCCCATCGCACGCGACTCTGCTGTTGCACAGAGAGCACTATTACTGCCAAATTAAATGCATAGTTAGGCGAATTTAGGACATTTATTGAATGTGCTCCCCAGAGTTGAGTGTGGCGGATTCTCTGTGTGGAGGGCGGTGCAGAGCTCCTGGAATGGATCTTTGCTCGCAGCCACGTGGCTGTGGGTGACCCTTTCAGGAGGGGACAGTGACATTTTCACGGTGATGGAAATGAGCTGGAGAGCCCCCGGGAAGCAGAGCAGGAGCTGGGGATGAGCGGTGCCTCTGCTGGGGTTAAACTGGTTAAACTGGGACAGACTGGACCCTCAGTGAGCTGTGTCCAGGGTGCCCAGTGTGCTCCTGTGGCTGTTCCTGTCAGAGTTTGGAATCAGGACTGAAATCCCCGGGGAGGTGCAGCCTGGTTTTTATTCCTCACTGATCCCAGTGCTGGTTTGGAAAGCACAAAAATGTTTTTTCTGCTGTCCTCAGCCCAGCCCAGCACCGACCCGAGATCTGCACACCCAGAGGTGCCACCCGACAGCAGAGGTGTCCTTGTCCCCGTATGCCACCCACTCTCAGCCGCTGACCCAGCGAGCTATCCTTGCTCCACTTGTAGTTTTCTGATGTGCCACTCTATCTGTCCCCAGCATCCAACCTTGGTCTCGCCACCGTTGGGAAGATGAATGTTATGCGGGGGTGGAGCTAAAGACCGCGCCGCGTGAGGACCTGGTTATACATCTCAGCCAAACCCGGGGCTTGTTTTGGTTTGCAGCGACGCCGGGGTCACTCAACATGCCCCATCAGCGACCAGTCGCCTAACTCGCGAAAGCTGCGAGAGCCCACCCTGGGAGAGACGCACTTATCTCTATGGACTCGCTTGCAATCCTGGCACCCTTTGTGCCGCCGGATTCTTTATGGGGCCTTTCTGCCGGGCAGGCGGGCTTGCGGAGAGGGGGAAGGAGGTGGAACCGGGAGCAGCGAGGGGACCGACGGCGCAGGGACACGACGCATGGGGATGCGGCAGGGACCTGCCCGCCGATGGACTGCACGGCACTAGCCGGACACAAGTTGAGCCTCACTGGTCGTGGACGGGCACCGGGACATTAGAGGGGAATGGGAGGACAGTAGGGGACGGGGCAGGGACCACGGTGAGGG
>VKON01001975.1:0-11175 GCA_009741485.1 Malurus cyaneus samueli
CTATTTGCCCACCGCCCACCCACGAGCAGCGAGCTCAAGATATCTGTGGCCAGTTTCTTTTTTTTCCCCTAGTTTTTCTCTTTAAAGACGAGCTTTCCTTACCTTTGCTCTTTAAAAAAGCCTGAGTTTGCTTGTCCATTTGCTTGCCTCAGCCTTTCTCCAAGAGCATGTGGAAAGTAAACACTGTATTTTTTTCTGCCCTCCTCAAAAGACTCTGGATGCCGGAAGAAACATGTTTGGTATAAAGTATCCTTTCTTTTCTAAAAAAATAAGTCTTTTGGTGCTCTTCAAAACTTATAATTTTTTTTCAGTTTTGGACCACTTGGTGGAGACAGTGCGTGTCTTCGTGTCATTATATAAAACCTTGCGCTTTTTGTTTCACCAAGTTAAATCAAAACTTTATGTGAGACAAAGTAATTCCTTCACCTTAGCCGCCCTGAGTTGCACTCCTGAGTCCCTCCTCTTAGCTTGGAGTTTTTATTCGAATTGCCCCTGGACTCCTGTGGGCCGTTTGGTGACCACGAGGAGCTGGCAATATGGTTTATGAGCCAAGGAGAAGGAGGGGTTGCAGTCTGTCCTGGGACGAAAGCAGGCAGCAGCCAGGCCTACTCTGGAGCGATAAAAGCCAGTGCCGGCCATGAACTATCGGGAAATTTGGGGAGAGTCCACATTGTCATTACTGTGGGTTGGAAAAACTCCTGAATGGCACTTCTGCGGTCCTCCTGGCGGTGGCCTGGTGCCCATTTTGGCAACCGGCCAAGCCTGGGAATGGAAAGACAAGCCTCTGGGGTCAGGCGCACACTGTCCATTTCCTCTCAGCGCGAGCGTTAATTGGGATGTATAGAACCAGTCAGGCTCGCACAGAACACCAGAAGTGAGCATTCAGGGGCAGGCGGAGACAGGGGTCATCCGGCTGTGGTCTGCTTCCAGTGACATCACAACATGATGCGAGCCACGAGCGCCCCGCCCTGCCGCCGCCTTCTTCATGCAGGTGTTATTTTCCTGGCCGTGTCAGAAGGTTTTAAAATTGAATTCTCCATGTCAGTCAGCCAGGTTAGGGAGGAAACTGGTAACTAACTTCAACTGCCGACTGGCGTGCGAAGGATGACGCAAGCACATGTAGGTCGCACATGGCAGGGGAGACCCAGTCCCAGGTGTGCCCCTGCCGACTTTGGGGCCCGATTTGAAGGTGATGTTCAAGGCAAAATTCGCAGTGATTCACTAGTACCACCGTAGGCAATGCCAATAATAAGGAAGTTCTAAAGGGGGGTATATGCCACTTTATACACTGTGTGTTTTGAAGGTGTTGTCTATTTAGTGCCCCGGGACATTGCTTCGGCAGCGGGCCTGGTGTTCGGATGCCTCGTCATATTAGGCTTTAGCATCGGACTGCCGTGGCGGTGTGATGTTGTACTTATTCCTTTTCTGAGTCTGATACAGGCCCTGTTTAGCTCTGCCACGTCCAGCGCCGCTCGGGTCGCAGGCCCACACCGGCTGCAATACAGAAAATTCTGGAGCAAAAATTAACGGCTGAGACGCTGCACTGATGGTGACAGGGAAGATATCTGCCGACTATTTGTGTCACGGTATCATTGCAGCTGGATCTAAATTGATTTTGCAAGGTAAATTTATTTTATATTATATTAAAATGAGGAAAAATGATAGCGATATGTCGTGGTTTGTTTGTAGTATTTTAAGGCCTAATACATATACCTATTAAATATGAATAATGACAGTATAAAGATGAATGGATTAGGTAGAGTTTCTTCTCAGGGAGATGAGTGGTTGTGAACTCACTCTGATCAGGTAAAGCAATGTTTATGTGAAGTTATGATCAGGAGACAGATGCCTTGCTGACATAGGGCTGCTGCTGATTCAAGCCTAGCGCACTATGGAACAAATACAAGGTAGCCTACAAAACCTCCGGAGATCGATAAACTCTAATTGCAGCGAACTCAACCATCTGCCAACTTATTACCCATTAAAAGTAGCTGCTTTTTTTTTTTTGTTTTCTTTTCTTTTTATGTGAGGAAATGCAAACTACTTGAGCCATATATCTGCATTCTCCAGCAGTAAGGAGCTCAGAGCGAGATTATTCGGCTCGAGACAAGATATTTTGCGAGTCTTATTAAATACAATCCAGAGAGGGCCGGCGAGAGACCAGCCGGATGACTTCCCTAGGGTTGGCGACTAAGGTCCAGACTGCCATGTTTCCATGTCTTCCTCCTTTCTATCCGCTGTACTTTTTTGGCTTCAACAGCATGTCCGGTTCCTCCCCCCTCATCTTCTCACATTCATTTGATAGATAGAACATGAACATTTTAGAACATTCTCCTAACCCCCTGCGACAGCTTCTCTGGACACAAGCAGATCAAATATCAGACTCCGAGGCTCAACAGGGAGATAACTGCAGCACGCGGTTGTTCGCTCCAGTTTGCAAGCTCAGCTTGTACCTGCCTATGGCCTGCGAGATTCAACCTGTCGTTTGAACCAATGCTTCTTTTCTGCTTGGGCAACTACTTTTCTTTTTTTTCTTCTCGTCACTTATGGTGGGCACGCGGGTGAAGCGTAGAGTTAGTTTGGCTGCGTCCTTCGCCCCCGGGGATCATTGGTTGTAATTTTCATTTTTTCCTTTTGTTTTCGTTGTTTCTGGTTTTTTGTTTCTTTTTCTCTTTTTTCTTTTCTTTTCTTTTCTTTTCGTTTTCTTTTTCGTTTTACTTTTCTTTTCTTTTCTTTTCTCTTTTTCTTTCTATTTCTTTTCTCTTTCTTTTTATTTCTTTTTATGGTTGACATGTATGAGAGCGAAAAAAAGACGTGGCGCCCAATGGCAGGATTACAGAATAGCCCTGTCTGTAGGTAGGGTGACATATGATTCAGGTGTGGTCTCTGGACTGGCCAGCTGTAAATTGGAGTGAAATCTGGATGCAGCTTTACAACACGGGCTACAGCAAAAGGTGCATTTTCAATTTGTAACCACTGTTCCAACAATACACTAGGTCTGATGGCATCAGATTTTTCTTCTTTACAATGAAAAAGCAATTATACTCTGGCGACTCAGGGAGTTGCTCATGCCTCTCGCTTATCAGGCGTCAAGTTTCGCGAGGTGTTCGTGCATTGATCGGCGGTAAGCGCTCGTTCTCCTGTGTCTTTGTAAGCGTGTGGGCCTGCTTTCTATCTCTTCTGTTTGCGTTGTGTTGGATAATTATCTTGTTTGTTTGCTCTTGCGATCTTACTATTGTTTAGTAATGATAAAACAATAAATAACTTCTTCAAGCATATAAGGATTTCATCTTCCACAGAAGTGGTAAATGCTGTTTAGGTGCATTTCCCTACAATTTTCTCTCTCCTGATTCTCTTTAGTGTTTTCCTAAGAGTCCCGGTGAGACCAGCAATAAAGCAATCTCATGTGAACTAGATTGGCCTTGTCTGAAGCAAAATTACACCAGCAATAAATGTGACTTGGTAGATCTTATCTAATATAATTTCATTATAAAACAATACTGATATACCTCCTTACCACAGGACAAGCAAGAACAGAAAGAAAAAGAAGCTATTTCTGCCATTGAAATAAAAACAATTGTTATTGTGGTTACTTCTTCTTACTCTTGACCCTTTACCTGCTTCAGACTGATTGTTGGAGTTTGGGGGGATCTGTCACCTTTTAAGCTTGTTTGTGCTGAAAAGTCATGTAGTTACTCTTTGCCCAACATCTGGGCTTGCAGTTTGAAATGGTGCTGGGGACAAAACTATTCAACAGCACCATGAAGCAGGCTGCAAAAGATAGTGTGAAGGGCACATTAGCTCTTTCCCGTTCTGTATTTTATCATTAAAAAAGGCCAACAAGTAAATTTCAGCCAAAATAATATAAATCATCCACTTACAAATGCTACTTTTATTTATAAAAAAAATTTAAATGCTTTGGTTTTTTGGTATCAGATCCATTCTTTCATACTTGTGTGTGTGTGTGTGGGTATCATCTTGCCAGCTATCTGGCGTGCTAGTATAGCATTGAATAAACATAGTGAAGCGAGTTGTCTCGCAGGACGTTTATAGTCCTTAATTTATTGAAGAGCTTTTTGCTCTTGTTGCACCACGATTATATATTGACATAGTGTATTACGAAACGCTTTGCAAGCGTCCACAAGACTATCTGTGATAGAGGCAATCCTTATTTCTTTGGTTCAGTTTTGAAATCAAATATTTCTTTCTATTCTGTCGGTTCCTAAGATGGAAATGTTGTCCATGAAGACTCCAATTCTGGCTGGCCACAAATCCCAAGTAGAGGAGAAACTGCATATCCCCTGGTTGCATAGTTTTTCCTTAGGACAGGCGCCAGGATGCTGATTTTGCTTCTTGGATAATTAAGTGAGTCCCCAAGGGGGGGCGCAGTAGCCTCGCTCTTACTCCCGTGTGGATCCAGTGTTCGAGATCGTGTGTGCTTATTCTCCTGTTCTCGCTTCGCCCTGCAAATAGCGCTCAGGGACAGTGGACAAGGGCAAAGGCTCTTTCAGAAGTGGCTTTGAATTAAAGCGATTTGCTTCGGCTGCGAGGGGAGACAATGTGCCGACTCGTCTCGGGTACGCTTTGTTGCTCGTTATGCTGAATTATTTGCCGTCTGGCCATCCTTGGAACACTCACAAGTTAGGCAAGGCCCTTGACTTTCCTTTGAGAGGGTCTACTCTGGAGCTTCGTCACGGGCAGTTCTCCGCCCATGGCCTCCTGTGCACGACTTCGGGGATGCTTGGTGTAGTTTGTCCTCAAAGGCGACTCACTTTAATTGGGCTTCTCTATTTTCCTCGCCTTTTGAGTGCTGATCTCAGCGGCTTTCAATCCGCAGTTGAGACAAGGTGTGGCCAGGACTGTGTTTTTAGTGTAAATCTTATAAAGCGATACTATATTTCGATAAATGAGAGCTCGATATCTCGCTGCGAGCAACCGCTTCTGCATCCTATGTACTGCGAAAGGCGGCGCACCGTAAGGCGTCAGCCCTATGGCCCAAGCTTATTGGCCCCCACAAGTATGAGATTCTGTGTGGTTTTTGGCACAACCAGTCTAGTGTGGGAACTAAATAGCCCGCCAGGAGCAGGGTATTAATGTCCTTAACTTCCGTCACGGCCAGTCAACCCTAGTGACTTATAATTTAAGTGCACTTTTCTCTCGCGCAATGCAATAGCCTGTGCCCCTGCTCTTTATGGAGCCTTTAGTTATTCAGATGAATTTTTTCATTGCCGCTAGTGTTCCGCAACATACTTTCAGGACTTCAATTTTCATAAATGGAGAACTCAGTCTTTTTTTCTGCCGTGTGCAGGCCCAAGCACCAAGCTCGCCACATGCCAATCGCTGGAAATTATTTGTCTCCTTTTGAGAAACCGCTTTAACTAAACAAATGCTCATTGATGCCTGATTTAAGCCTTCAATAAGTAAAGGTTAGCTTTTTGTCTCAATTGACTGACAAATTGCCAATTTGATGCCCGAGACAAATATGCCGTGGGAGTGTATATGAGTTATTGTGCTTCCTAAAAAATAACACCAGAAATCAATCATTGTGATACAGTCAATAGGGCTTGTGCCGGCGATTAGTGCGTTTTGCAGGGTTGATGAACTGGAAAATTGTATAGGGCAAGAGCTGCGTTTCCAAACTGCCCAGAGCAGATGCAGCATTGCATGACTTGTGTCGCCACCCTACTTTCTGGGCTCTTTCCCAGTCACTTAGAGATCTTGGGGCACTTGAGGGAACTTTGTAACTGGATGTTATAATCTCAGCACTCTGCGGTCTCCTCCAATCTGCGGAACCACAAGACTATCGGGGAGGGAATTTTGTGTGTGCCTTCGCGTAAGTACCTATGGCGGCGTGCATTCAGTCAAGGTAGCGGCCATAATTGATACAGACAGGTAAGTACTTCGCAAAACCCACTTACGTTCAGAAGAGAGCAGGTGACTACTTGCTTGATTACACTGCCTTAAAGCTCCGTAGTAATTCTAAGGCTCGATCTCGCGTTTTTCTTTACTTTAGGGAATATTTATCGATACGATATAAGGAAAATCTTGGCAGAAGGTTCAAATCATGCTGGTATTAGCGCCCTTTTGTTAAAGAGCCTTGCCTGTTGTTCCCCACGCCCGTGAGCGCTTGAGGCGCGGATCGATCGGCAACTGTGTCTTTATAGCAAACAATTCTCGTGGGATCTTGGTGCAAGGTGCTGCCCGGTGTGCTGCCTCGCGTACCCATAGCGGCGCTTCCTTTTTTGCGCCTCGGCAACAGTGTGGAATCCGACTAAAATTTCGCCTCTCCACTGTTTGTTGAGCGGTTAGTTTTTTTGTTTTTTTTCCCAACGAGAAGAAGGAGGAAAGCATGATGGGCGCTGTGTCAGGCGCACTATGGGTGAGCTTCCAGCTGTCGGCAAGGCTGCTAAGGATGTCGTCGAAAGTAGCAACGGCGTCACTTTTTGGAACGAAACGCCCTGCTGCCCTTGTTCTCGCCGCACGTCAGTGTGTCCACAGGGCGGGTGGTAATAGATTTGCTGTCCTTTAAGGGCGGGAGAGTTAAGCTCCACAGGTCAGTCTTTGGGAAAGTACGAAGCTTAAATGTCCATGTTCTTAGCGCTTACTGAGGAAGATATTTAGTAACCTGCGAATCTGAATGAGGGCACAAACAGATGCACAAATTTACTTCCCATCCGTTCGTGACTGGGGGAAACTGCAACCTGGCAAGCCTTAGGCTTATGCACAGAAATGACACACCACGGTATCTGTTCTTGCCCCTACTTGGGTTTGCATATATAACACAATTGCTCAGTTAGCACTATTAAGTATACCTTCTGAGGTATTAGGCTTTCATAGAAGATGAAGGATCTTCTGCTGTCGAACGCTGCGGGTGGGCAGAGTGGAAGAGGTCAAACTTGTCAGTAATAGCAGTTTCTCCTGCTTTGAAGACCAGTGAATTTGTCAGTTTTGGAGTCAGGAGAAAAAAGGCATCAGAACCAGCCCATGCAAAACAGTTCACAGGCAAAGATTCAGCGAGGTTTAGATCCAAGGTCTTCATACACTTCATCAGAGGTCACTTCCCAGCTATTTGTCTGTCTGTTACTAGTTCCATTTTAAATTGTCTTCAGTGATGGAAATAGAGTCGGCGGCTAGGCTCCCATGGTTGGTTATTAATGAGGTCGCTTCTGGCCGAATTGGAGAAGGCATGAACAACGTGAACTGTAATTGCGGCACCTCCTGAGATTAAGTGAATTGAAAACAAAAGAGTGGCGACTGAGGAGAAGGCATACGCCATGCTGTCTCCGTGAGTCACTTACAGTATACTCTCTTGCTAATCACTAATCATTTTTCCCGAGATTTTGCATCTCTTTATTTTATGACATGCTGCTCTATCTCGTCTTGCCTGCAAATGAATGGCGGCTCACGGTGTGGACTGAAACAAGGGCAAAGGCTCTTTTTAAAAGTGCTTATCTCGCTGCGAGTAATCGCTTCTGCACGCTATGGTACTGCGAAAGGCAGCACAACTTGGAAGCACCTTGCACCAAAAATTCCCACGAGAATTTTTTTTTGTTTTGGGTCACAGACTACTGTATGATTTTGCTAGTCTCGGTCTGCAGCGCTTCCGCGGTGGTTTTAGGCGGCTCCTCAAAATAGATAGTTCTCGTTATATGTCATGAATGTTACACATCTGTATTGCCGCTACGGGGCTGCAGAGTTATGTGTCTTTCGCAGTTACTAGCGTATTGCTGAGGTAAGATGATATGCTGTTTGCTATGTTTCGCGCCGACCGCATCGGATTTAGATCGGCGTCATTCTTTCTGTGAAGTAATCTCGGTCGTTCTCTTTTGCCCTTGCTTGCCTCCTGCTAGTGGGGCATTCTTGTGATTGGCGGCTTTGCAGGCTGCAGCTGTGCCCTCAATTTCTGCGCGAGCTCATACTTTGCAGCGTCCATGCGGCTGGCGGAGCTTCATGGTTGACGAGCGGCCCGCTGAGCAATGCTAGCGATGTGTTTGTGCAAATAGTACAATTTCTTGAAGGTGATGTATCGCTCTTTCTATGATTGGAGCGCCTGCACAGGAGGGTAGTGGATGGGTGGCGAATGGAGACGGATGGAGTGAAAGGATGCCTAAGGGATTCTCGTGGTGGCGGGTTCTCGCGTAAATAGCTGTACTAGGCAGGGTAGGAAGCATAAAGATTCAATGGACGATGAATTGCATACATCGGCAGGCTCGCTTGATAGTTAAAGGGAGGGGGTACTTGGGCCGAAGTTCCATGGGAGGGGTGGCAACCTTTCTGAGTTTTGCTCTATCGGTAGCTGCAGCGCTAGACGGTTAGTGCGGACAGGGGAGCCTTTCAGAGGTGGGCTTTATTCGTGGCGGGGAGCAACGGCGTTGCTTGCCGGCGTAGTGTTGCTGCGATAGGAGTCACTGCACTTTGCACATGTTTTCCCGAGATTGTTTGGGTTTGCACAGCTTGATTCCTTCGTATCGTCGGCTGCTGGCGAAACGCTACGCGTTGGGGAACAAGGGCGAAGGCTTTTTTAAAAAGTGCTTATCTCGCTGGCGAGCAACCGCTTCTGCCGTGTATGTTCTGGCGAGGAGGCGGCACCGTGGCGGCAGGTGGACGCTTCCCGAGAATTTTTTTGTTTTTTGCAGCCTCTGAATTTTGCCTTTCATTTCTCGCTGCTGCAGCGCTCTCACGCGTGGGGACACGGGGCAAAGGGTTCTTTTTCGAGAAGTGCGCCTCCGTCTGCTCGCTATGTTGAGGTTCTTCTTTGGGTGTTATGGTGCCGCAAGGTTTTGGTGCCACGGGGTCCTGTTTGCTGCCCTTTCGCCAGTTACTGCGTGCCACAGAAGCGGTTTGCTTGGCTCGCAGCGAGTGGGGGTATAGTGCTGTTGTCTTAAGCTGTGAGTGGAGGGGAAGACAGGTTTGGAAAGATGAGGAGGCATGGGTTTAGCCTTTCTTCTTTGAAGAGACTCGCTGGTGTGTGCTTTCGAGCCTTCCTGTATGGAGGCCTTTTACTCATCCCCATCTGTTCGGGTAGAAGGGAGAGGGGATGCAGAGGGCCATCCCATCAACAGCGTTCTAAGAACTAATTTGTGGCTTCAAATGTGTCTAAGGTCTATTGTGCGCTCTGTTTCTGCGGCCATGCCGGCTCGCCTATTGAAGGTTCCGTTCCCGAACGACTTCTTGAGCTTCTTTTAATATGGGATTATTGTGAATTATTCATCCACCGTCCACTCTTCATCACCTCAGTTCAGGGCTTCCAACTCGGTCTTGTGTGCCTCAGCAGACAGAGGCTAACGGTTAGTGCAATTTTGGCGAGTGTTGAGCAAAGACAGCCCACAGATGGTCCTGACCCCTGACAAGGGGATAAGTATCGGTAATCTCACTCCGTCTTACACAACTTGGCCCTGGAAAGCGTGTTTGCAAACAATAATTTCTCGTAGGGTCTATGCATGTCACAGGTGGGGAGCAGACGCCTGTGAAGGTGTCAGGCCGGCAATTTGCTCCACCCACTACTAAGTGGTTACCTGAGTTGCTGGCAAAGCCTGCCCTGGACAGTCAGATCCCAGATGTTCGCCTGATGCCCCTGGAGGACCCTCTCTTTGGGACACCACTCTATCATCCTGCTGTCATTGGTCCGGGTGTTCTGTCAAGTAAATAGTAATTTTGACCAGCTGTAAAACAGAATTAAGTATTTACGTAAACGTAGTCACTGATTCTTTAGATGCTGTACTTTTAATCCGCGACTCTTAAGTACTGAGATTGGGTGTTCCTTTTTTCTGCGCCGCGTGTTGTACTCTTTGAGGTAAATGGGTCACAGAAAAATTAACAATTCTGTAAGAATTCCAAATCTTAGTTAAGACCAGCTATAATATTATATGTGTTTGTCTGTGCGAGTTGCTTTGCACCTCTCAGTGTCTCTCACTTCAAATCTGAATTAAAAAAATCAAATTTTTTACTGCCAATAGGAAATTATAAAAAAAAAATGCCACAATTGAAGTAATATATAAAAAAAAACGAACTAATTGTGCCCTCTTCATGGATTGCGAGGTTCCTTCTTTTCAGTCCAGTGATCAGTCAGTGACCACTTTGCTGCTTTTAATATTTTCAAGCTTTGGCAACCACCACCTTTGTTTGTGTGTTAAAGCCTAAGACAATTGTAAGAAAGAAACACTCAGAACATAGTTCAGGGAATTCAACAGATCATTCCTATAACTTATAATGGAAGTGTACTTAAAACAGGGTGCAAAAATACACTGGAGTGAATGACCAGGGAACCTTCCTGGATATTACCTGAGCAGTCACAGCTCTGCTTTTCTTATTCAGTGTTTAGTACCAAACACCTTGCAGCAGCTTCATTTTCTCCTTCTGACCCCCACTAATCTGGGACTTGATTAAATTTACTGCTTTATGTTTCATTACTCTCCTGGATTAGAAGAATATAGCAGAGCAGCAGAGTTACTCACATATGTGCTGGTACGGGTAGTTAACTTCAATTACAGGGCATGCAGTTCCTGATGAGCAGGCCAGGCACAAACAGAGGAATTTGGTTTTAATGGGCTATTTTATGTTTTCTTCTTGTTTCTTTCCCTTCAGAGAATAAAACTATCCTCACAAATTTAACCACAATCTCTAGGCTGGAAGTTGATGCAAAAAAGAGCTACTTTTACTGCAGTATTCCTCAGCAGAAAGGTAGTAAGGGACAAATTACAGCACACCACAGGCAAACAGAATTCTCATAAACCTGTTAATTGCATAAATGTGTCTTTTTTTTATTATTATTCAAACCTTTTTATTTTTCACTTTATATTAATTAATATTCTGGGAACTTAGATAAGCTCTGATTTACACAAATCTCAGTAGGATAATGAACCATTTGACAAGTCAGATTCAAGCATTAGGCAGTGGTTCCAGCTTTTCTATAAACCAATATGATTTTTTTTCCCAATGTAACTGTATTATAATTTTGTTACAGGTGTAACAATGGATATTGTTAATTGAAATGAACTGTTGTTATTTAAATTTTATGTCTGTTACAGTGAAACATCATTCTTAAGTCAATTTTTTTGGGCCAAGCTAATCCAATATAAAGAATTTGCTAATAGTTTTATTTCCCCTCTCTTTAATTTATCAGTTACCAAAAATGTTTTTCTCCTTTAAAGAATTCAAAAATACCTTCACACTTAG
>VKON01001987.1:0-17443 GCA_009741485.1 Malurus cyaneus samueli
CTCCCTCGAGCACCCCCTGCTCCGCATGTGCTGAGCTGCTCCAGCCCCGGCAGCCAGCCGTCCAAAGTTAAGCCTCCCCCGGGCAGATGCTTCCCTTTGACAGCAATTCACACCCTGGCTATCCTCTTGACCCTGGGGCCATGAATCCCGGGCAGGTGGCAGTTTATCACCCTCCGAGAGTTGATGGTGCTCCTCTCGACCCTGGAGCCATAAATGCCGAGCAGGTGGCAGTTTATTGCCCTCCTGAAAATGATGGTGTTAAGACACTAAGTTGGCAGAAGTGCAAACAAGACGCAATGTGTGAAGGGGATTTCTCTGTAGTTACGGCGTGCCCCGTGCTCTATCAGGCAGGACAACAACCTTCTTATAATGACTTAGACTATTCCATTATCAAAGAACTGAGGCAACTTGTGCAAGAGAGTGGTGTATCTTCTCAGCATGTTGTGGCATACTTGGAGTCAGTTAGCTTTTCCTATGTACTTACTCCCAGTGACTGGAGAAGTCTGATGAGAAAGATTTTGGGCATTTTACACTCTGGCTTTCTGACTTTCACAAACTATGCGCGGCTCAGGCCAGAGCTTTACAGCAAAGACAACCTCCTATGCCTGTCACTCATTTAACAGGTGAGCATGCGTTTGCAAAGCCCAGGACACAGGTGGGCTATCCGCGAGATATATATGACCTTATCTCTCGACTTGCTCTTCAGGTGCTCAGACAGCTGCCAGATGGAGGCAGGGATGCTAACATGTCTTTTGCTCTTACAGGGCCTGACAGAACTGTATACGCAGTTCATGGACAGACTACAGGCTACACTTTCCCGGCAGGTTGATAGTGAGGACACACAGGCACTTTTGTTGCGGCACCTCGCGTACGACAATGCTAATGATGACTGTAGAAAAGCACTTCTAATTATTCATAATCGGTGTATCTGTGATATTGTAGAAATGGTTAAGGCTTGCCAGAACTTGGGTTCCTCCTCTCACAATACCAATTCCCTTGCTGCGGCTTTAGTGCCCCATTTGTGGATGTCACAGGAGAGTGGCTGTTACAGCTGTGGCTCCAGTGATCACTTAAAAGAAGATTGTCCTCTAGTGCTGGCCAAAAACACGTCCCCTCGCACTGGACTGCCTGCTACCAAGTGTCCTCGTTGCAAAAAGGGAAAACACTGACCAGTCAATGCCATTCTCACTTTACTGCTGGGAGTGAACCCGTGAAGTCGGGGAAAGAAATGATGGGGAGCAAGCTTGTGCGTCCCGCAGAATCAAACAAATGCAAAGCAAGGCACCTGGCAAGTGAGCTCGTCCCAGCCACCTTGGGCAGCGCTGGGTTGGGCCTCATCGCCGCCCAGTCCGTAGCTCTTACCACTTCCTCGGTTCACTGGGTTCCAACAGGGGTGTGGGAACCCCTTGGGATGAATATGCACACTCTGTTAATTGGAGGCTCTTCCACCACTAAATTAGGCCTTTTTGTGTTACCGGGTGTTATCCACCCAGACTTTGAAGGTGAGATACACATCATGCTTTGGACCCCTTTGCCACTTTGCTTTACACCCGCTGGTCAGTGTTTGGTGCAGCTTATTCCATTCTCCAGCATGAGGTAAACGTGGCGCATGTAATTTCGGCAGCACTGGGCAGCCACAAATTTTTTTAACCAGTGCCATTACAACAGCCCAGCCTACCATGGAATGCACCATAGATGGTGTTTTGGTTTGAAAGACAGGTGTTTGCTAATGAAGGTAGGGACTTTTTTTGGAGTGGTGGATATGACTTCTTTTTTAAAAAAATATTAGAGCTTTGAAAATCATGGGCTTTAAGGCAAGAATATGGGTAAAAGGGAGCAACAGTTTTTACTAATATGTATAACAAGGTGAAACAAGTAACGACAACAATAGCAACAACTATCTCAGCCACAAACTCAGTGACAGCTTCACACCCACACCCTCCCCTTTGGTGCAGTTACGGTCCCAGACGGCAGGGGTGCTGTTAGCTCCTGGCCGGGCAGGGCGGGTGCGATGATTCCCACAATGATGAGAGTATTCTGTGGTAGCTGTTTGTTCTATGGCTATAGATACTCTCTCCAGAGGGTTTTTAAACTCCAGCCCAAATAAGCTGCCTCTGGGTTTAGGGACCTATCGGTGTGCATCGGCGGTCCCCCGCGGTTGTAAGAAAACACTCCAGTCCAATTCATCTCGGCTTCATTTTCTACTAGTAGTGATTTGGTCTCCTCCGTCTCAAGAAACTCTCCAAACAAATCTGTTTTCCTGATTCCTGGGGGTGGGTCTGTCTAATATCTTTTTTAAACTTTAGCCAGTTCAAGTAGCAGTAGGTGGACATCTGTCGTTGTATTTACAGGTGCTTGGTCTGATCATTTCTCAATACAAAACTCAGTTTTATTAGCGGCGCACAGACGGACCCGCGCGTCGGGCGGTTGTGAGCCTGTCTGCCCTCTTCCTGGTGTTCTTGCCGGAGGGATGCGCTCCGTCCCTTGCTGTCATCCGGGCACGGCCCTGCAGCAGCCGTCATGGCGGCTTCCCGAATCTAAGCTCCTTTTACAACACTTGTATCAATATCTTGCTATGATGTCCTCTTTTGTTTTATCTAGCTGCGCCTTTCTAGGCGCCAACCTGCGCTTGTCAGGGACTATGAACTAGTGTCTGCCAGGGATTTAATCACGGCCGTCTCGACGGGTCTGGCTGCTGCTCTCCGCAGTTCGGGCTGATGCGAGTGCCTGCGCTCCTACCAGCACAGACAACGTGTTGCCTTCCCGTTTAGATTTTGTCTTTATCGCAAAGCCGTGATACAGCGATCTATTTATCTACGATTTTTAACTGCTTTGCACGTTGTGCCAGTGTCCTTCTGCCCCCTTCCAACTCAGTCAGTTTATGAGGTGTTCTATGCTTGAAAGCTTCTAGAACTTCATGCGTATTTGGCGGTACTTGGGTCTCCGCCTCGGTTTTTTTTGGCGGGAAATCCGTTTCATTGTCTTATTAGTTCACCGATTCCAGGCACGCTTTGGATGCGCCTCACACTTTATCTCATATTCTTGCATTAATTATAGTGCTTCTTCAAACGACAGCACTAATATGATTTTAATCTTAATCTCGCATCACTCACCTTTATCCCATCAGCAGGGGTTAACACTTATTTATGCTCTCTAGGGAAACCGCTGCAATATGTCAGCCTGTTCCTTGAAAACACGTCGAGCACACTGGAGAAGGGGCAAAACAACCTTGAGGAGTGAGTCATATCTGTATAGATTCTGAGTGCCCACAAGTCAATCCCAAGAGATAACACATTTCAGGATATGTCGACTATCACTCTTAAAATGGGGAACATAAATACTTTCTCAGAGTTGGGGTCTCACTGTAATGAGTCTCCAAGGCCCCCAAAAAGCACACCCAAGACGATCACAACCCGGTCACGATCACAAGGCACGTTACACAAAGAGTCACAGAAAGGGTGTTGGAATGCGTTCAGAGAGGGTCACACCATACAATGTCAAAAGTACCCGCGCGTGACCGGACAAAAGAGCATCTCTGGAGAGAACACACAGTGAGATCAGTTAAGCAAGGCACCGACATCCAGGGAGTCAACATTGTTTTTTTTCTTTTCAATGCCCAGTAAATCTCTCCCACTAAACATTAAACTACACACCTAACAATTAAAGCAGAATAATAATTTTTTGTTCCAAAAAATCCCGAAGCTGCCTACCAGATTTAATGCGCCTCCTGCTCGAATGTAGTAGGGAAGTCCGGGGAGTATCCTTTTAATAGATTTTGGAACAAATAATAAAGCGCAAACGCGCAATCATCTATATCTGTAGAACGTTTATGATAAAGAAGGTAGATGTTCCTACCAACTTCCTACCCAAGGGGAATAGAAAGAGGAGAAAAGAAAAACGGAGAGAGGAGACAGAATAGCAGACAGATTTACGCTGTAAGCGAGGACCCGGCACCCCGTCATCGTTGGCGAAAGCAAAGATAGTGTGTGTGTGTGTGTGTGTGTGCTGCGAACCGCGAGGAGGCCTGCGTGGCTCCTGAGGCGTGCGGCGGCGATTTCCAAACAGCAGCGGCTGCGTGTCCTTCCCGACAGCGGAGAAGACGAAATCCGTGGCTACGGGCACACTCATGAGAATAGCTGCGGCTGCTATGGGCAGGCTGGCGCTGGCGCCTGCTGGACACACGGCTGCGGGCGCGGGCACTGCTGGACACACCGGCTGCGGGCGGGCTGGCTGCTGCGGGACTTCACGACAGCGCTGCTGCAGGCGGGCGGCTCCGTCAGGGAAGACAGGCAAACACGAGGTTGTCGCAGGGTCCGAGATGCCTCGGGGAAGCGGCGAACAGAAGCACACGGAGAAGACAGGTGCGAACAGGAAGCAGGACCACAGGGAGAAAAGGAAAAGCGAGGGAGCGGGGGAGACCAAAAGTGACCCCCGAGGCGGACCCCCGCTACTCCCAAGAAATCAAAGAAAATGGCCCCTTGTGTCGCATTAGCTGCTTTATAATTGCCTCGGTCTCATATTCCCCGGCGCTTTTTTCCGCGGGCTTTTTTCCCGGGCATCCGGGCACTGCCCTGCCAAACAAGGTGGGGGCAGGGTGCTTGCAGAGCAGTGGGGGAAGCTGTCTCTCCGTGACTGGCTGTCAGGCAAAGCCTCCGAGGGACAAGGCTCCTGTAAGCACACTACTCCCGGAAGCCATCTTTTACATCGTGGAACATATGTTGAGGCATGAATAAAAATCAGACTGGTCCCTGTCAGACCTTATGGGCTCAAGTGTGCAATTAGATAGTGGCAAGATGCAAGTGATTAAGAGCCTTAACAAGATGCAGGTATTAATCAGAGTGTTTGTGAAGGAGCCAGGGCCCTTTCTCTCTAAAAGCAGCTCTTAATGAGTGTAAGAGAGAAGTTTGTCCATCGAGACAGGATGCAAAAATGCTATCGCACAATGCCCTAAAAGACCATTGAAGAAGAGATCCAAAAGCTGAGAGAAGTAGGAGTAATGGAAATACTCTTTAGAAGGAATGAGCAGCATCATAATGATCCTGACCAGGTCAGGTGCACTGGGCAATGCTGTAGGATCTGGCAAGTCACGGGCCATCTCAGTATGCCACCTTCATTGCCACAATTAATACCGATGACAACCGAGAGACAGTGAGTTCTGTAAGCAACAGGCTCCAGTACTATGCGAGTATAATCAATGGCCCGATGCAGGCTCATGTCTCTGCTGTAGTTAAAGACCTCAAAGAGAGTTGAAAGAAGAGATTAAGGAGGAGATGAGAAAAACAGTGTAGTGATCCAAAAAATGATCTGAGCAAGACTCTACAACTTATATAATTAAGTTGTAAAGTAGGTATGTTTATTGCAGCGCTGGGTGAGCGGAGAGGTACCTCAAAGCCGCACACCCCCAGCACGGGTATCGCTTGTATATATTCAGGTATACATGTTAACATTCACCGAGTTTCGCAATTCGCCTATACAATAGTCATGCCTATCCCGCCTTCGTATTGTATGAGTTTAAAAGTAATTTCCATGTGCTCACGCCTGCGCAGTGTTATTTGGTAGTGGGCTCCGGGGGTCTGGGAGGAAGTAAAATACTCATCCTCTTGTCTTGAACTTTTCACCTTTCCTTTGCGCATGCTCTCTGGGTTTCTGGCCAAGTCCAACAACAACTCTAGTTTTGACTAGAACAGGAGTTCCATGAATACAGGCTGGGTCACAGTCCCTGCTTTTGTCACTAATCGTTTACTTCCATCCAGCTTTGACAACACAATCAATGTTAGTAAGCAATAACACTGTCTAGCAAGCAGTTTCTAACAAGTTACCCTTAACTTCTAATGTCTTGCATCAGTAGCACAGTGGCAAGTCAACAGCCCAACACCCAGAGCCGACGTCCCCCAGCAAGAGAAAGAGAGTACACCACAGCTGAACTGTAGTTCTCCTATGTGAGCAAGAAAAAGACATGAAGAAGTGAATTGAGAAACCCACTTCTGCTCTGTCAGCCAGGGTGCACAGCTAAGGAGGAAAACACTAGCCAAGCAGCTCTTCTAAAGAGAAGGTAGCCTCAGTGTCCATAGCCACCCACTTGATGCAATAGAAGAAGAGATAATATGTCGATTCCCTTAGAAAAACTGTAAATGTACCATCGAAGAGATGTACCCAGAGTTAGAGGAGCCCTGCCTCTAGCCAAGTAAGAGGCATTGGAAAACCATGTCTTCTGAACGGTGGGATCAATGCCTGGCACACCAGAACCACAAAATACAAGAATTATTTGACACGGGAGCACAGTGTAAACTGATGCCATTAAAGACAGGTGGGGCAGAACCCATTTCTATTGTGGAGTGACAGGGGGATCACAGGATGACTGTGTGGAAGCTGAGGTGAGCCTGAACAAAGAAAGTAACAGAAACATCACATTGTGACTATCCAGAAGCCCCATGCATTCTGAAGCATAGATTTCCTCCAAAACATTTTTTCAAGAAGACCCAAAAGACTCAAGTGGGCTTTTAGAATAGCTGCTGTGGAGGTAGAGAACATCAGACAGCTGAACCTTTGCCTGGACTATCAGAGAACCCTTCTGCAGTCCACTCCTGAAAGTAAAAAGCAGCACGTTACAGACACCACCTCAACAGTGCACGGCCAGCAGTACGGACAAATCGGATCCGTAATCCCATCCATAAGATGATCCGTGAGCTGGAGAGCCAAGAAGTGGTCAGCAGAATCACTCACACTTTAACAGCCCCATCTAACCTCTATGCAAATCTGAAAGAAATAGATTGACTGTAGACTACGTGCTTGAATGAAGGTGACTCCACCACTGAGCACTGCTGTGCCAGACATGCTGGAGATCAGTACGAGCTTGTGGTGGTTTAGACTGTGCTGAAAACCAAAGCACTGCACCCAGACGTTCTTCTTCCCCACTGGAGAGGGAGAAAGGAGAGCAAAGCCCATTAAACGAAAATTAATGGCTTTCAGTAACATAACGTTATGAGAGAGAAGATACGTATGTGCCCAGATAATGGTCAGACAGGGAATAACTTAAGTTGCAAAAATAGATTTATTACTACAAACTACTAGGAAATACTACGGCACCGGGGAAATAAAGAGAGATGGGGACAAATTTACAAGGAGAGAAAAAATAAAAAAACGGACTTTTAGAGATACTTGTATCTTTCAGGACCCGTCTCTTTCCAGATCCTCCCTCTCCCCCCCCCATTGTTTCCACACAGAAAGGGGGCAGGAATGAAAGTCTAACACAGATCAAACTACTCATTACAGTTGTCGTCAGCATCATAGGAGAAGATTCTTACAGCTCCAAGCTGTGGAGTTTTTTTCCCAGAACAGTCATGCATACTGCTAATGGCGAGGGAGTATTCCTTTACTCCTAGGAGAAAAGGAAAGATGTCCTTCAGCCAAACTGTGTTTTTTCAGCAGCGTGAGACCACTATCACCAAACCCTGGCTGAGCAAGCTTTTCTAGCATCCACTTACTTCAGATGTCGTGGGGGGGCAGCTCTCCCCCTTTTGGCTTTTAGTCCATCCTCAAGGCCAGGTTTTTTTCCTCAGAGCAAGGTCCTCTCTTTTCTATTCAGGTCTCTCTCAATGATGAAATAGTCCTTTTGAGAACACTTATTTTCTCCATGTTCGAGAACCACAGCACAGCACAGCAACCATCCAATCTTCTCCTTACTGATCTTCGGTCTCCATTTTTTTTCTTACATCTCCTCACCCTCCTGCTCTGTTTTTTTCCCAGTGCATGATACTAAAACTACATACTAACAACCTTAAAGCTACAATGGCGGCCACCCCTATCTTGTTTTGAATTCTTTTTAAGTATTAGATAATACGTCATCATAGAGGTATAATCAACCTGTGCAATTGGCCCAGGCCTGATGGGCAGCCTGTCCATCACCTCAGAGCCATGATGGATTGGCTCTAAAAACACAGGGGGCAGACTCCTTTTGCTGGAGAAAGAAGGAGAAAATTTCTAGAACTTCCACAGCAGCAATCTTTGTGGTTTTTCGGTCCCTATCCCCCCACCACCAAAAATTGGACCGAGTAAAACCATGACAGAGCTGGAGTCCAAAGCAGCAAAATGGTATGCCACCCATTGACATCAGCCACCGCATTCTTCTCCATTCCTCTGGCAGCAGAGTGTAAGCCTCAGTTTGCTTTCACGTAGAAATCATGCAATACACCTAGAACCGGCTGCCCCAGGGGTAGAAGCACGGTCCCACCATCTGCCATTGGCTGATCCAAGCCGCATTAAAAAAGAGTGAGACTCCAGAACATCTTCAATATATTGATGACATCATTGTGTAGAGACACACAGCAATAAAAGTATTTGAGAAAGGGAAAAAAATCATCCAGATTCTCCTAGAAGCCGGCTTTGCCATAAAAAGGAACAAAGTGAAGGGACCTGCTCGAGAGATCCAGTTCTTAGAAGAAAAGTAACAAGACAAACAGCATCAGATTCCCACCAAAGTCATCAACAAAATCACATCAATATATCCACCAACAAGCAAAAAGAAACACAAGCTTTCCTAAGCGCCATAGGCTTTTGGGGGATTCACATCCCTGAATAGAGCCAGATTGCGAACCCTCTCTGCCTGGTGACCCACAAGAAAAATGATTTTCACTAGAGCCCTAAACAGCAGCAAGCCTTTGCCCTGATCAAGAAAAAAATAGCTCATACAATAGCCCTTAGCCCAGTCAGGACAAGACCGGAAGTAAAGAATATGCTCTACTCTGCAGCCAGGAGCAACGGTCTGTCCTGGAATCTTTGGCAAAAAGTGCCTAATGAGACTCAAAGTCAACCACTGAGATTCTGAAACCGAAACTACAGAGAGTGTGAGACTAACTACACCCCAACAGAGAAAAAGATCTTAGCAGCCTATAAAGGAGTCCAAGCCACTTCAAAAGTAATTGAGACTGAAGCACAGCTCCTCCTAGCACCCCGACTACCAGTGCTGCAGTGGATGTTTAGAAAAAAGGTTCCCTTCCCCCACCATGCTACTAATGCTACCTGAAGCAAATGGATTGTCCTCATTACTCAGCGCACCCGCATTAGAAACCCAAATCGCCATAGAATCCTGGAAGTAATTACAAATTAGCCCAAAGCTAAAACTTGATCTCACTGATAAGAAAAGCAAAAACACGTAACACGTGCTGAAGAAGCTCCACTGTACAATCAACTGGCAGACGAAGAAAAACACTACAGTCTCCTCACTGACGGCTCCTGTCGCATTGTAGAGATGAACCGAAAGTAAAAAGCAGCCATATGGAGGCCCCACACGACAAGTTGCACAAGCCACAGAAGTGAAGTAGATCAAGTCAATTTACCGAACTCAAAGCATCCAGCTGGCTTTTGACATTACTGAAAAAAAGTAGCCAAAGCTCTACCTTTATACCAATTTCATGATAGTTGCTAATGCTCTATAATAGTGGCTAGAAAGGTAAAAAAAAAAAAAGCCAATAACGACATAAAAAAAAAACAATCTTGGCTCCTGGAGAGTGGAAAGACAGTGCAGCCTAGGTCGAAAAGCTACCTGTGAAAGTCCATCATGTAGATGCCCATGTCCCCAAGAGCTGAGCTAACGAAAAACACTGGAACAAAGAGCAGGTAAATCAAGCCGCAAAGATAGAAGTGTCCCAGATTGACCTAGATTGGCAACTGTTCTGGATTGAACGAACTCAAATGGGAGCAAAACACTCCCAAGTTCCAGCAAACCTACCCCCCTCTCCTTTCCCCACCCGGGTCCCAGAGACAAACTTTTCCACAGAAAGTGAAAAGAGAAGGGAAAAAAACTATTTATTTAAAATTATAAAAACAAAAAGAAAAACCGGTGGAATCAGCTGTTAGATCCAAAGCCCTTCTCTTCCCTCCTGGGAGTAGCTTCCCCTCCGGGGCCTCCCAGAGGGTTGTACAGAGTCTCTCTCTCCAGTGATTCACTGAAGAATCTTTCTCGCCGGTCGTGCCACGGGAAAAATCCTCCAATTCTCAGATGACGAAAAAAATTCGAGGAAAAAACAAGTCCAAAGAAAGGGAGAAAAAAAAAAAGCAGTCCCAGAGACAGGCAGCTCTTTTCCACCGCTGCTCCCGAGCCTCCCGGAAGAGAAAAAAAACGTGTGTGTCTTGTCCCTTTCCCTCCCATTGTCCTTGAAGGGAGGAACATCAGCAAACAAACCAGAGCAGTCTCGACTAATGTATAGTTACAAGAGGATTGTTAACTTTCCTCTAACATAAGCAGATGATAGGAATACAATACTCAGCTAACCTAGGACAGCAACACAAAGAAGAGTTGTTCCTAGCTCGATGAGCTCATGATGCCTCAGAGCACCAGAGCAGAAATGCCACGTATAAGTAAGCACGAGACCAAAGAGTGGATCTAACCATAAACAGTGTCTCCCAAATTATCCATGACTGTGACACGTGTGCTACCATCAAGCAAGCCAAACGAATAACGCCCCTGTAGTATAAACAAAAATAAAATTAAACAAGTACAAGTAAAAGAAACCTGGCAGGTTGATTACATCACACTGCCCCAGACCCATCACAACAAGCATTACGTGCTCACAATAGTAGAAGCAACCACTAAATAGTTAGAGACCTACCCTGTGCCTCACGCCACTGCCTGTAACACCATCCTAAACCTTGAAACACTAGTCCTTTAAAAGCATAGTACCCCAAAAAGAATTGAATCCGACAACAAAACCCATTTCAAAAACAACCTTATAAACACCTGAACTAGAAAACATAATATCGAATTAATATACCATATCCCTTATCATGCACCTGCTACTAGCAAAGTAGAGTGATGTAACAGACTCTTAAAAACCACCTTAAAAACACTGAGTAGAGAGAGTTTCAAAAACTGAGAAAAGCACTTGGCAAAGGCCACATAGTTAACACCCGAAGCTCACCAATCAGGCAAGCTCTGCCTAATCTGAGCCCTTGCACACCACAGATAGAGATAAATTCCCGTAGTGCATGTCAAGACTGTTAAAAAAACCTATTTAAATCAATTCCGCCTCAAATAAAGACATACCCATCCAAGGAGTTGTCTTTGCTCAAGAACCAAGTTGCGCATATAACTAATGCAAGAAGATAAAATACCCACTGTATACCCAGAAAAATTTGATTTTGAGTGAAAACCCTTGTAATGTTGAAATGTCTGTATACCACTGTTTGATAAATACCACTGCTACTATATACATATATGTATATAATTAGATAGTTAAGATAATGCATGTATGTATATACTTACAAATATGTGCATACATGTAAGTATTAATCAAATAATATAAGAAAAAAAATTCAGAGTAAATAATGTTGTGAATTAAAGTTTCTCCTTTTGTTTCCTTTCTTAGAGAATTTACTTTCCCATTTTGTTGCTGAAATACACTTTTGATAACTGGGCGATTAAAAAAGACAAAAGAAGCTGCTACGCCCTAGGTGAAGCCAAAAGATTCCTCGAGCACTGCTCTCCCCCAACAGTTTTTTTTCCTCTCTTTAGAGAGAAGGAAGTTCTCGTGAGAGTTTTGGGCTTGAAGAAGGCGTGTGTGTGTGTAGAGCGAAAAGTAGCTTCACTTCCTGCCCTGCTTGGCTTAAGAGAGGACAGTTGACCTGCTGCCTGCAGGGGAGAGCTCACCTGCTGCTGCAGAACCCAGTGTCCTGTCGTCAGTTCCTGTTTGCTGCACTGTGGCCTTCTGCCCCCGTGTACCTTGCCAGAGACCCCTGGGATTCCAGCTGCAGTAGTCGAGTTCTGCCGCATCCTGTCTACAGCCACGGGATTCTGCTCGTCTTTTTGCCCATCTGGCTGTTCTGAACTTTCTTACTATCCAGAAGAAGCACCGGGATCGGCATTTTCCACAGTGAGTTTGTAGGAGAACTCTTCTCCATCCATCTCTGCCAGCTTGTGCCCGCCATCGTCCACATGAGATCTAAACCAGCCGGGACCCGTGCCACAGCGCCTCCTGCAGCCACCAAAAAATTTTAGAGATACTTGTTGCTTTCGGACCCGTCTCTTTCCAGATCCTCCCTCTTCCCCCCGCCCATGTTTCCACACAGAAGGGGCAGGAATGAAAGTCTAACACAGATCAAACTACTCATTACAGTTGTCGTCCAGCATCATAGGAGAGAATTCTTACAGCTCCAAGCTGTGGAGTTTTTTTCCCAGAACAGTCAGTGCATACTGCTAATGGCGAGGAGTATTCCTTTACTCCTAGAGCAAGGAAAAGATGTCCTTCAGGCAAACTGTGTTTTTTCAGCAGCGTGAGACCCTATCACAAACCCTGGCTGAGCACAGCTTTTCTAGCCTCCACTTACTTCAGATGTCGTGGGGGGGCAAGCTCTTCCCCCTTTTTGGCTTTTTAGTCCAGTCCTCAAGGCCAGGTTTTTTTCCTCAGAGCAAGGTCACTCTCTTTTCTATTCAGGTCTCTCTCAATGATGAAATAGTCCTTTTGAGAAACTTATTTTCTCCATGTTCGAGAACCACAGAACAGCACAGAACCATCCATCTTCTCCTTACTGATCTTCGGTCTCCATTTTTTTCTTACATCTCTCACCCTCCTGCTCTGTTTTTTCCCAGTGCATGATACTAAAACTACATACTAACAACCTTAAAGCTACAATGGCGGCCACCCCTATTTGTTTTGAATTCTTTTTAATATTAGATAATACGTCATCAATAGAGTATAATCAACCTGTGCAATTGGCCCAGGCCTGATGGGCAGCCTGTCCATCAACCTCAGAGCCATGATGGATTGGCTCTAAAACAACAGGGGGCGGACTCCTTTTGTGGAGAAGAAGGAGAAAATTTCTAGAATTCCCACAGCAGCAATCTTGTGGTTTTTCGGTCCCTATCCCCCACCACCAAAATTGGACCGAGTAAACCATGACAGAGTGGAGTCCAAAGCGCAAAATGGTATCCACCATTGACATCGCCAACGCATTCTTCTCCATTCCTCTGGCAGCAGAGTGTAAGCCTCAGTTTGCTTTCACGTAGAAATCATGCAATACACCTAGAACCGGCTGCCCAGGGGTGAAGCACGTCCCACCATCTGCCATTGGCTGATCCAAGCCGCATTAAAAGAGTGAGACTCCAGACATCTTCAATATATTGATGACATCATTGTGTAGAGACACACAGCAATAAAAGTATTTGGAAAGGGAAAAAAATCATCCGAGATTCTCCTAGAAGCGCTTTTGCCATAAAAAGGAACAAAGTGAAGGGGACCTGCTCGAGAGATCAGTTCCTTAGAAGAAAAGTAACAAGACAAACAGCATCAGATTCCACCAAAGTCATCAACAAATACATCATATATCCACCAACAAGCAAAAGAAAACACAAGCTTTCCTAAGCGCCATAGGCTTTTGGGGATTCACATCCCTGATAGAGCCAGTTGCGAACCTCTCTGCCTGGTGACCCACAAGAAAAATGATTTTCACTAGAGCCTAAACAGCGCAGCCTTTGCCCTGATCAAGAAAAAAATAGCTCATACAATAGCCTTAGCCCAGTCAGGACAAGACCGGAAGTAAGATATAGCTCTACTCTGCAGCAGGAGCAACGGTCTGTCCTGGAATCTTGTGGCAAAAAAGTGCCTAATGAGACTCAAAGTCAACCACTGAGTTCTGAACCGAAACTACAGAGAGTGTGAGCTACTACACCCCAACAGAGAAAAAGATCTTAGCAGCCTATAAAGAGTCCAGCCACTTCAAAGTAATTGAGACTGAAGCACAGCTCCTCCTAGCACCCGACTACCAGTGCTGCAGTGGATGTTTAGAAAAAAGGTTCCCTTCCCCCACCATCCTACTAATGCTACTGAGCAAATGGATTGTCCTCATTACTCAGCGCACCCGCATTAGAAACCCAAATCGCCATAGAATCCTGGAAGTAATTACAAATTAGCCCAAAGCTAAAAACCTTGATCTCACTGATAAAGAAAAGCAAAAACACGTAACACGTGCTGAAGAAGCTCACTGTACAATACACTGGCAGACGAAGAAAAACACTACAGTCTCCTCACTGACGGCTCCTGTCGCATTGTAGAGATGAACCGAAAGTAAAAAGCAGCCATATGGAGGCCCCACACGACAAGTTGCACAAGCCACAGAAAGTGAAAGTAGATCAAGTCAATTTACCGAACTCAAAGTCATCCAGCTGGCTTTTGACATTACTGAAAAAAAGTAGCCAAAGCTCTACCTTTATACCAATTTCATGATAGTTGCTAATGCTCTATAATAGTGGCTAGAAAGGTAAAAAAAAAAAAAGCCAATTAACGACATAGAAAAAAAACAATCTTGGCTCCTGGAGAGTGGAAAGACAGTGCAGCCTAGGTCGAAAAGCTACCTGTGAAAGTCCATCATGTAGATGCCCATGTCCCAAGAGCTGAGCAACGAAAAAACACTGGAACAAAGAGCAGGTAAATCAAGCCGCCAGATAGAAGTGTCCCAGATTGACCTAGATTGGCAACTGTTTCTGGATTGAACGAACTCAAATGGGAGCAAACACTCCCAAGTTCCAGCAAACCTACCCCCTCTCCTTTCCCCCCCGGGTCCCAGAGACAAACTTTTCCACAGAAAGTAAAAGAGAAGGAAAAAACTATTTATTTATTATAAAACAAAACCTTAGTCCCACACACAATGAACAACTGTGTATCCAAACCCCTCTCCCCCAACCCCCTCCGGGACCCAGAAACACACTCTCCACATAGAAAACACAAACGAGTAACTCTATCATAAACAAAAAGAAAACGGTGGACTCAGCTGTTAGATCCCAAAGCCTTCTCTTCCCTCACTGGTAGATAGCTTCCCCTCGGGCCTCCCAGAGGTGACAGAGTCCTCTCTCAGTATTCACTCGCAAGAATCTTCTCGCGTCGTGCCACGGGAAATCCTCCAATTCTCAGATGACGAAAAAAATTCGAGGAAAAACAAGTCCAAAGAAAGGGAGAAAAAAAAAAAGCCAGTCCCAGAGACAGAGCTTCTTTTCCACCGCTGCTCCCGAGCCTCCCGGAAGAGAAAAAAACAAAAACGTGTGTCTTGTACCTTTCCCTCCCATTGTCCTGAAGGAGGAACATCAGCAAACAAACCAGAGCAGTCTCGGACTAATGTATAGTTACAGAAGGATTGTTTAACTTTCCTCTAACATAAGCAGATGATAGGGATACAATACTCAGCTAACTAGGACAGCACACAAAGAAAGAGTTGTTCCTAGCTCGTGAGCTCATGGCTCAGAGCACCAGAGCAGAAATGCACGTATAAGTAAGCACGAGACCAAAGAGTGGATCTAACCATAAACAGTGTCTCCCAAATTATCCATGACTGTGACACGTGTGCTAACTCAAGCAAGCCAACGAATAACGCCTGTAGGTATAACAAAATAAAATTAACAAGTACAAGTACAAAGAAACCTGGCAGGTTGATTACATCACACTGCCCCAGACCACACACAAAGCATTACGTGCTCACAATAGTAGGAGCACCACTAAATAGTTAGAGACCTACCCTGTGCCTCACGCCACTGCCTGTAACACCCTAAACCTCCTCCTGAAACACTAGTCCTTTAAAAGCATAGTACCCCAAAAAGAATTGAATCCGACAACAAAACCCATTTCAAAAACAACCTTATAACACCTGAACTAGAAACATAATATCGAAATTAATATACATATCCTTATCATGCACCTGCTACTAGCAAAGTAGAGTGATGTAACAGACTCTTAAAAACACTAAAACACTGAGTAGAGAGAGTTTCAAAACTGAGAAAAGCACTGGCAAAGGCCACAAAGTTAAACACCGAGGCTTCCCAATCAGGCAAGCTCTGCATCTTGAGCTGCCTTGCACCACACAGATAGAGATAAATTCCCGTAGTGCATGTCAAGCTGTTAAAAAACTATTTAAATCAATTCCGCCTCAATAAGACAATACCATCCAAGGAGTTGTCTTTGCTCAAGACAAGTTGCGCATAATAACTAATGCAAGAAGTAAAATACCCACTGTATACCCCAGAAAATTTGATTTTGAGTGAAAACCCTTGTAATGTTGAAATGTCTGTATACCACTGTTTTGATAAATACCACTGCTACTATAACATATATGTATATAATTAGATAGTTAAGATAATGCATGTATGTTATACTTACAAATATGTGCATACATGTAAGTATTAATCAAATAATATAAGAAAAATTCAGAGTAAATATGTTGTGAATTAAAGTTTCTCCTTTTGTTTCCTTTCTTAGAGAATTTACTTTCCCATTTGTTGAAATACACTTTTGATAACTGGGCGATTAAAAAAGACAAAAGAGCTTTTTTCTTCTCCTTGTAAATTTGTCCCCATCTCTCTTATTTTCCCCGGTGCCGTAGTATTTCCTAGTAGTTTGTAGTAATAAATCTATTTTTGCAACTTAAGTTATTCAGCCTGTCTGACCATTATCTGGAGCACATACGTATCTTTCTCTCAATAACGTTATGTTATCTGAAAGCCATTAATTTTCGTGTTAATTGGGCTTTTGCTCTCCTTTCTCCCTCTCCAGTGGGGGAAGGAAGGGAACGTCGTGGGTGCAGTGCTTTTGGTTTTCAGCACAGTCTAAACCACCACAAGCTCGTACTGGATCTCCAGCATGTCTGGCACAGCAGTGCTCAGTGGTGGAGTCACCTCATTCAAAGCACGATAGTCTACAGTCAATCTATTCTTTTTCAGATTTGCATAGAGGTTAGATGGGGCTGTTAAAGTGTGAGTGATTCTTGCTGACCACTTCTTGGCTCTCCAGCTCACGGATCATCTTATGGATGGGGATTACGGTATCTCGATTTGTCCGGTACTGCTGGCCGTGCACTGTTGAGGTGGTGTCTGTAACGTGCTGCTTTTTTACTTTCAGGAGTGTGACTGCAGAAGGGTTCTCTGATAGTCCAGGCAAAGTGTTCAGCTGTCTGATGTTCTCTACCTCCACAGCAGCTATTCTAAAAGCCCACTTGAGTCTTTTTGGGTCTTTGAAAAAAATGTTTTGGAGGAAATCTATGCTCAGAATGCATGGGGCTTCTGGATTAGTCACAATGTGATGTTTCTGTTACTTTCTTTTGTTCAGGCTCACCTCAGCTTCCAACACAGTCAACTCCTGTGATCCCCGTTCAGAAGACATGGTTTTCCAATGCCTCTACTTGGCTAGAGGCAGGGCTCCTCTAACTCTGGGTATCATCTCTTCGATGGGTACATTTACAGGTTTTTCTAAGGGAATCGGACATATTATCTCTTCTTCTATTGCATCAAGTGGGTTGGCTATGGGACACTGAGGCTACCTTCTCTTTAGAAGAGCTGCTTTGGCTAGTGTTTTCCTCCTTTAGCTGATGCACCTGGGCTGACAGAGCAGAAGTGGGTTTCTCAATTCACTTCTTCATGTCTTTTTCTTGCTCACATAGGAAGAACTACAGTTCAGCTCGTGGGGTGTAC
>VKON01001988.1:0-21301 GCA_009741485.1 Malurus cyaneus samueli
GGCAAAAAAGCCTCCGAGCTCCGCCGCCGCCTCACCGCGCTCCGGCCGCTGCCGCCGCTCCCGGGGCTCCAGAGAGGCTCCGGCGATGGCGACAGCGCTGATTCCAGAAATGCGGGCGGCACCTCACAGCGGAAAACATTCGGAACACCGTTCTGACCAATCAGCGCGAGAGGGCGAGGAGGGACGGGGGAAATCAGCCAATGGGAGCGCGGGCCACTCCCGCACACGGTACGGAACCGCCCCTCGGAATCTGCATTTCCCCGAACTCGCATCCCAACAGCTCCTGGCGCGGTGCCCGGGCTGAGCACGAAGCCAGGGAACCGCCGGGGCTGAGTAGTGGAAGTTCTGGGTTGTTTCAGAAGGAGAAAGAAACCCCCAGCCCCAGCCCGGCAGCCACACAGCAGTTCCAGATCATCTCCTCCTCCCGCAGGTTCATCTCCCGGAGATCCGGCACTGAGGGGACCCTGAGGGTCAGTGCAAGGCAGACGCTGTGGATGAGGA
Organism: Malurus cyaneus samueli; assembly: GCA_009741485.1. Taxonomy (NCBI): domain Eukaryota; kingdom Metazoa; phylum Chordata; class Aves; order Passeriformes; family Maluridae; genus Malurus; species Malurus cyaneus. The sequence continues at coordinate 502 of VKON01001988.1, forward strand.
AGGAAATCCCCGTGCTGGGGGGAAGAGGAGGAGCTGAGAGTGCCCAGCACGGAGAAGGCCCTTCCTCCCCCCCTGTCACAGGCGAGTTTGGGATCTGCTGCAGACAAAGGGCATCTCATTTTAGCAGCTCCCACTCCTGAGTTTACTCTCAGCCAGGAACACACCTGCATTGCCCAGGACAGGAACCCTGCAGGGAGGAGCAGAGACAGCGCTGGCACCAAAGAGGGGACACCTTGTGCCCCTGTGCCCCCTGGGCCCTGCCTGTGCCCCCAGGACTCACAAGGAGTTGAAGCTGCTGCCGTCCCCCCACTGCAGCTCCCGGCCCCGTCTGCGCAGCCCGAGCCAGTAATCGACCTTTGCGCTGTGAGGGAAGAGGAATTCCTGGGAAGGAGAGAGGAGCCGGCACTGGGAGCTGCGCCCCCGGCCCAGGAGCGCCCCAGGCTCCCCTCAGTGTCCTGACTGTTACTCTGTTTCTGCTCTCATTCCACCCACATTTTTCATCCTGTGTGCAGGCTTTTACTCCCTTTTACCTTTTATTACCAGTTTTTAATCTCCATCAGCATTTCAGGGAAACTTAAAATTGTTTTTTTCTCTGTTAATCAAATTTTCCTACTTTTCTTTTTTAAATGATATCTCTTTTGAGAGCAGTCTCAGCAGCCCATTTCCCGATACAAAGTGTCACAAGGACTCTGCCATGGGATCAGGACACTCAGTGCGCCCCCTGCAATGGTCACAGTGAATTCCACAAATCCATCTCACAACAGCGAGTCCTGAAGCCAATCCCAGCAAGAGGAATTTCCCTTTTTGTGCCCCTCTTCTACTGTTCTTTCTCTCGAGGTGACTCTGATTTTTGTGCTCCGAACCCATCAGTGACAGGAGTGAAACTTTCCTGTCCTGGATTAGCACAGGTTCCTCCCTGGATATCCATGGCCCTGCGGCTCTTTGGAGCCCTATTCCAGCTTGATTTGGGAATGCATCCAGTAATTAGATACAGTGAATATTTTGGCCAATTTGATGGTTAAATTTTCATAAGAAGTTGCATGAGTCAGCCTATGGGGTGAAGCTCTGGAGGCGATTTTTGCAAACAACTGTTTTTATCGGCTATGAAGAGAAAGCTTCCAGAAGTGATCATTTGGTTACAAGGTAACTCACTTCAGAGTAAATTCATTTGATTGCAGATACAATGTTTCTACCTTAATTAACAAATTTTCTCGCTTCAGTTACAACATTAACCCTACTTCTTCCTCAACTGCATTGGGTTTTGGGACAGCAATTCCGCTGTGCACGGACCCGAACCCTTTTTAAGCCCAGCCTGAAGCCCCCATGGGACGCTGCTCAGCTTCACCGCGGCTCTGGGGTGACAACGCTCAGCAGGGTCCTTTCCCCTGGGGCTGCAGAGGGGCCGGGCCCCGCTCCTGGAGGTGCCCCCGGGGTCCTGTTGCAATTCCTGCCCTGCTGTGTCCATCCCATGGCTCTGGACAACTGCCCACGGGAATCCTGGGATGTTTCACCAAAGATAGGAGCAGTTCCTGAGCTCTGCCCCCTTTCCCCTGCACAGCCTGGGCTCTGTGGGTTTGATGGGCCGAGCACAAAGCAGCTCCCAGGGTTTCGTGTTCTGTGCCCTGGGTTGGATCCTGGTTCTCAGCAATGGCATTGGGAGCTCTTGTACCCAAAACAGTGAGGTTTCCTGACAGATTTCACCAGTTGTGGATGAAAATACAATTACCCTTTCTCCTTCCCAGTTTGTGGCGTGTGGAGTGTGAAATCCCACTGAATTCCCAGGCTTTGCTGACTTGTCCCACTGTTCTTGTACAAACTGGGACCCTCTGGCTGATGCCATCCCTGGAGGAGCTCCAAAGTGAGAATTATTTGTTTAGCAATATTTTCATGCTTTTCATGAAACACTTCAGGCACTGGAAAATCACCACTAAAAGTATTTACAGTCTCGTAAGGGATGTTCTGTGAAGCAATTTACCAATAACTGGAGTTTCCAACTGAGAGCCCCATCACTTTATTCAAGTACTTGGGGTATTTTTCTACATTGTGCACACATTTTGAGTCTTTGAAGTACAATTTCATCATTTTCAGCTTCCCTCTTTCTGAAGTTTTTTAAACATTTTTTCTGCTCTCCGTGAGTAGTTGGTGCTCTCTGCTCTCTCTTTCTCTCATAATCACTCGTAAGTGTCACCTGTCCAGTGCTGTGTCTGCATCCTGGGGTGAATCTAGAATTTAACATTTTTGTTCTCTGCCATTCTCTTGCACATTCAGGTTGAATACCTGGAGAGATCTCTCATTGTGGAACAAATGTGTTTTTCTGCAGCCTCCTTGTCTGCTTGTCCTCAAAGACTTTCCCTTTCTGGTCTTATTCTGTTTGTCTCGTTTCTCTGCAGTGCTGATGAAAAACTTCACGGTGGTTTGTTGTGCTTCTGTGTTTTGTTCTCTTTGCACACACCTCTGTGTGCACAACAAACCTCCCTCTCATATGCACTAAGCAAACCACACTTGCAATCCCTCAATTTTCATTTTCTTGCTCAGTTTCCTAGCCAGTTGAGCAACCAGTTTCATCTTCTCTACGTTACAAAACTCACCAGAGCTTTAGATTCATCTTCCTCTCCCAGGGTGGTGATGCTATCCTGAAATGCCTTTTCTGTTGGTAAGCAATTTTTCCTTATCAGTCCCAGTGGATTCTCTATCAGGCTTGGCCTTGGATTCAGTGGGCTGGAATTGAAACTTTGTGATTGTTTGCAGCCACTCTGTCTGGAGTGTTTTTTCACTGTGGAGCCCAATGGAAGCCCAGCAGGATGAACAGCAGAGGAGTTTCCAGGGTAATTTCCTGTCCCGTTGTTCAGCAGGGCTGGGGACAGTCCATGGCTCCCTTTGTCCCAAACCCTCCTGTCCCTCAATGTCCCACAGCCCTCGGGCTCTGTCCCTCAGTGCATTCAGGATTGAGAAGCAGCTCCGTGGCTGTGACTGCTCACAGGCAGCTGGGCCAGCCTGGACTCACCTGATGAGCTGTTCAGGGGGAATTTGCAGTGACTCCACCCTGAGCCCCTGGGAATTGTGCCAGAACCTCCTGGAAAGATTTTGTCTCTCAGAAAAATATCAAGAATCTCTGGGATGTAACTCAAGGCAGAACCTCCCCGGTGTTGCTGAGTTGGTGGAACACCAGTCCATCCACCCACATCATGAAATCATCGGGAGTTTGCAGTCCCACCTGTTAATCACAAATTCCTGATCTGTGCCCAAACCATGCCAAGGAAGGTCTGCAATTCCCTCACAGTTTAAGGCTCCTGCTCTGTTTACTTTGCCCTCAGAGAATTTCAAAACCCACAAATGTCCCAGCCATTTTCACCTCAGGCCTTTTCCCTCAATTTCCCATGACCATTTCATGCCCAGAAGTTCAATCATTCAGCAGTCAGGTCCCTGCTCTGCTCTTTAGTGTCGCTGCCTCTCAGCACATCAGCAGAGCCCCGTGGGGATCAAAGCTCTTCCATTGCTCTCATTCCTTTGCCAGTGCAGTCCCAAAAATCGTGGGGCTGTTTTTAAATCCTCGAGCTAATGCAGTCCTGGCTGTGGATTTTCCACTCAAATGGGAAGAGTTCTGTCTGGAGTGGCCCAGAGATGTGCAGGAAATGTGTCCTTGAAATGTGTTACAGTGAACCCTCCCAAATTCTCTTTTAGTGGGGTGAGGAGTGTGGATGGCTCAGCTCCCATCTTTTATTAATTGCTATTAACTCCTGTACTAATTGATCATCTTTGCCATTTGCTGCTGTGCCTGGCAAAATTGGGGTGTTACACCCAGAGTCACATTGCACCATGAACCCACTCCCTAAAAATCTGTTCATGACTGAAAAAACCCTTTTCAGCTTTCAGAGATGTTTTTTTCACTCTTACCAGGCCTTTGTGCAGTTTTAGTTTCATTCTTACATCTTCTGCTCTTTGGTTCCTTCCACAAGGGATGTTGGTGCATCCTCGGTTTGCTTTGGGATAGGCTCAGATCAGGAAGTCACTCCCTGTCCCATGAAAATCCAAGGTTCCAAATGTTAACACTCAGGAATAGACTCATATTAGATTCAGTAATTTTAATCCGAATTTCCCCTTCACAAGACTTGATCTCTACCTTCAATTTTCCCAGTGAATTTTCTCCCAATAAAGTTTCTGGAGAGTTGAGTAGAAGAATCCATGTGTTGTCCATCATTTCCCCAGTTTGAATTTATTTGGATGGAAAAGGTGCCCATTTCACTTACATTTATGACAAGGTCACCACTTCCCTTCCCTTGCAAGGTGTTTCATATGGAATAAGCAGCTCCTGTGCCCACCAAAAATCTGAATTTTCCATTTCCCAGAAGCTCTGATAGGGCAGAAACTTCTGGTTCCCTTCACAATTTCTCTGCTTTTGCCAGGACAGGGCTCGGGGGAGTCCTGGGTTTTACCTGAGGATGCTCCCACTCCCGGTGTCCATCCTTTTACAAAATGCACCTGGATTTGTTCCCAATCTTCCTAATGTAGGAGAAGGAACTGAGCCCCTTCCCCTGCCAGAGAGATCCCCCCTCCCCGGGGGCAAAGTCCCCAGCTGATTTACCTCTAACTCCTGTTACTTTATTACCTTTGATTGTTTTTACTGTACCATTATCTGATCCTGTTCTGCCATCTTTAACACTCCGTGGATGGGGATCTTAGACCCAAATTTAACCCTTCTTTCTCCTGACAATCCAACTGTTTAGAGCAGAACTTGTCCTATGCCACAGATGGAACAAGAGTGACATTAATTGAATTTTATTATCAAAGAGATTGGACCAAGAGAATGAGAAATAAAACAAATCCTAAAGAAATACCTCCACCCCACCCTTCCCTCCTTCCCACTGTTCCCTTCATCCCCCATTCCCTCCCTCCCCCGCCCCCAGTGCCGCAGGGGATGGGGGTCACAGTCGGGCCCTGTCACTGCCTCTCACTCAGGGGAGGAATCCTTGTCCTGCTCCGNCCCAAACCAGTGAGGTTTCCTGACAGATTTCACTCAGCTGTAGATTAAGAATATAATTCATCCTTTCTCCCTTCCCAGTACCTTGTGGCCAGTGTGGAGTTCGTAAATCCCACTGAATTCCCAAGGCTTTGCTGACTTGTTCTTGCTACAAACTGGGACCCTCTGGCTGATGACATCCCTGGAGGAGCTCCAAAGAGGAACTATTTGATTTAGCAATATTTTCAGTGCTTCTTTTGCATTGAAACACTTCAGGCTCCTGGAAAATGCACCCTCTAAAAGGCATTTACAGCTCTTAGTACAGGGATGTTCTGTGAGATCAATTTACCAATAACCTCTTATGGAGTTTCCAGATCCCCACTTTATTCCCAATATATGCGGTATTTCTTCTACATGTGCCACACTTTTGAGTTTTTGAATGTATCTTTTCAGTCATTCTGCAGCTCATTCGTGCCTGTCTGAGGTATTTTAACAATTTCTTGCCAATCTCTTGCACCACATTCAGGTTGAATACCTGGTAGAGCAATCTCTCGTTGTGGAATCAAAATGTGTTTTTTTTCTGCAGTCTCCTTAACTGCTGTGACTGCAAAGACGTTTCCCTGTTCTGGTCTTTTTCTTTTCATCTGTTCTGCTCTGCAGTGCAGAATGGAAACTTCATCTGGTTTTTTGTTTTTTTGTTTTCTTTTTTTGGTTTCCTGTGTTTCCGTTCCATATTTGGCAAAACATACCCTGTTTGCACAAAAAAGCCACTCTTCATATTGCACTAAGCGAAACCACACTTTGAATCACTCCAAATCTTCACTTCTTTGCTTGCTCAGTTCCCTGAGCAAGTTCGAGCAACCAGTCTCATCTTTCAGTGTTACAAAAATTCACAGCAGAGCTTTAGATTCATCTTCCTTCTCCCACGGTGGTGACTGCATATCCTGAAATGCCTTTTCTGTTGGAAACAAAGGTATTTCCTTCTATAAACAGTCCCCAGTATGGGCTCTCTATCAGGCCTTGCCTTGGAACCCAGCTGGGCTGGAATTGAAACTTGTTGTGATTGTTTGCAGCCACTCGTGTCCTGGAGTGTTTTTCACTGTGGAGCCCAATGGAAGCCCAGCAGGATGAACAGCAGAGGAGTTTCCAGGGTAATTTCATGTCCCGTTGTTCAGCAGGGCTGGGGACAGTCCATGGCTCCCCTTTTGTCCCAAACCCTCCTGTCCCTCAATGTCCCACAGCCCTCGGGCTCTGTCCCTCAGTGCATTCAGGGATTGTGAAGCAGCAGCTCCGTGGCTGTGACTGCTCACAGGCAGCTGGGCCAGCCTGGACTCACCTGATTGAGCTGTTCAGGGGAATTTGCAGTGACTCCACCCTGAGCCCCTGGGAACTGTGCCAGAACCTCTTGAGAAACATTTTGTCTCTCAGAAATTAATGATTCAAAAGATCTCTGGGATGTTCCAAACTCAAAGGCAGAACCCTCACCTGTGCTTGCTTAAGGTGATGGAACACAATTCCCTCACAGTTTATGGGTCCTGCTCTTTTACTTTGACCTAGAGAATTTCAAATCCTGCAAACATCCCAATGATTTTCACTTCTTGGGCCTTTGCCCTTGGAGAATTTCAAAACTCACAAATGTCCCAGCCATTTTCACGCCTTGGGCCTTTTCCCTCCATTCCCCATGACCATTTCACACCCAGAAGTTCAGTAATTCAGCAGTCAGGTCCCTGCTCTGCTCTTTAGTGTCGCTGCCTCTCAGCACATCAGCAGAGCCCCGTGGGGATCAAAGCTCTTCCATTGCTCTCATTCCTTTGCCAGTGCAGTCCCAAAAACCGTGGGGCTGTTTTTAAATCCTCGAGCTAATGCAGTCCTGGCTGTGGATTTTCCCACTCAAATGGGAAGAGTTCCTGTCTGGAGTGGCCCAGAGATGTGCAGGAAATGTGTCCTTGAAATGTGTTACAGTGAACCCTCCCAAATTCTCTTTTAGTGGGGTAAGGAGTGTGGATGGTTTAGCTCCCATATTTTATTAATTGCTATTAACTCCTGTACTAATTGATCATCTTTGCCATTAGCCGCTGTGATGGCCAACATTGGGGGTTTAAACCCAGAGTTACACTGCACTATGAGCCCACTCCCGAAAAATCTGTTTTAAGCCAAAACACTTTTGAGCTTTCCAGTTTTAAGGGATATTGGTTTCATCTTTCCGGGCCTGTGCCTGGTCTCAGTTTCATTCTTGCAGGTTCTGCTCTTTGTTTTTCCACACATTTCACTGCCACAATCGATGTTACCGCGTCCTCGATTTGATCTGGGATAGGCTCAGATCAGGAAGTCGATCCATGTCCCATGAAAATCAGAATTTCCAGTTCTTTCGACTCCAGAAGAAGCTCATGTTAGACTCAGTGATTTTAATCTGAATTTTCCCCTCATGAGAGTTGGTTCTGGAGAGCTGGGGAGCTACAAAAATCCATGGGTTCTCCATCATTTCCCCAGGTTGAATTTAATTGGATGGAAAAGGCACCTTTTACACCAACAGTTGTGACAAGCTCACCTCTTCCCTTCCCTTACAGGGTGTTTTATATGGAATAAGCAGCTCCTGTACCCATCCAAAATCTGAATTTTCCATTTCCCACAGGCTCTGCTGAGGCAGAAACTTCTGGTTCCCTTCACAATTTCTCTGCTCTTGCCAGGAGAGGGCTCGGAGGAGTCCTGGGTTTTACCTGAGGATGCTCCCACTCCCAATGTCCACCCTTTTACAAAATGCACCTGGATTTGTTCCCAATCTTTCTAATGTAGGACAAGGAACTGAGCCCCTTTCCCTGCCATGAGAATCCCCCCTCCCTGGGGGCAGAGACCCCTGCTGAATTACCTATGGTTCCTGTTATTTTATTACCTTTTTTTACGGTTATTATGCCTTATGTGCTCCTGCAGCTAGCATGTTTAACAATCTTTCAATGGGGATTTTGGACCCAAATTTAACACTTCTTTCTCCTGACAATCTAAATGCTTAGAGCAGACTTGTCCTATGCCACAGATGGAACAAGAGTTACATTAAGTGAATTTATTATCAAGGAGATCAGAGCAGGAGAATGAGAAGTGAACCAAATCCTCAGGAAACACCTCCATCCCACCCTTCCTTCTCCACCTCCTTCATCCCCCATTCCCTCCCTCCCCCGCCCCCGGTGCCGCAGGGGATGGGGGTCACACTCGGGCCATGTCACTGCCTCTCACTCAGGGGAGGAATCCTTGTCCTGCTCCGCTCTGGGCTCCAGCGGGGCTGCGGAAGGAGTCTCTGCTGCACTCGGGACTCCGCCCCGGCGCTTCCTCCGCCTCCTGCCCGCCCGGGCACCGCCACAGGGGCTGTTTATGGATGTGAGTTCCGGGTAACGGAAAAACCGAGGGGGCGATTCCGTGTTGTGTGCGAGAGCAGCCCGCGCTCCCATTGGCCGATTTCTCCCGCCCCTCCTCGCTCTCCCCCGCCGTTTGTCAGAATGGGGTTCATAAAGGGTCCCGGTCCGCTCTGCATTTCTCGGATCGCGCTGCTGCCATGCCGGAGCTCTCTGGAGCCCCGGGAGCGGCGGCAGCGGCCGGAGCGCGGTGAGGCGGCGGCGGAGCTCGGAGGCGGCCCCAGCGCAGGTGGGAGAAGCGCTCGGTTGTGCCGGGGCTCGGGGCTCGCTGCGGGCGGGGGGAGCGGGAGGGAGGGTTGTGGCTGTTTCGTTCTCCCGTGTCCCCCCCGTGTTCCCCCTGCCCTGAGGCCGCTGCGGGAGCGGCTGCCCGCGGTCTCCTTCCCGCTGATGCCTCGGCAGGAGCCGGTGCCGGAGCAGCGCTGGCTCGTCCCGGTTGCTGTCGGTAGCACAGGGGTGGCTGTCCCGTCCCCGGGAGTGTTCCCGGAGCTGTGGGACCGGGCTGGGAGCCCCGTGGTGCAGAGGGAGGCGTCTCTGTCCGGGGCTGGGTGGGACCGGATGAACTTGAGCGTCCCTCGCAACCCAAAGCATCGGGAACGGGAACAGAAACAGCCGCGCTCCAGTGAGTTTTGGCGGCGGTCGCGCAGGTCCACGATCGCAGACTCGTTCTGGCTGCCCCGGGGTTTCGGAGCCAAGTTCCGCCTTCCCTACCAGGAGTCAAGTCCCTGTTATCAGACGCTTGTCAGACAAAAGGGCAGTGACAGCGCTCGTTGTGCTCGAGTTCCGACCCGCCAGGGCAGGGGATCAGCGGACAATCCTGAGGTTCCCCAGAGCTGCTATTTGTCACCTCAGTCACCTCAGTCCCTGCTCCCCGGGTCCCCACAGTGGCCGGTCTGCTGGAGTTGAACCTCCAGAAGGAGGAGATGATGTGGAAGCTGCTGTGTGGCTGCCGGTGGGGGTGGGCTCTTCTCCTTCTGGACCCTCCCAGAACTCACCCTGTGTCTAGCACTACATGTTCATACCCAGCCCTGTATTTATATGTTCATAGAACTGTTTCTGTACTGTCTGGACACCTGTGCTGCCACAGGAATGTGACCTTGGTTAGAGCACGGTGCCAAAAGTGCCAAGGTTGGGATGTGACCCCACCACCTGCAGGGTCCAAATTCCATCAGAAAATTCCTGGGAATTACGGAATTCCATATTCCGGGATGGATCCCTTGATCCTGCAGGGTCTCCCTGCTCCAACACTTCCCAGTCCTGGAGCATCCTGATGTTTCCTCGTGGCGGAATCTTTATCCACTAGTTCTCTGGGAGGTATCTTGGGTAGTATCCCTTCATTTTCCGGCCCCATTCCCAAGGGGAAGCCTCTTCTGGCAGCTCCTTGTGATCCATCCCTGATCCATTAACTCCTGCCTTCTTAATTATCCCCAGACACAGATGCAATTGAGCTGGAATAAAATGGAAATTCCTGTAGGAAAGTGACTCTGCAAAGGCTCAGATCCTGATGGAACTTCCCAAAAGATGGGCCAGATGATGACTATTTCCCATTTCCCTGCTTTTTCCCCGAAGCCAGGCTGAAAGGCCAGAGTTCCCAGAAAACCCTGGTGTCATCCCTGGTTTCTTTCCATCTGTGGAGCGAGGAGTGGGAGAAATAGAACCATGATGGATCCAGGAGGCCTCTGGAGCCACCAAAATTCCAGCCCATTCCCAGATCTCTGGTGGAAAACTGAAAGAGTCCTAAGGCAAAGCTGAACCCCCCTCAGGATCCTCACAGGGCACAGGGATCCCTTGGGAATGTGGGAGTCAAATCCCACAAGAAAATGAAGCAGCAGCTTCAGCTCCTGGTGATTCCTTGGGAGCCTGGGCGGGCCTGGAGGGACAGGGCACAACGTTCCCCCCTGCATGTGCCAGCGCTGTCTCTGCCTCCTCCCTGGCAGGAGTTCCTGTCCTGGCCAAATGCCAGAGTGGTGTTACCTGGCTATGACAATGAATGTGGGAGTACAAGGTGCTCCAAATCAGCTGCCGGAATCTGTGCAGCAGGGCCCAAACTCACCTGCAACAGGGGATGGAGAAAGGAGCTTCTCCATGCTGGGGCAGTCAACAGCTTTGAGCCTCTATCCTCCCCTGCAGGGGATGTCCTTCCTCAGCTGCAGCGTCTGCCTTGCACTGACCCTCAGGTCCCTCAGTGCCGGATCCTCAGGGGATGAGCTGTCAGAAGAGCAGATGATGTGGAAGCTGATGGTGTGGCTGCCTGGGCTGGGGTGGGGTTTCCTTGTCCTTCTGGACACTGGTGCATCCTGCATGGGGCCTGCTGACCACTGCAAATGTGGGACATTGTCCTTCGTGATGGCCTCTGTGCTATGTGGCCCTGTTCTGCTGCCTTGGCTGTCCTTATATATATATCTTCTTTTGTGATTTAAATGGTTTCTGAAGTGCCCACTGTTCTTCGTGTCCCTTGGCCCCGGTAACCCTGTCCCCTCCCCTGCTCCCCCCAAAACGATTTGGGGAGTTTTCTGCCTGAAATCTCCCCCCTTCTGCACTGCTGCCAAGGGATTGGGGCGATTTTCCCTTGGGAAATTAAAAGTGCAGCGTCATACTCATACATAATAGTGGATCAGCACTAGAGTCGCGCGAGCATCATGTGTGTACCGTGTATAGAATACACAGCCTGATTTCATCAAGAGCGACACACAGACTCCAGCTTCTGCGCTGAAGGCGGGCGGTCATTCCGCCGCGTAAGACAATATATACTCCTCTCTCTCCGACTCCTGATATCTGGTGATAGACCACGAGCTCTGTAAGAGGCGCGTGCGTATATGCTCTCGATCTCAGCGCGGTCTCCCTCAGAACAAGCGCGGGGGCGGGCCTGGAGAGCGCGGGGCGGGGCTGTGCCAGTGCGGCCCGCCACTCGTTACGGTTGGTATGACTCTTATCTCGTATTCGCTACTCTCTACGCGTCTCGTACGACTGATGGCCAGAGCGTAGGAGACAGCGAAACCTACACAGATAGATACACAACTCCACCTGCGCTGGGTTTATACTAAAGCACGTGTTCTCTCCGCGAGAGGCGCCTTGCTCTGAGTCGTAGCGGTCCGCGGTCGAGGCGGCGGCGGAGCTCGAGGCGCTCCACGCGCATGGGGCTGACCTAGGGCAGATCTCGAAACTTCAAGATATAGATACAATCCCGACCTCGCGCGAGAACATACTTGCTCTGTCCTGCAGGTTGCGAGGCGTGTCTGTGTGAATCGTTCTGGTCATCTGACTATGAACCGCACTGGCAATTCTATAGCCTATATACCGCGCCTAATGCATGCTAACACCCTTAGTTCTCTTGATTTAACTACTACGTGTGAGGGTCCTGTGATCTAAGTGACCCTGTAGACTTACGGTTTGTTGCGATAATCCCTAGTACCGAGCATCCGTGTTCCCCCTGCCCTGAGGCCGCTGCGGAGCGGCTGCCGCGGTCTCCTTCCCGCTGATGCCTCGGCAGGAGCCGTGCCGGAGCACGCGCTGGCTCGTCCCGGTTGCTGTCGGGTTTAGGGACGGGGGAGGGGGGGCTTTGGGCCGCCCGGTCTCCGTGGAAACTGTGTCAGAAAATTCTCATCGCCAGAGGTTTCTGTCCCAAAGGAGCCAGAGGAAGTCCTGTGAAAGTGACTTTATTCACTTATGAACAAAGGGAGAGGCCATGGGGCATTTGCCATGTGGTCTCTAAAACGCCGCCTTCTTTTTATCACATTTTTCCCTGGCCGCGTCTCCCTCTCCCTTTCCTCCCTGGCTTGAGGTACTTGGAAGGTACAGACTTCCCACCCGCCCAATGCATGTCTTTGATAATATGCACCCTGTTTTTGTACAGTTGATATGCACGGCTCTGTTAAGTCTTTATCCTTTTTCTAGAAGTTCAGAAATCTGGTGGCCGTTCAACTTTTCCGCATTTTCCCGGCGCTCCATCCAGCCAGGGATGCATCATTGACCGCTTTTCTCTGATTAAATCATCCTGTACTTGGATTCCCAAGTGATTTCCCTGAGCTTGTGGCAGCAAAAACACCCCAGTGCTCTGTTACACCCTATAGAGCACAGACAATGCTCGCACATGTTGGAATGGGGGAGGGGGATGATTCTCCCACACACTTTTTAGTGAAGGTTTCACAACATTCTTTAATTGCTGTTTTTCTTTGCAGCTGAACCCATTTCTGCTGCAGTCAGATCTCCTCACTCTGGGCTCTGCTTTAGCTGTGCAAATTCTGTTTCTGCAATCAGAGGTTGGGGTGAGGGGCAGAGGAAATGAGCCGCAATTCCTCCCCCAGGCACGGAGGCCCTGGTGCATTGTGCACACTTTGCCTATCAGTGTTAATTTGCATTTCTAAAGCTCCTCTCCTGGCTGCCTGGAGCCAAAGCTTCTGTTCCAAAGCACCCCAAAGGGTGACTCACATGTCGGCCTCCCCCGCCTCCCCTGTGCCCCCCCACAAGCTGCATTTTTTTTTTCTTCTATTAAAAACCAATATTCTATTAACTGGACCTAACTAGGAGAAGGAGATGGCATTATGCAGGAGGAGGAGTAGGGGGAGGAAGAGGAATGTGAGGAAGAGTAGGGACACAGGAGGAGGACGAGGAAGAGCAGGGAGAGGAGGCTTCACCAGGTTCCACCACTCCCTGTATCTGCAGCCCTCTCCATCCAGCAGGTGATCAGGGATGGTGATCCATGGTTTTCACGATGGTAAATCTGTGTGTGTCTGTGGTTTATTCGGCTAAATGATGCTTCCGGGTTTTTTTTTGTGGGGCTGAATCTTTGTGTTTTGGAGGTTTTTACAGACACAGGATGCCCAGTGACTCTCTGAGATGGTCCTGGACAGGAGGAACCCCGAGCCCAAGGCACTCACCCCTTGTTTTTCCCCCCAGCCAGGATTTCTCATTCCCAAGGTGTGGCCGGATGGAGGAGGAGGAGAAGCCCCAGAGATCCCTCAGGAGGAGGGGCTGCAAACCCAGCCCAGGGAGCTGTGAGGAGAAAAAACCCTCCCTGTGCAGGGAAGGCGGGCGGAGATCCAGGCAGAGCTCAGAGCTGGGAGAGAAGCCTCAGGCTGGAGAGAAACCCCACAAGTGTGGGGAATGTGGGAAGGGACCTCTAGATTGGAGCTCCAAACTGGTCCGGCACCAAATGATCCACACTCTAGGGGAACGCCCTATGAGTTGGAGTGCGGGAAGAGCTTCAGCAAAAGCACCACCTGTCCGATCGAACACAGATAATCCACACTGGGGAACGTCCCTACAAATGTGGGGAATGTGATTTCGTTTATTTTTTTTTTAATGAGCGCTTCAGCTGGAGCTCCTACCTCCTTCAGCATCAGAAGATTCATGCTGGGAAGAGGCCCTTTGAGTGTCCCCAGTGTGGGAAGAGATTTCAGACCAGCTCCAATCTCCTCGTCCATGAGCGGATTCACACAGATGAGAAACCCTTCCGCTGCCCCGAGTGCAGGAAGGGCTTCAAGCAGAACGCCACCCTCACAAGGCACCGGCGCATCCACACGGGGGAGAGACCCTATGAGTGTCCTGAGTGTGGGAAGAGCTTCTCACAGAGCTCTAACTTGACCCAGCACCGACAGAGGCACCGGTGAGGGAAGCCCTGTGGGTGCCTCGAGTGTGGGAAGAGCTTCATGCGCTGCTCCAACTCCATCCCCTGTGGGAGGATCTACATTGGATGCTCCACAGTGTCCCCCGCTGGGCAGATGCCTGGTGACCCTCGTTCTGTGTGATCCCCGTTGTGTAGGAGGAAGGTGTTGGAGAGATTCCGTTCCCTTGTCCTTCACCTGCTGGGATTTGCTTGGGAATAAACTCATTCCCCATGTCCAGGCTGGGTCTATTGTGCTCATGTGTCCCTCCCAGCCCTGCTGTCACTCTGCCCCGCCCCCGGCTGCTTCCAGTGAGTCCCAGTAAAAGCTTCCCAGTTCCGTTCCCGGTCTCTGTTTATTGGGGGCAGTGGGGACGGGACTTGGGGCGACCCCGCGGGGTGGCGGTGACTGAGGCGGCAGGCGTGGAGCGCTGGGCGCTGCGGGTCTGCCTGGCAACAGGTGAGTCATCGGAGCCGCGCGATTTGGTTGGCTGAATATTGTTCAGCGCCTCCTCTGATTGGCTGACGAGGGCGCCGGAGTGTAGAGAAGGACCTGGAGCGATCCCGCGGGCTGTGGGGCGGCTTAGGGGGGTCCCGGCGCCTTCTGGGGTTCGCTGGGTGCCGTGTTTGGGTTCAGGTGCTTTTCAACACCCCCCCAAAGCGGGGTGGCGTGGGGGGGACACACGGGGATTCCCATTCCCCATCCGTCCCGGCATTGGTTCTGTCCCCCACAGGATCCCCCTAAGTCCCTCCCAACTGCCCCCGCAAAAACGGGACCGGGGTGAACTGGGAAGCTTTACTGGGAATACTGGGAGAAGCCGGGCGGGGGCAGAGTGACAGCGGAGCTGGGGGGGACACACGACCCCCACCCCAAAATCAGGGAATGGGGAACAGGGTCCCGGCCGGGCCCGAAGCCATGGGGAGGGGCTTCGGCCGCCGCCGTCTCAGTAGCTCTGTGGGCATAGAAAAGGGGGTGAAAGCGGGCTTGGGGATCCCGGGGGGAGTGCACACGGTCCAGGGGAGGGGGGACACGATCCTCGGGACCCCCCTTCACCTTCTTGCGCAGGTAGAAGCCGAGACCCAGGAGACGCCCCAACCGAGCGTCAGGAAAAGGAAGCCCAAGATGAAGCCCCTGATCTGCGCAGCCCCCCCAACCTGTGGTCGGGCTCCTCGGGGTGCAGGAGGGGGGGCAGAGGCTCCGGGGCTCTCTGCGGTGGCACCCGAGACACGGTGACACCTCGGGGAGGCCACATCCTTGTCACCGGCACCAAAGCACCATGGGGGGACATCTCTGAGCAGGGGGGAGCTGAGGGGTGCAGAGGCCAACCCAAAAGGGGCCGAGCAGGGTCAGGTCCTGTCCCTGCTCAGCCTCCCTTCCCCTGCAGTCTCCAGCGGCAGCCGGAGAAGCGGCAGGCAAAATCGGGGGGGGGGGGGGGCGGGAGGCGGAGGGCGGGGTTTAGGAGCCGTCTCTGAACTGAGGGAACTCTTCAGCCATCACAGCCGCCAGGTAACAGCCCCGAGGCGTCTCTGCTCTAGAAGCTTTCCCAGAATCTCGTGGCACGGCCAGACTGGAGCCCCAAGGGCAGCTCAGAGTGTCCCAAGGGACCAGGTGGGGACTCGGTGACCTGACCTGGCTCTGATCCCGTTTTCCAGGGACTGGGGATGCAGGATCTGTCCCCGGGGCTGGATGCTGGGCAGGGCCAAGTGCTACTGGGTCTCCACCGAACAGAGCTCTTGGAACCAGAGCCAGGAGGACTGCGGGGATCGAGGGGCTGAGCTGCTTCTGCCGCGGGATCAGGATGAGCTGGTGAGGGAATGGTGGGGGAGGTGGGATGGACCCGGGGCTGGAGGCACCCGAGAAATGGCGAGAGGGTTCTCAAAACCCTGGAATCAGCCCCCACCCCGTGTCTGAGCCTCCCGCTGCCTCCAGATTTGCCTGTGTGGGAACGGGTGGGGCTCAGTCCCGGAATGCAGATGGAGCCCGTTCTGCAGTGGCACCACCCATGGCCTGGTCAGCGTCACCTCTTCTCTCTCCCACCGAGCCAGAGAATTCCTTAATGAAAACCCTGGAGAACCCGGGCGTCACTTCTGGGTCGGGCTCTGGGTGCCCGCGGCCGGGACCGGTGAGCACCAGGGGAGGGCTGGGGAACACACACACCCCATTGTCCCCGAGGAACACCCGTGAATGACCCGGGCTCCTCCTGCACCCACAGGCCCAGCTGGAAACCGAGGAGAGACCTGGAGAATGTGGGGTGATCAGGCGATGCACCTTGGAGGGGCTAATTTCAGTACAGTTTATTCTATTTTTTATCTTTTCTCTCGTTTCCACCTCGCCGGTCCCGCGGAGCGGCTCCTTCAGGGCCCCGGGGCGGCACAAACCCCTCGGGGCAGCTCCAAAGGGCCCCGCCCGCCGCCGCTCCCCGAGGCTTCCCGCCTGCTCCCCGGGGATCGGACACTGCAGGCGGCCCCGGGCCTTTCTCCTTCTCCCTCCCCCTGCTGGGATTCAGTCCCCGCCCCGCTCCCGCCCCTGCCCGGCACGATCCGACGGTGCTCCTGACGGGGCCGGAGCCCGACCTACCTGCGCCTCAGGGCCGGGCCTTCCATCCCTGAGGGATTGAACAGCGCTTCTTCAGAGACCTTCGGGGCTTCTCTCAGGCATTCCCTGCTCCGTCCGGGCTCCTGCCGGGGCTGTAGGGGGGTCCCCGCTCCATCCCGGACTCACCCACAGCGGTTCCTTCGGCTCCTGCCCGGCCCGGAACGTTTCCTCCACAATTCCACGGTTCCTCTCCCGACATTTTGAGAGCCCCTCAGGCGAACTCCGCGCCCCTCACGGACCACGGGGCAAAGCCCGCCCTTCGCTCCCATTGGCTCAATCTCCTGATCAAAGCCCGCCCTTCGCTCCCATTGGCTGACTCTCCCGATAAAAGCCCGCCCTTCGCTCCCATTGGCTGAATCTCCCGCCACTCCTCGTTCCCGCGCTCTGATTGGTCAGAGCGGCGCTGTGGAAGGATTCCCCTCAGCCCCACCTCCGCTTCGATTTCCACCCAGAGAGGGAAAAGGGCCCCAAATCCCGCGGACTGAGTGGAGGAAGGGATGGGATTGTTGGCATAAAACATCAAAATTTCGTTTTTCTCCAGGTTGGAAATGAAAGGAGAAGGGAATGTCTTTACAAACAGACTCTGTCTCTGGTTCTGGGGTGAGATAAGCTGATGCTGGGAGATAAGAAACAACAGGAAGGATTTCCATAGGAATTCTTTATCTATGACTATGTAAATAAACTACCAGAGCAGAGACACAGAATGTAAACTGAAAGGGGGGAGGCAATTTTAATGATAAAGGGGTTCATCAGGCGCTTCGGGGAGTCTGTACCTTCAAGTACCTCAGCCAATGAGGAAAGAGAGAGGAACCGCGGCAGGGAAATTGGATTAAAAAGGAGGCTGCGTCCTCTATGAATTTAGAGGACCCCATGGGAAATGCCCATGACCTCCCTTTATTCATTGAATAAAGTTGCGGAAATCCTCTGTCTCCTTTTTGGACATAAACCTCTGGTGCTTGTGGATTAATTTTCTAACAAAATGGGGGCTCGTCCGGGATTCTTCCACGTCGTCGACGCGGCGGGCAGCAAGCGGAGCTGAAGGGGCGCCTCACCCAGTTTTGGTGATCAGCTCCCCTTGGTGGCGGCCGGCACCGGGCGATTGATTGGGTTCCCGAGACTGTCCAGGAGACAGACGAGTGGCGGACCAGGGGGGTCCGTGAAGAGTCCGCAGGAAGGAGAACTGAAAAATCTCACTGGTGAGTAAAAAGGGGAACTTCGGGCAGTAAAACTGGATGCACCCATGGAGGGTTGCACAGGCAAACCTGGGAGGGCACCCAAGGAGGGTTGCACAGGCAAACCTGGAGGCACCCAGAGGTTGCACAGGCAAAACCTGGGAGGGCACCCAAGGAGGGTTGCCAGAAAGTAAACCTGGGAGGGCACCCATGGAGGGTTGCACAGGTAAACCTGGGAGGGCACCCAAGGAGGGTTGCACAGGCAAACCTGGGAGGGCACCCAAGGAGGGTTGCAAAGGTAAACCTGGAGGGGCACCCATGGAGGTGGTGCACAGGTAAACCTGGGAGGGCACCCAAGGAGTTGCATCAGGCCAAACCTGGGAGGGCACCCATGGAGGGTTGCACAGGTAAACCTGGGAGGGCACCCATGGAGGGTTGCAAGGTAAACCTGGGAGGGCACCCATGGAGGGTTGCACAGGTAAACCTGGGAGGGCACCCATGGAGGGTTGCACAGGTAAACCTGGGAGGGCACCCATGGAGGGTTGCACAGGTAAAACTGGGAGGCACCCATGGAGGGTTGCAAGTAAAGCTGGGAGTGCAACCCATGGCAGGGTTGCCACAGGTAAACCTGGGAGGGCACCCAAGAGGGTTGCACAGGTAAACCTGGGAGGGCACCCATGGAGGTTGCACAGTTAAGCTGGGAGGGCACCCTATGGTGAGGTGTGCCACAGGTAAAGCTGGGAGGGCACCCATGGAGGGTTGCACAGGTAAAGCTGGGAAGGGGCCCTGGCAAAAGGGATGACGATCCCAAAATATCTCTGAAGAGTCCTCTGGGAGAATATCGAGTTGGTTTGCACATTCTCCCAAGGACATTGGATGCCCAGGGGGGGCAATAGGGGGAGTCGAGAAGGGGTCTCGACAATCCATGCTCAGGGGGGCAATAAGAGGAGTACAGAGCAAATGTGGTTAAGGCAAGGAGCAGCAGGACGGGCGTGGAAGTGCCGGACAGAGAGCACGGGCTTGGGCTCCTTGGGAGCGTGCCGGGCCTGGGCTGGGACTGAGTCAGCTGCAGGCTCAGTGCCGGGCAGTCCCTGACCCTACGATCCGCCCCGGGCAGGGGCAGCAGTGGCCTCCTGTCTCCAGGAGGCTGCAGAACGCTCCAGACCGCCTGTGGCGGTGCGGCAGTGGTCTTCCTTGGAACGCCGAGGAGGCTGTGTTCTGTGTTAGACACTGCGAAAGGAATAGCTGGGAAATGCAAGTTGTGAAATGGGAAGATCAGGGATTTCTTTCAAGATTTTGTCTGAGTCACTGGAGAAACAACTTGATTTTGATCTGTGGTGGAAAGGAGTAAGGAAAAGGTGATGGCAGAGTTTATTATAAACCCGTAAAAATAAATGCAGGATGCAAAGGGCCACGTGAGAGAGAGAGGACGGGGGTCAGCCACAGGATGTGGCAAAGACATTCCCTCCTCGGCAGGGGAGAGCAAACCCCTACAATGTTGGGAAGGAAACGGTGTGCTCTCTGAGGGGCAGAGGGACATTGGAGCAGGGATATTAGCAAAAAACAGCTGGATCCTCAGGAGGAGAAATCCAGAGGATAATGGAGATGGATTGTTAGCAGTGTCAGGAGATCCCATTGTACCAGGGACCCACCACATAAGAACTCTTGATAACTTTTAAAATTGGTCTGGATGGGGAGGAGTGTGTTTCCTGGTAGACACGGAGTCCTCTCGATCCGCTTTGAATTTTATCCCTAAGGGGGAAAATTGTCAAAAAGTTCTTTGATTATTCAAGGGGTGAGTGGAAAAAGGTGTGATTTATCCAACCACTATCAGTATATGTAAGGGGTTGGTTTGAAATGCTGTTTGTTCCTAATTGTGATTGTAATTTACTGAAAAGGAATTTGATGGCTAAACTAGGAATGCAAATAATATGTGAAAAATATACACTGGGGTGTTTGTAGGGTTCAAGTCCTTGAGGGTTCGAGTCCCCTCTGTGGTTTTGAGGATTTCGAGTTCTCTCTTGTGGCGTTTTGAGGGTTCAATTCTCTCTGTGGTGTTTGTAAGGGTTAAAGTGCCCTTGTGCTGTTGCATGAAAAGCGTTGAGTTCAAGTCTCAATTATAAGAAAAGCAGGTTTTAGTCCTGCATGGTGTGCTGTGCATGTTTTTGAGCAGGGTTTGCTCAGGTGCTTTTGAATTTTCTAGTAATTTGCATGTGCCTGGCAAATTAACCTGTGTGTGTGTGTGTGTGTGTGTGTGTGTGTGTGTGTGTGTGTGTCTTAATTTAATGTTTCCCTGGAAAATAAAATCAGGGTGAGAACGCCCTGTAATAGAAGTAATGCTAAGAGTGTGAAACATAACTTTGGTGTGTCTGTTTAGTTCTAGTGTGTACTGTTGAGTACCGTTTTGGAGATTCTTTTGTGTGTGCGTGTCTGCCCAGGGGCTACCTTTCCAGGCGGCCAGGAGCGCAGTCTTGGAAATGCAAATTGACACTGCTAAAGGGTGTGTGTCTCGACCCCGGGCTGTGCCTGCTTGCAAAGACGTTGCAGGGTGGAGGCTTTCCAGAGGGGGGAGGAGGAACTGGTAGGGGTTCATTCCTCTCCCCGTTTCAACATGTTGGGTGTATCCACACGGACGCGAGAAGGAGCCACTCAAGCCGCAAAAGCAAGAAGGGGTAGTTGGGGAGGCTACTGTGAAGCTGCTTAATTTTCTTGCTAGAGGGGGGCTTGGAGTCTCTGGGGTGCCGCGCAGTTGGCAGAAAAAAAAAAAAAAAAGAAAAAAAAGAAAAAAAAGAAAAAAAATTTGGCACGCATTTTGGCTGGAGGTTTGTGGTGTGTGACTCCGGCAAGAACACAAGGAATATTAAAATTGCCATTGCCCCAGAGAGATAAGGAGTTACGACGGTTTGGGGGTAGTGGGTACTGCAGAACATGGATGAGGATTTTTCTGTTGTAGCCAGACCTTTATATGACTTTTTTAACGCAACACAATCCTAATGTTGTAGTATGGATGCCAAAAGGAGCAGCAAAGCTTTAGAGAAAATTAAAAGGCAATTAGTTAATGCCCCAGTCTCA
>VKON01001988.1:21326-31383 GCA_009741485.1 Malurus cyaneus samueli
AGCTCTTCCAGACTCAGAAAAAAATTTGACTATAGGTGGATGTTAAACAGGGCATGCTATAGAGGAATTCTCGGTACAAGAGCATGGGGGAGCACGGTGGCATGTGCTTTTTTCCTAAGCTGTTGTATCCATGGCACAGGCCGCATTTCTGCAGAGTTGTGCAGCCACAGCGTTGATGGTGACTGCAGCCCCAGGGCTGGCAAACGTAGGATATCTGCATGTTAAAGTTCACATTAGAGGTAAAGCTTTGTAAACCAAAAGGGCCTCTAGTGGATGGCAGTGCTCGGTTATATACAGTATGAAACTTGTTTAAAAAAGAAGAGGATTTAGAATTGAGAATGTGGCGAAGGGTTTTAACCTGGCCTCCTGTCTGAATGGCCCTGAGAAGGGGGGCCAGGAAGAAACTCATGACTCACCGGGCAGCTTGGGGTCCCTCCTGTGCTCTCTCCCAGTGTTGGGTGGGATGGGGGGCTGGGCCTCTCAGGACAGCTCCGTCCTTCATGACCAGAGGGCTCCTTATACTCCAGTTGAGTGGATCAGATCCCATCCCATGCTCACCCTGGTGGTGCTGGCTCTGCTCCTGCTCCTGGTCCTGTCTTTGTAGTGTCCTTGGCTGTTGTGTCAGGTAAGGGAGGGGCAGCTCCCAGTGCCGGCTCCTCTCTCCTTCCCAGAAGTTCCTTTTCCGTCTCACCGGGCACTTTAATTACTGGCTCGGGCTGCGCACACAGGGCCTGGAGCTGCAGTGGGTGGACGGCAGCAGCTTCAACTCCTCGTGAGTCCTGGGGCCCTGGGCAGGGCCTGGGGGGAAAAGGGGCACAAGGTGTCCTCCCATGGTGCCAGCGGTGTCTGCTCCTTCTTGCAGGGTTCCTGTCCAGGGCAATGGAGAATGTGTGTACCTGGATGAAAATGCACTCAGGAGAGGGACCTGCTTAAATCAGTGGCTGTATCTGTGCAGCAGGGCCCAAACTCACCAGTGACAGGAACAGAGAAAGCTCCTTCTACGTGCTGGGCAGTCACAGCTTCACCTCTTCCCCCCAGCATCAGGATGTCCTCCTTCAGCCACCGCGTTCGCCTTGCTCTGAATCTCTGGGTCATCTCGGTGCCCTTCCCTCCTGCTTTCCCTGCCGGGACCTCCCTCTTGTTTCCAGGCAGGGACATAGAGGGGCTGTGCCAGTGCTCTGTGTCCCATATGAATGTGATATTTCCTTGGCTAGGGTGTGGCATTAATAATACTAAGGCTGTGATTTGACCCCAGACAGCCATTCCCTTATGAGTTAGATTTTATCCTTGTAGATCCCTTCCAACTCAGATGAATTTGTGCCCCCCCACCCTCCATCAATAATAGCTGCTGCTTTTGTCTTCTGCATTACTTTGTTACTTTTACATTTAATGTTTGTGAAGTCCCCCCCGCTGTCCCTTGTGTCCCCTTGGGCCGGGTAGCCCCGTCCTGTATGCAGAATGGCTTAATGAAAAGAGGACTTAGCTCCCTGAGGCTTGTGCAAGCAAAAACTGGTGTGTTAGCAAATCTTTAGGCCTTTCATTAATAACTGAAAATATTGCTCAGGGGCAGCATTGGGCACTTTGTGTTAGTACTAGATCGGGAAGCTATTGCACGAACTGTGTGTGGTCCAGAGTGCTTCAACAAGACAGAATGTTGTATCTCCTGAATGTTCCGCAGTGATTGCAAACGCACTAAGAATAAGCTCAAATGTCTGGTCAGCGATGCTATTTCAGAGAGACTTGGAGTAAAGAACCGAAGAGGGAGAGTGAAATGAGAATGTAACATTTCTGTGCTTAGCCATAATATTGTGGCAAGTAGGCTTAATTGACTATGAGCATTATATAACCAGTGTGTGACATGAAATAAAGTTTGAAGTTTGCTTTATCACTCATATTGGGTGGTCCAAGTCTTCCCTTCTGTGACACCGTCCCTTTTCCTGTTCCCGTTCCCTCGTTCCATCCCGGCTGGGAGGAGGCCTTGGAGCTTGCCGTGGGGGCCGTGGGGGCTGTCCCGGGGGCTGCGCCCCGAGCTGGGGCTGTGCCAAAGCAAAGGCAGAACTCTCCCTGGTGTTCTGAAGTTGGTGGAACGCAGCCCCAGTTCCATCCACCACATCATGAAATCATCATGGGGAGTTTTGCAAGTCCCCACCTGTTAAATACTGATTCCTGATCCGTGCCCAACCCATGCCAAGGAAGGTCTGCAATTCCCTCACAGTTTAAGGCTCCTGCTCTGTTTCTTTGCCCTCAGAGAATTTCAAAACTCACAAATGTCCCAGCCATTTTCATTCCTTGGGCCTTTTCCCTCCATTCCCTGTGACCATTTCATGCCCAGAAGTTCAATCATTCAGCAGTCAGGTCCCTGCACTGCTCTTTAGTGTCGGTGCCTCTCAGCACATCAGCAGAGCCCCGTGGGGATTAAAGCTCTTCCATTGCTCTCATTCCTTTGCCAGTGCAGTCCCAAAATCGTGGGGCTGTTTTTAAATCCTCAGCTAATGCAGTCCTGGCTGTGGATTTTCCCACTCAATGGGAAAGTTCCTGTCTGGAGTGCCCAGAGATGTGCAGGAAATGTGTCCTTAAATGTGTTAGTGAACCCTCCAAATTCTCTTTTATGGGGTTAGAGTGTGGATGGCTCAGCTCCCATCTTTTATTAATTGCTATTAACTCCTGTACTAATTGATCATCTTTGCTGTTTGCTCCTGTGACTGGCAAAATTGGGTGTTTAAACCCAGAGTCACATTGTACCACGAACCTACTCCCTAAAAATCTGTTAATGACCAAAAAAACCTTTTCACTTTCAGAGATGTTTTTTCACTCTTACCAGGCCTTTGTGCGTTTTAGTTTCATTCTTACATCTTCTGCTCTTTGGTTCCTTCCACAAGGATGTTGGTGCTCTCGGTTTGCTTTGGGATAGGCTCAGATCAGGAAGTCACTCCTGTCCCATGAAAATAAGGTTCCAAATTTAACACTCAGGAATAGACTCATATTAGATCAGTATTTTAATCGAATTTCCCCTTCACAGACTTGATCTCTACCTTCAATTTTCCAGTGATTTCTCCCAATAGTTCTGGAGAGTTGAGTAAAAATCCATGGTTGTCCATCATTTCCCCAGTTTAATTTATTTGGATGAAAAGGCCCTTTACGACAGTTGTGACAAGGTCACATCTCCACTTCCCTTGCAGGGTGTTTCATATGGAATAAGCAGCTCCTGTACTCACCCAAAATCTGAATTTTCCATTTCCCACAGGCTCTGCTGAGGCAGAAACTTCTGGTTCCCTTCACAATTTCTCTGCTTTTGCCAGGAAGGGCTCGGGGAGTCCTGGGTTTTACCTGAGGATGCTCCCACTCCCTGTCCATCCTTTTACGAAATGCACCTTGATTTGTTCCAGATCTTCCTAATGTAGGTGAAGGAACTGAGCCCCATCCCCTGCCATGACAATTCCCCCTCCCCGGGGCAAAGTCCCCAGCTGATTTACCTCTAACTCCTGTTACTTTATTACCTTTGATTGTTTTTATGTACCTTATCTGATCCTGCTGCATTTTAACACTCCGTGGATGGGGACTTTAGATCTAATTAAAACCTTCTTTCTCCTGACAGTCTCAGTGCTTAGAGCAGACTTGTCCTATGCCACAGATGGAACAACAGCGAAATAAATTCAATTTATTATCAAAGAGATTGGACAGAGAATGAGAAATAAACAAATCCTAAAGAAACCTCCACCCCACCTTCCCTCCTTCCCACTGTCCCTTCATCCCCCATTCCCTCCCTCCCCCGCCCCCAGTGCCGCAGGGGATGGGGGTCACAGTCGGGCCCTGTCACTGCCTCTCACTCAGGGGAGGAATCCTTGTCCTGCTCCGGCCTGGGCTCAGCCCCGGCGGCTCCTCGGCCTCTTGCGGGGTGTGGGCACCGCGCCAGGAGCTGTTTACTGCTGCGATTCCGGGAAAAGGGAGTAGCCAAGGGGGCGGTTCCGTCTCTGTTGCAGACGGCCCAAGCTCCCAGGTGCTGATTGCTCCCGCCCCTGCTCGCTCTCGCTGGCTGATTGGTCAGAACGGGGTTATAAAATGGTTCTGTGCGCTCCACTCTGCCTTTCTCGGATCGGCGCTGCCGCCATTGCTGGAGCGTTTCTGGAGCCCCGGGAGCGGCGGCAGCGGCCGGAGCGCGGTGAGGCGGCGGCGGAGCTCGGAGGCGGCCCCAGCGCAGGTGGGAGAAGCGCTCGGTTGTGCCGGGGCTCGGGGCTCGCTGCGGGAGGAGGGGTTGACGGACGGTGGGATGGGGGGGTGGTTCTGGTCAGCTATTACTGCTACCGTCGATGCCTTCCTTAATACTTTATTACTGTTTGTCGTGGCTGACCCAACCCATCCAAACATTCCATCCCTACCTGTGCCCAAAAATCGCTGCTGTCCCTTCCTGTGCCGGTGCCGCGGGCAGAACGGGAATGGCGGGGGTGGAGCCGCTCCCTTTGTGATCGGAGCCCGCAGCTGAGAGCTTTCTCTCTGTCCTGGCAGCGTTTGCTGAGCGGAGGCTCCGCCTCGGAGGGGATTCCTTGGGGCTCGGTGACAGCCCCAGGAGCGTCGCTTCTGTGTGGCCACCGATCTGCGGGGAGCAGGGACAGGGCAGGGCTGAGCCGGCAGCGCCTTCCTGAGCCTGGGGAAGCGCAGGGCCGGGACCAGCTCGTGTCTCTCATCATGTCCTATGGTATCTCCCAGCGCCGTCGTTGTCAAATTGCGTCGAAAGCTGAACTCCAAAAGGCTTTCTCAGCATCACTGTTGAACCCTGAGCCAGGTGCTCTTAGTGCCAGGAAGAGAAATCCCAGCTGTGAGCTGGAGAAGAGTGAATTGTGCTATCTTCATGGGGTTGTGAAGGAGCTCCCGCATCCCCAGAAGGGATCAGCACCTGAGGTTACCCTCTTGCCTGAGGCACGAGAAGTGACTTGTCACAAACAGGAAGATGTCACTGGTGAGAGTGCAGGGAGTGAAGATGTGAAGGAAAGATTCTGCACCAGTGACAGCAGTGCGAGGGAGCTCCTGCATGCCCAGAACAGATCAGCAGCCAGGAATAAACAGGAAAGTACTCTGAGGTTTCTGGGTGAGTGCATGGCCACCTCTGTAGGGAGGGGACAGTGTCACCGCAGGAGCACAGGGCTGGCAGGACTGGGGCTGTTCCCAGAGGTCTGGAAGGGGCCTCGTGCTCTGCTGGGACCGACACCCCTGGCCCTGGGCTGTTCTGCTGTCACAGACTGTCCCTGGTCTCTCCTGGCAAGAGTGAGGGGTTCATGGCTGGGGAGTCTCTCCTGTGCTCCCCGGACATTGGGTGGGAGATGGGAGGGCTGGACCTGTTCAGGACAGCCTTGTCCTCACAGCCAGTGACTCTGTCCTGCTTTTCCAGCTCCACTCGACCGGATCAGATCCCATCCCGTGCTCACCCTGGTGATGTTCTGCTCCTGCTCCTGGTCCTGGCTTTGTTGGTGTCCTTGGCTGTTGTGTCAGGTAAGGGAGGGGCAGCTGCCTTGGTCCCTGGGGCAGAGCGGGGTCCCTGCTCCCTGTGGAGGGGAATCCTTGGAGCTTCTCTTCCCTCTGCAGGGGGAGGACACGGAGAGACTCCAGTTACTCCAGTTACTCCAGTTACAGCTGACACTCCAGTGCTGCTGGCCTGTCCCCATGGCTGGGTCGGGCACCGCGGGATCTGCTACTTCCTCTCGAGGGATCAGCTCAGCTGGGATCAGGCTCAGGCTCGGTGCTCTGAGCTCGGGGCCTCCCTGGCCGTGCTCAAGGACTGGGAAATGGTGAGTGAGGGGTTGGGGGGCTGAGGGGAGCCTGGGGGTCCTGGGCCGGGGGTGCAGCTCCCAGTGCCGGCTCCTCTCTCCTTCCCAGGAGTTCCTCTTTCCCTCACCAGGAACGAGGATCACTGGCTCGGGCTGCGCAGACGGGGCCGGGAGCTGCAGTGGGGGGACGGCAGCAGCTTCAACTCCTCGTGAGTCCTGGGGTGCCAGGAAGGGCCTGGGCATCACAGGGGCACAATGTGTCCCACTGTGGTGCCAGCGCTGTCTCCTCTCCTCCCTGCAGGGTCCTGTCCTAGGCAATGCAGGGTGTGTGTTCCTTGGAGAGGATCACCTCAGGAGTGAGATCTGCTCAAGTGAGATGCCCTTTATCTGCAGCAGACCCCAAACTCTCTGGTGACAGGGGATGGACAGAGCCCCTACTCCATGCTGGGCACTCTCAGCTTCACCTCTTCCCCCCTGCACGGGGATGTCCTTCCTCAGCTGCACCGACTGCCTTGCCTCAGTGTCCCCTCCGTGCCCGGTCTCCAGATGAACCTGCAGGAGGAGCAGATGTGGAAGCTGCTGTGTGGCTGCCAGGGCTGAGACTGGGGGTTTCTTGCTCTTTGTGGAATCATCTCAGAAATCATCCTTATTCTCTTTGCACTACACCTTTCTACAGAAACCTTTTATTGCTCTGCCTCTCTTGATTTTTAACGCTGTATTTATGCACTAATCTCATACATTTATTGCTCTACCTCTTTGCACACACATTACTAACAGGTGCTTCCATAGGAATGGGACCTTCCTTGGTGTAAGGTACCAATAATGACAAGGTTGGGATTTGATCCCACCAGAGCCATTCCCTTGAGAGCTGGACTCAAACCTTGTCCATGACTTCCAACTCAGAGGATCCTGTGAAATATCCTTGTCTGATGCCAGCAGTGTTTACAGTACCAATGTTGCTGTTGTATTCTTTGAAATTTCTGTCACTTTTGTGATAAACATTTGTCTACCCACCCACACCCCGCTGTCCCTTGTGTACCCTTGGTGCCAACAGCCCCATCCCTTTCCCTGCTCCCGTTCCCTCGTTCCATCCCAGCTGGAGGAGCCTTGGAGCTGCCGTGGGGGCCGTGGGGCTGCCCAGTGCTCCCAGTCTGCCCGTGCACCCTGGAGCAGCCAGCGAGGGCTTCAGCTGGGCCGGCACAGAGGCGCTGCTGGGGGGTGCCACCTCAGTTGGGCTGCATTGCAGCCCTGCAGTCCCTGAGCCTGAGTGGCAGAAGAGTGAAGCTGCTCAGGGATAATGAAAGAGGGATTCATTAATGTATTGGGTTGATTTTGTGCCAATTCTGTTATGTATTCCTATTCCCGTTGCCTGGTGTGCTCAAAAGGTGCTTGTGCCTTTGAATGCGACTCAGAAGAAGGAGCAGGAGCCACTGGGAAGGCGGCACGGGCAGTTTTAAAAGCCGGCACTGCCATGCAGCCGAGGCTTTTTTGGAGCTCGGCTCATTTGCTTTTGCAGCCCAGCTCCGCGCAGGGGGAGTCCTTGCTGGCTGTGTGCAGCGGAGTTACAGTGTTGCAGTTTTAGCTAGCCCGGGTTTGTTAGCTTCAGCAGCTTTCCGTGGAGAGACCCCCTCTGTGGCTCCTGTGATTCTGCTTCTGGAGCAATTCTGCGACCGGCAGGGAGAAGCCATGCGCTCCATCTCGCCTGAGATTCTGGAAGAAACCAAGCCGGCAACACACTGAGCCCTCTGTTTCACCCACAGTGAAAAAAAGACTAATACAGGTTTTTGCCACTCTTACTGGGAGCAACCACCTGAGTTTCTCTTTTGTTTTTTTTGTTTGAGCCGCCATATTTTTCTCCGTACCACCACGTGGCGAGCCGGAGGGGGCAGTCCGGCGTTCCTGGACTTTTTAAGTAGCTAATGGTTACTTTTTATCTGTGTCCTGTGGGCACTTTGTTTTGTTAATAAATTACTTTTTTTTCTCTTCACTTTTTGCCCAGCATCTATTTCATATTGATGAGAAAAAAAATTATTATTTTTTTTTTTTTTACTTCAGAAGAAACATTTACTCTGTAACATTTTTCTCTGAAAACATTGTCTTAAACCGAGATACAAGGTCACCACGTCCCTTCCCTTGCAGGGTGTTTCATATGGAATAAGCAGTTCCTATGCCCACCAAAAATCCCAGTTTTCCATGTCCCAGAAGCTCCGCTGGGGCAGAAACTTCCTTTCACAATTTCTCTGCTCTTGACAGGAGAGGACTCAGAGGAGTCCTGGGTTTTACCTGAGGATGCTCTCACTCTCAATATCTCAATTACAAAATGCACCTGGATTTGTTTCCAGTCTTCCTAATGAAGATCGAGAGACTGAATCCCTTCCCCTGCCATGAGAGTCCTCCCTGGGTGCAGAGTCCTTTGCTGCCTTTAACTGCTATGAATAACGAGCTGTTATTCATATTCACTGCCCATGCAATGTCAATGGTTTTACCAGTATCCAAACCATCTTTGTCCTGGATTTCCTGCAGTTTTATTTGCATATAATCACATCATTTTGCTATAAAACAGAAGCCAAGTGGTTTTATCTGTCCCATGAGCTTTTATTGTCTTTTATGGTTTCTTTATTGTCTTGGCTTTGCTCAATCTGGTTTTTTAGTGGTGGGGGATGGGACCAAGAAACCACAAAGATGGCTCCTGTGAGAAAGTTCTAGAAGTTTTCTCCTTCTTCTCCAGCAAAAGGAGCCCTGCCCCCTGTGTTTCAGAACCAATCCATTATCGCTCTGAGGTTGATGGACAGGCTGCTGGCCAGGCCTGGGCCAATTGCACATGCTGCTTACTCCTCTGTGATAATGTATGGTCTTGTGCTTAAGGAAAATTCAAAACAAGATAGGTGTGGCCACCATTAGTTTTTCAGGTTGTTAGCATCATCCCCTGAACCAGGGGAAAACAAAGGGGGAGGTTGAGGAGATGTGAGAAGAAAAATGGAGACCCAAGATCACATAAGGAGGAGAAAGAAGAAGAAGGGTGTTTCTTGTTGTGGTGCTCAACCATGGGAAAAGACTGTTCTGGAAGGTGACTGTCTTCTGTGAGAGACTTGTGAAGAGTGAGAGATCCTGCATTAGCCTTGGATGGGCTGGACTGATCATAAACCCAGGGAGCAGGGGGAAGAGGTGCCCCCCACACCTGGAGTGAGTGGATGCCCAGAAGAAACTGTGTTCTGCCAGGAGATTGGAGAGAGCGGCCTTGGAGCGGAATGGAGCAGCCGGCCTTGGAGGACTGTTTCCTTTTCTCCCACGAGGTAAAGGAAAAGAATCCCATGCCACCAACAGTTACACACTGACTGTTCTTGGGAGAAGAACCTCCACAGCTTGGAGCGGTAAGGACTCTTCTCCTGTGATGCTGGACGATAACTATAATGAGCAGTCTGATCTATGTTAAAATTCTCATTCCCTGACCCACTTTCACATGGGAAGGCATGGAGTGGTGGGGAGGGACGACCTGGGAGAGACAGATTCACAGCGGGAATAACAGGTGTCTTAAAATGTCTGGTTTTTTTTCTCCTGGTAAATCTGCCCCCTCCCCCCTTGCTGTTCTTTCCCTGCTCCCTTTCCCCCCGCTTTGTACAATACTATTCTTAGTAGTCTTTAGTAATCTGTTTTGCAACTTAAGTTTTCTGAGCCTGTCTGATCATGTTTTGGAGTACATAAATCTTTCTCTCAATGTTATCATATCTAAAAGCCGCAAATTTTGGTGTTATTGGGCTTTTGCTCTCCCCTCTGCCTCTCTGGGGTGGCGGGAGAACATTGTGGGTGCTTTGGCTTTTGGCTAAGGTCTGAACCATGACACTTATCTACATGTACACATGACCTATTTAACGCTGTGTGCACTGGATTTTACATTAAATTTAAACCTTCTTTCTCCAGAACCTCAAAGCTTAGAGCAGTCTTGTCCCATACTATACATGGAACAACAATGGAATTAATTAAATTTATTATCAGACAAAGCAGAACAGAAGAATGAAAAGTGAAATAAATTCGAAATGAAACAACTTCCCCATACTCTGTCTCCTTCCCTATTCCCCGCTCCGCACCCAGTGGGGCACTGAAGGATGGGGGTCACAGTCGGGTCATGTCCCTGCCTCCCCCCCAGGGTCAGGAATCCTTGTCCTGCTCCGGCCTGGGGTCCTGTGGGGGCTGCAGAGGGGTCCGTGCTCCATCCCGGGCTCAGCCCAGCTCACACAGAGCTGCACCTTCAGCTCCAGCTCACCCCGAGCTCCGCCGGTTCAGGGCAGCAGCGGCTCCTT
>VKON01001990.1:0-11210 GCA_009741485.1 Malurus cyaneus samueli
TGTGTTGTATGAATCTTTCTGACCATTCACAGTCTTCCATAAAAGGATTGACGAGATAAAATCCCTACTTGGTGATTTGCAAGAGCAGACAGGTTTTGACTTTAGCAATTGATTGACATCGCTAGGTATAACAAATTGGCTTGCGAGTTGTATTAAAGAAGGCTTACGCTTTTTGGCACTTTGCTTTTGATTCTAATAGGTATTCGAATAGCTTAGAATTGTTTTATGAAAGAAGCTGAGCAAGTGACCCATCGCGTGTTACTTGCCCAAAAAAAAACAAATGGGGGAATTGTGGAAGGCTTGCTACCTGAGAGGGGTCGCGTAGACATGTTGCAGCTTGATGAGATGGAGGGGTACAAGTATCGCACTCAGCTAGGATAGTTGCTGAGATTGTGTGAACAATTCTTCTGAAGCAGTGGGAAGGCTATGCAAGGACATCATGTTTTTAAGCCGTTGGAAACTCCCTACAAGATACTTGTGTTGGTTAGCCCTGGAAAAAAGTAGAAGTAGATAAGGGAAATGGGCAAGTGAATCATTAAAGGTGGAGTTGATGTTTAGGACGTGGACCTATGAGATATATGTATTAAAGAATATGTATGAGATAATTATGTGTGCTATAAAACTTAGACATTGTTTGCAATAAATCTAAGTTCACTTAAAACTCATATTGAGTGGTCCGAGTCTTCCCTTCTGCGACAATCTTCTCCTTACTGTGATGTTGGGTCTCCATTTTTTTCTTCTTACATCTCCTCACCCTCCTGCTCTGTTTTTCCTCAGTGCATGATACTAACAACTTAAAAACTACATGGCGGCCGCCCCTATCTTGTTTTGAACTTTTCTTAAGTACAAGACCATTCATCATCACAGAGGTGTAACTAACCTGTGCAATTGTCCCAGGCCTGACGAGCAGCCTTTCCATCAACCTCAGAGCTACAATGGATTAGCTCTAAAACACAGCGGGTAGGGCTCCTTTTGCTGGAGAAGAAGGAGAAAGCTTCTAGAACTCCTTTACAGGAGCCATCTTTGTGGTTTCTTGGCCTCATCCTTCCACCACCAAAAATCAAACTAAGTAAAACCATGACAGGGCCCCAGTGGAAATCGTTCTTCTTGCGGGTCACGAGGTAAAGAGGGCTCACGATCTGGCTGTATTCGGGGATGTGCATCCTCCAAAAGCCTATGGCACCAAGGAAAGCCTGTGTCTCCTTTTTGCTGGTTGGTGGAGAGATCGACTTGATCTTATTGATGACGTTGGTGGGGATCTGACACCGTCCATCTTGCCACTTTACCCCCAGGTGTTGCCTTGAAAGGCCAGTTTTAATAATGACACAGACACAGTTAAGGGGATAAAAAGGGTTTTACCTCGGTATTTGGGATCCCAGGTGCACAACTTGATGGCAGAATGCACACCCGTGTACAGCACGGGTACAAGTTTTATAGGTTTCAGGAATTAGCATACCTATCTAGGATTCCCCTATAAGAAACTTAACAAATGCAGTAATGTCCCCCTATTCTAATGAATCTCCCCAGATGAGGCCAGAGCCAGTTTACACAAGATGTTCTGGACAGAAGCTTTACCCAAGCTGGAGCTTCGGTTTAAGATAGCACAGGCACACTGACTCCTTCCTCAGGATGTTTGGTCTCTCTGCCCAGCAAAACGCCTAAACTAAGCTGAATATCAAGCTTCAGGAATTATAAACATGTGGGCTAAGGGGTACAGGGGTGCATAGAGGGTACAGAAAGCGTAAAAAGGAAAAGCAAAATCATCAGGCATCACAGGAACTGGATCTCTTGAGCAGGTCCCTTACTTTGTTCCTTTTTATAGCAGAAATGGCTTCCAGGAGAATCTGGATGATCTTCTCCCCTTTTTCAAATACTTCCATTGCCGTGTTCCCCACACAATGATGTCATCAATATACTGAAGATGTTCCAGAGCCTCACCCTTTTCCAGCAGGCCTGGATCAGCCCATAGCAGATAGGGGGGCTGTGCTTCCAACATGGTCAATTCCTGTGATCCCCCTGTCACCCCCACAACAGAAATGGGTTCTGCTCCCACGAGTCCCAATGGCATGAGGGTACACTGCTCCGTGTCAACCAATGCCTTATTTTTGTGGCTCTGATGTGCCAGGCATCGGATCCACACCGTCCAAAGACACGATTTTCCCATGCCTCTACCTGGCTAGAGGCAGGGCCCCTCTAACCCTGGGTATCATCCCTTCCATGGGGACACCCACAGGTTCCTCCAAGGGAATCGGACATATCACCTCACCCTCCATTGCATCTAGTGGGTTGGCTACGGGAAGCTGAGGCTGCCTTCCCTTTAAAAGAGCTGCCTTGGCTAGTGTTTTCCCCTTTCAGTTGACGTACCCGGGCTGCCAGGGCAGAAGTGGGTTTCCCATCCCACTTACTCATGTCTTCTCCTTGGTCACACAGGAAGAACCACATCTCAGCTCGTGGGGTGTACGCTCTTTCCATTGCTGAGGGATGTCAGACTCTGGTGTTGGGGCCTGAGACCTGCACTAATGCCACACTGTTCTTCCTCATCTCCTCCTTAATCTCTTTCAACTCCTCTTGGAGGTCTTTAACCACAGCAGAGATGTGAGCCTGCATAGGGCCATTGATCATACTCCCATAATACCGGAGCCTGTTGGCTACAGAACCCACTGTCTCTTGGTTGTCATCAGCATTAATCGTGGCAATGAAGGTGGCATACTGCGATGGCCCGTGACTTGCCAGATTCCACAGCATTTGCCCGGTGCACCTGACCTGATCAGGATCATTATGATGCTGCCTGTCCCTTCCAAAGAGTACCTCCATTACTCCTACTTCTCTGAGTTGTTGGATCCCTTCCTCAATGGTCTTCCAGGGCATTCTATGATAGTGTTCCTGCATCCTGTCTTTGTGGACAAACCTCTCTCTTACACTCATTAAGAGCCGCTCCCAGAGAGAAAGGGGCCCTGGCTCCCTCACAAACACCTGATTAATACCTGCATCTTTGGTCAAGGGGCACAAATGCCTTGCCTCACCGCTATCCAATTGCACACTTGAGCTCATAAGGTCCCAAACCCAAAGTGACCAGGTTGACCAAACCTCGCCCTGCCTTTGCTCAATGTCATTTTGCAAATTGCGGAGGGTGTCATACGACAGGGACTCAGTGATTATTTCTGGCTCTGTCTCCCCTGCTGGTTGTGAGGACCCTGGTTCCCCATCATCATTAGCTGAGCTTACGGTTTGGTTTTATACTTCTTCCTTTGCACAGGGGCTACTGCAGCTGGTTGTGGCTGGCCTTGTGGTTCAGCCAGACCTGGACAGGTGTAACGTCCTGTGGTTCCACTGCTGTGCCATCACCCCTTTCCTCTTTGGGCAGGGAGAGGGTTTGCCGCCAGCTGGGAGACGTATTCCCTCAGCCCCTAGTGCATCTCCTTCATCTCTTCCACCAGTACCCCCACCCCGTGGCGTGGCGTATCTCCTCCACCAGTACCTTCACCCACTCTGGGCATTAAGTTCTGAAGTAGGTTGTTGGCAGGGTCAGTAGTGGACAGGGTCTGGCTTGGATGATGGTCAGGCTCTGTGGTCTCCCTAGCCTCTGGGCACATCCCAGCCTCTGGGCACATCCCTAGCTCTGGGCAACATCCCTAGTCTGGGCAGCATCCCTGTCTCTGGGCAGCATGTTAGAGTGGATTGCCCAGGGAGTCTCACCTGTCTTCAATGTAAAAGAAATGCATATTAGCATCATGTAGTTTGGTATCTAGGGGAAAAATGGACCTTTCGAATGCTGATGGAGTAGCCCCATAAATAATGGGTGAAGGGTTGGAGAAGCTTCCCTGGTGTTATTTCCTCACAGTAGGACCATTATTAACGCAACTCCAAAAGCTGACACTTAGTGTGTGGTAGCCTGTATCCATGTGCCTGCTGTCCAGATAAAGTTTAAAATCCACGAATTCCTCACCTATTCACCTTGTGGAATGGATAATGGCACAGTAGTCTTAGTCAGAGGACCATGTTAGGAAAGGACGCAAATGGGAAAAATAGCACGAGTATGTACCACCCAAACCAAGGTATGCTAGACCCATGAGACGCTTAGTAAAGTTCCTACACCCGAACACAAAGATAGCTCACCCAAAAACTGTTATTCCTTTTGCACCCTTTTCTCTCTGCCCTTGGCCTCGCGTTGGGCGCCAAAATCTGTCTTGGTTGAAAGACAGTGTTGCCAATGAAGGCAAGGACCCTCCTTGGAGTGGTGGATATGACTCCCCTTCCCTCCGAATTATTATAGCTTTTATAAATCATGGGCTTCCAGGCAAGGATATGGTAAAGGGAATAACAGTTTTTACTAATATGTATTACAAGGTGAAACAAGTAACATAACAATACAACAACCACCAGTCAAACCCGTGACAGCCCACAGAGACACACGCCTCCCTTTGGTGCAGTTAAAGCCGGCAGGGGCGCTGTTGGCTCCCAGCCAGGCAGGGCGGGTGCAATGATTCCCGGTGGCTGCAGGGGCGCTGTGCAGGGCTCCGCTGGTCAGATCTCCCACGTGCCAATGTGGATACAGAATGGCAGGAATGGATGGAGAAAAGTTCCTCTGCAAACTCACAGCGGAAACGCCGATCTCGGTGCTCCTCTGGACAGCAAGAAACCCCAGGAAAGCAAAGAGACAAGCAGAATCCGTGGCGCGAGACCGGGATGAGAGAGGATTCAACCCCTGAAGTGGAATCTCAGGGGGTCCCCGGCAAGGCACAGGGGAGAAGATCACAGTGCAGCAAAGAGGAAACCAATGAGCAGAGATGCTGGGCTGTAGGAAATGTAGCTTGCATGGAGAAAGCGTCACGTCCTTGCTGTCTTGAGAAAAAGGAGATGGAATGTATATATTAAATGCAGGTGGCTTACAATTATAAACATTACTAATACTGTAGCTTTTGCAAACCTACAATCTATGCTGTTGAGTAGAAGTGACAGCCTCACTGACAATGTATGTTGACACGAATGTATGCACTGGTTACTAAAGAAGATAAAAGAGGCCTGTCCCGGAATAAAGTGGTTACTTTTTGTGTGTATATGTGTGTCTTTGTGTCTGTTATTTTGTGTCGGCTGTCTGGCCAACAGCAACACTGGGCTCTGCAGAAAAGGGCAGGCCAGCTCTCCCCAGAGCCGCCAGCAGGTCAACCTCCTTCTCCCAGCCAAGCAGTGCAGGAAGTGAAGTTACCCCCCACCACACACACATCCCCTCCCAGTGTTTAGCAAGATCGTTTAGGTGGGGTATAGGTCTTATTGTCTTCACTAATCGCCCAGGCATGAAAAGGATGACCGGGCAATCTGTATCTCAGCAAGAAAATGGGAAAGAAAAAATTCCCAAGAAAGGAAACAAAACGAGAAGTCTTAACCCACACTACACCTTGACTACCGGTGCTGGGGTGCATTATTAAAGGAAAGGTTCCCTCCACCCACCATGCTACTGATGCTACCTGGTGCATATGGATTGCCCTCATTGCTCAGCGCGCCCGCATTGGAAACCCAAATTGCCCTGGGATCCTGGAAATAATTACAAATTTGCCCGAAGCTAAAAACTTTGATCTCGCTGATGAAGAGGAGCAAGAACAAGCAACACGCGCTGAGGAAGCTCCACTGTACAACCAACTGCCAGACGAAGAAAAACACTACGCTCTTTTCACTGATGGCTCCTGTCGCATTGTAGGGACGAAACGAAAGTGGAACGCAGCCGTGTGGAGCCCCACACGACATGTTGCACAGGCCACAGAAGGAGAAGGTGGATTGAGTCAATTTGCTGAACTCAAAGCCTTCCAGCTGGCCCTGGACATTGCTGAGAGACAAAAGCGGCCAAAGCTCTACCTTTACACTGATTCATGGACGGTAGCCAATGCTTTGTGGGAGTGGCTGGAAAGGTAGAAAAAGGCCAATTGGCAAGGTAAGGGAAAACCAATCTGAGATGCTGAAGAGTGGAAAGACATTGCGGCTTGAGTAGAGAAGTTACCTGTGAAAGTCTGCCATGTAGATTCCCATGTCCCCAAGACCCGGGCTGCGGGAGCCCTGGCTCTTTTAGAGCAATATGAATGTGTGTGGGGGTTGGGCACGGACATAGTGTTAGGAGGTACTAGCTGACGCAGCCAGCCACGGGAGTAAACAGGATTGGTTAAGTAAAACTAACCCACGGATTGGAACAGGGATCAGGGCGAGTGGACATTGGGAGCTTCCTGATCGTGTGACTAGCTGAGGCATGTATGATTGGTGTAACTGCATATGCGTGAGATAAGAAAGTGTATATAACTCATGCTAGTCTGCTGGTAAGAGGCAGTTAATGAAGAAGAATCTGGACCTTCTTCCCCTGGGGTTCATGTCATCTTTCCTGCGGGCTGCGGCACCGGGCTAATGAGGAACACCGGAACAACGAGCAGGTAGATCGGGCTGCAAAGATAGATGTGTCCCAGATCGACCTAGATTGGCAACACAAGGGTGAGTTGTTCCTAGCTCGATGGCCCCATGTGTCCTTGGGGCACCAGGGCAGTGATGCCATGTATAAGTGGGCACGAGACCAAGGAGTGGATCTAACCATAGACAATATTTCCCAAGTTACCCATGACTGTGACACATGTGCTGCCATCAAGCAGGGCAAGCAGGTGAAGCCCCTGTGGTATGGGGGAAGATGGGACAAGTACAAGTACGGAGAGGCGTGGCAGGTTGATTACATCACACTGCCCCAGACCCATCATGGCAAGTGTTATGCACTCACAATGGGAGAAGCCACCACTGGATGGTTAGAGACCTATCCTGTGCCTCACGCCACTGCCCGTAGCACCATCCTGGGCCTTGAAACACAGGTCCTTTGAAGGCATGGTACCCCAAAGAGAATTGAATCTGACAAGGGGACCCATTTCAAGAACAACCTTATAAACACCTGGGCTAGGGAACATGGCATTGAGTGTGTGTACCATATCCCCTACCATGCACCTGCTGCAAGCAAAGTGGAGCTATGTAACAGACTCTTAAAAATCACCTTGAAAGCATTGGGTGGGGGGAATTTCAAAAACTGGGAGAAGCACTTGGCCCCAGGTTGTTGATCCAGCCAGGGGCCCTTGCTATGACACTTTTTCCTGTTCGGACAACACATCTTGCTAAAAACTACAAAGATAGTGGTTCACACATTACGCTCACCCAGGGGCATAAATATCATCACTGCACATGCCCTAAGAAGGCTGATCCATGCTAAACAGTTCCTAAAAAACTTTGAATATGCTTAAATGCCTATGAATATCAGCCATTTTAGCTGATTGCATTATGAATAATTAGTCTGCTTAAAGAGGTCTCTTTAAATAGCAGGTGTGCCTTTGGCAGACTGACAAAGCACCCGGTGCCCCCTCAGGCACCGGATCCTTTTGCTTTCTGTCCCCTATTGTCATTTATTAAACTTTTAAATTTTTTCAGGCAGCAGAGAGTTAAACTTCCTTTTTACAGGGTGTTGTCATGTCCAATTGCAACGGGGCTGCTCCAGAGCAAAGGGTCACCCTACTGCAGGAGGAAAGCAGGACCCTGGGCTCCACGGCAGCAGCGAGCTCTCCCCCGCCAGGCAGCAGCTCGAGAGTCCCCCTCCAAAGCAAACAGGGCAAGAGGGCTAGGAGCTGCCCTGCCCCACTTTTCCCGAGCCCAAATTATCACAGGATCTCTGCTCTTCTCAGAGCAAACCCTCAGATAAGAGAAGTGCCTCCAGGTGCCCCCCTCCCCTGGGCTTGGCAACTTCTTTTGTCTTTCTTTAGTACTCGGTCGTTACTGTCCCTTAGCAACAAAATGGGGAAAAAGTCACTAAGAGAAAGAAAACAAAAGGAGAAACCCTAACCTCCAACATCAGTTAATACAGGGAGTCAATTAACTGACCAAACAGCTAGATTGCTGAGAAAGGTATCCTTGCACTAACACCTAACAAAAAGCTGAATGTCCTGGAACAAAAAATAAATTATAGTAGTCCGGACAGACAGTTAACCCCATCATTAGAAGGCGATTGGTAACCTCATGTGGGCAGGTAACTGTACCTCCACAATTAATGTGTAAGATAACAAGACTAAACTATCAGGAAACACAGTAGGAAAGAGAGAATATAGTAGCTAGTTTATAAAGGAATGTAGTGAGCACAAAGATGACAGAAATTCATAGATCTGTTTTTGAAAAATATGTTATTTTTTTCAAAATAATCCCAAGAAAGGAAGAAGACCTCCTCCAGGACTAGTAAAACAGAGGAATTCACCCAGTGATTATTGTCAAATTGATTTTGCGGAACTGCCAAGGAAGAATGGGGTCTGGTACATTTTGGTATTGGTTGATACTTTTTCTGGATGGCCAAAAACTTTCCCATGTCGCATCAACAAGGCAAAGGAAGTCTCA
Source organism: Malurus cyaneus samueli (assembly GCA_009741485.1). Taxonomy (NCBI): domain Eukaryota; kingdom Metazoa; phylum Chordata; class Aves; order Passeriformes; family Maluridae; genus Malurus; species Malurus cyaneus. The sequence continues at coordinate 8,392 of VKON01001990.1, forward strand.
AAAGATTTGCTGAAATTAATATTTAATAGCACTGGGACTAACTCTTTTAAGTTTTAAAAGATACATTCTTCTCAACAAATCATTGGGACAAGACTTGCATGTAAATCCTTTCCAAACAGAAGATACAGTGTGCATCAGAACCTGGAACTTTGGACCAATCCAAGAGAAGTGGAAGGCACCATGTCAAGTCCTCCTGGAAACCTACACTGCACTCAAGGCAGAAGGAATGAAGCACTGGGTTCATCACATGTGCTGGGTAAAAACCAGCACCACGCATTAACACACAGCAGTAAAAAAAAGCTAATTTTCTTGGTTTTGAAAGACAGGTGTTTTGCCAATGAAGGCAGGAACCTCCCTTGGAGTGGTGGAATATGACCCCCTGTTGTGGGTTGACCCTGTCTGGATGCCAGATGCCCACTAGGTCTCCCTATTCCACTCCCCTTTCCTCTGGGAACGGGGTGGAAGTAGATGGCGATTACAGGCCAGCCCAGTACCCGAGAGGTTGAGATACAAGTATAGTTTAATTATCAGCTGAAGATATCACTAGTAATATCAACAGAACAGACTGTGTTGCACACAAAGCTAAAGGCTAAACGACAAGAAACGTCCCAATCTCAGCTATCGTTCCCCGTTATTTAGCAGCGTTGTTAGAGGCACGTTACCCGGGAAAGCAGTGGCACTCAGCCACGCGTAGTGGGTTTGCTCCCGGAAACGGCAAACGAATTGAAAAACTCATGATATGCCCCCAGTTCGCTTTCCTCCTCTCTCTCCTCACTTATATATCTGAGCTGACGCTACATGGGTATGTGAATATTTCTCCTTTTGGTTGTCTTTGGGTCAGCTGGTCTAGCTTCCCTGTCCCGCTCCCAGGATTCTACACACGGCCCCATCGTTTTAGGAGGGCACCAGGATGTCCTAGAGGAACAGCGTGCGTCCCTTGCGCAATAAGCCCACAAACACTGCTCTCTGTTATCAGCATTCCCTGCTCCAGCACTCATGCAAAAGCACAGCACTGGAAGGGCTTGAGCTTACCTCACTCAGACCCAATACACCCCCCCTTCCCTCGCGATCATTACTTATAGCTACCTTCGAAGATATCACAGCGTTCACTGGACCAAGATCATCGGGATTAAAGGGAATAACAGTTTTTATTAACACGTATACCAAGGTGAAACAAGTAACAACAAAGATAGCAACAGCCAACCCAGACACAAACCCAGTGACAGCCTAACAGAGACACACCCTTCCCTTTGATGCACAAAAAGCTCCCAGTCCGGGCAGGGGCGCCTAGTTGCGCTCCCAGCGGGCGAAGGGCAGGAATGCGATGATTCCCCAGCAGGCTGCAGGGGGGCGCTGTGGCACCAGGTCACCGGCTAGGTGCAATCTTCCCACGTGGCCAAGAATGGCACAAGCCGGGCAGAGATAGAAGTGGAGAAAAGTTCTTCTGCAAACTCACAGGGGGAAAGACTTCCCGACTCTCGACTGGTTCCTCTGTCGATAGTAAGAACCCAGACATGGCTTCCGAGTATGGCAAACAGTCAAAAGCAGAATCCTGCGACTATAGGCTGGATGCCGATGCCTTAGAATTCGACTCACCTGCAAGCTGGCACATCTTCAGTGGGTCTCTCTGGCAGGGCGAATGGAAAGTGGCAGAGGCGGACGTTGGCCGGGAAGGGTCCTGGCGATCACAGAAGCGTTCACAGCTACAGCATAACACGGAACCAATGGACGCGCGGAGTTGCTGGGATTCACTGCCAGCTCTACGCACTAGGTCGCCACCCGGTCACTCCCCGAAGCCAAGCAGGGCGCTAGAAGTTGAATGCCTTACTCCCCGCGACACACACACCGACCACCACGCTCGCCTCCCACAGCCCATAAAACTCCTCCGCCAGGTGAGAACTCCCTCTCTCCAAAGGACGAGGATAAAAAAACCATCCCAAAAGGCAGAAGCTGCCCCATGGACGATACTCTCTTCAGTGGTGGCTAGGTCCTTTGTGGTTTCCCAAGTGGTCTCAGCCACTTCAGACAAAGGATAGACCTCGGCAGATCAGTGATTATCCCAACCAAGCAACGAGGGAAAGGCACAAAATTTCCCAAAGTAAAGGAATCACAAAGTCGGAGTAAACCTTAACTCCACATTTCAGTTATCCAACCCAACTTATTTTCTTCACCAATAGCCATTTTGATCTTAAAGTACCTACATGGTATGCACCGTTTCCTGTAACCTCATCATCATGCTCATCCATGCCTCTAAGCTGTTAATAACTTATTAATAACCTATATTTAACTATGATAAACAACTTATTTCTTTAATCTAGAATATCATAAAACTATATTAAACTATATACTAGTATAAACACTATATACACTATATAAATCTTATAAGTACCCCGTATCATAACCTATATAAGTTGATCAGGTAGCATGGTGCATTTCATACAAACAGCTGGTATACAGACTATTCCAAATCATTACAAGGCTGGTTCTTCAGCCCAAAGTTTCTGAATTCTCCCACTGAAGGTATCCACAGATGGGGTGTTCCCTCATCCTCCTGAATGCACCACATGAGTGCAACCTGGTGCCCTCAGCCAAGCAACAACTCCCTGTGGATGGTTTGTCCTTACATTGCGAGGTGCGGAACTCATCCAACATGGTTTTTCTCCCAGCACCAGACACCCCCTGACTATCTACATACTACTGGGAATCTTTGGTTTCCCATTCTGTGGTGTGCCAATGGGGCTCAGTTCGTTGGGCAGGGCCGGGCTCGTGTTCGGGGGAGCCTCCGGGCTTGTTTAAATACTAACTTGTCGAGCATCTTC
>VKON01001993.1:0-16203 GCA_009741485.1 Malurus cyaneus samueli
CCTTCCACAGTCAGGCACCCCAAGGCAGCGACATTGGTGCCATTGTGAGAGAGAGACTGTGATGGGACATGAGCCCTGGGCTGCAGCTGCCATCCCTCTCCCCCATGCAGGCACATTAAAGACACATGCGTGAGCTTTGAAACTAAATCCTGGACTTGCTTGGAACAAAGGAAGAAGCAGCGGGTTCTGAAGAAAAGCAGAGAGTTGCGGCAGAGGCCCAGGGCTGGAGGGAAGCACTTTGGTGTCTGCTGAGGAGATGGCCCGGTTCACAAGCTCAGACTTTGCTGCTAGAGAATTCTAGCTTTGCTCTTGTTGGAGGCCATTCCCTACCAGTGCACAGCCCTCCATTGTTCCTGGACCAAATCTTGTGGACCAAGTCTGTCCCGTGTCCATTTGGCAGCAGAAAAGGGCAGGACACGTCTGCTTCCAGCGCTTGTCTGGGCTGCTCCTTCAGTGCTGGCACCATAATCAGAGATACAGAACATCTTCTCTCCCAGAGTTATCCCTATCCTCTGCACTTCCCCACATATCTCCCTTGATGATCGCTGGGAACCTCCCTGTTTGTGACTGTCCATGTCTGTGCTCAGCACGCACCCACTCGTGTTTGCACATGAGCTGCCACAGCCAGACACGCAGCCACTGGAGCGTTGAATACCAGAGGCTGGGCCAATTCTATTTTCTCCAGAATGTAAGAAAGACAGTCAGAAAAGCACAAGGAAACTTCGCATGTCTCTGTACAATCTAACTGTCCTGTGAAACTCTGCAGCTGATGGTGTTTTGTGCTACTGCTAATCCCTTCCATGAATAAAACCATTCCAGGAAGATGTAACATCGTCTGACAGACACCAAGGGTTGCCACCAGTTGCTCCAGGTGCTCCTGCCGAGGGCCACCTGTAGGAAGGAGCACAGACACCAATGCTGCTGGCTTTGGCTGCCCTCTGGCAGAGAAGCCCCCCAGGGGCGCAGGTCTCTGGGGCAGGAGACAGGCACCGGTGCTGCCAGGGCTCGGGGGGTGGCAGCCCTGCTTTGGCAGGGACTCTGCCACACCTGCTGATTTCAGTGCTCCCCAGGCCCCAAGGATCAGAGCAGCACTGTGCCCTGGCCCATGTGTTCCTTGTCTGTGTCACACTGCCCTCAATGGTGAGAAGGGGGCAGTGAAACCATGCGGCACGGGGAGCTGTGGAATGCAGTCCTTGCAGCTGGCTGGAGTTTGGATGTGTCTCAGCTGCTCCCAGCTCTCCTGCCTCCTGGTTTAGATGCCTGAGTGTTTTGGGACAGATCTTTGTCCTCTGGGGCCTGCAGCAGCAGCAGCGTGAGGTTTCACAGACTTATTCCACACAGACCCAACAAATGTGTAGTCTGACTGAAAGCCTCGTGGAGCTCCTGTGGGAAAAGGATAACGATGTGGCTATGATGACCATCATTTTACTCTGCAGTTTTTTCTTGGATAATGTATCGATTCCTAGGCCCGTTGTCCTGAGGCTGGCTGAGGCGCTCCCACCACTCTTTGACAGTGTAAGGCTGTGTGCCCCCAGCCACGGGCACTGGGTGCTGTCCAGACACTTTGTGCCCTGTGGATTTTCAGGCCTGCACCCAGGTGGGCCTGGAGCAGCCAATGCTGAGGTCTTTTTTATTTCATTTCATGCAGAGCAATAGCCAGGTGCAGCTGCTTTCCATGAAGCTCTTCAGAGAAATTATGAAATTGTTCATGGAAAAGGGAAAAAAGGTCCTGAAGCCTCATGTGCGCCAGAGCCTCATCCCACTCTCCTTCCATTGCCACGATGAGAACCGGCACGTGGCTAAGGTGAGGATTGTGGGCTGCTGGTGTCCCCCTGGGAGGGAGCTCAGCTGCTTCCTGCCATGGCGCCTCAGGGGCTGCAGCCTCCTCAGGGCCTTGGCACAGGGATGTGGGTCCTGTGCCCTGGGCTGTGGTGCCATCTCTGGATCTCTGCTGCTCTCCAGGCCTCTCGGCAAACTCTGCGTTGTGCAGCCAGATTCCTGAAGATGAGGGATCTTGAGCAGATGCTGAAGGTGGATCAGACATGGAGGTTTGGAGAGGGCCTGGTAAGACAGCCTAGAGAGCCAAGCTTCAGCCTGGAGAAGCCCCTGCCCCCGGTGCTCAGTGTGTGGGGCTGGCAGCTGTGCCCCTTCCACTGCTGCACCCGGGGCCACACGGGCTCTTCTCCAGGCTCCTCTGGCCCCGAGCCGGGTGCCGATGGTGCCCCAGCCCAGCTGGGCTGTGGGGCGGGGTGGCACCGCAGCTCCCCGGGCAGCACCCGGCCCTCTGTCCCCTCCAAAGCCTGGTGCCACAGCTGCTGGCTGCACCTCAGCCTGTGCAGGCATGGGGAGGCCAGGCTGGGTGCAGGGAGAGCCCGGCCAAGGGGCAGAGCCTGCACCAACCTTCCCTCCTGCACTCTTCCAGCTGGCAGAGGACAGGAGCCGAGCGGCCGAGTACCTGCGCCAGGCCGTGCCGTACCTGGACAGCCCACAGGAGCCCCTGCGAGGGGCGGCCATCAGGTTCTTTGGTGAGCCACGAGCCCAGGGTCCCTTCCTCACCCCAAAGCTCGGCCCCGCCGGCGGGTGCCCCGGCAGCGCATCCGGAGCCGGGGCTGTAGAGCCCCGCCTGGGCTCGGGGCTGCAGAGCCCCCCTCCCGCAGCCGTGCCCTCGGCTGTCAGGGTGTGCCAAGGGCCCGGGCTGAGCCCTGCCGGGCAGGAGGCCGTGTGGCCACAGGGCTGGCAGCGCTGCTGTGGGGGAGCTGTGCCGCTGGGGCCGTGACAGGCTCTGTGTTCCCAGGGATGGCTGGGCGGCACATGACGGGGCAGAAAGAAGAATTGCAGTTCATCTGCAAGGGTGAGTGAGGACAGCGGGCTGTCAGCGGGGGCTGGCGGGGGGAGCTGCCATCACTGCCCCAGCTGCGGAGGGCTCTGCTCCCTGTGCAGACGAGGGGCGGTGCGGGCAGAGCAGAGAGAGATTTCAGGGGCACGTGGTGGATTTGTGGCCAGCACCCTCTGGCTGATCCTGTTGGCCCCTGCTCTCCCATGGCCATGGCAGGAGCTGGCCGGGATGGCCCTGGCAGGGGGGTCTCTTTGGAGTCCCACAGGTCCAGGCTCTGACTGTGGCTCTGTTCCTCTGTGTCCCAGCCCTTGAAGAAGTGACAGATGACATCAGCCTCAGCAACAGAAGCCTGGCACTACAAACTTTATATGTCCTCAGGGCATTAGAGAGAGCTCCACACTCCACCTTCCAGAAAGTTCTAAAACAACTCCGCAGGGCATCAGACACGGCCTCATCTTTGTGGCTGTGGCTGGCTGTGCTGGCTCTGCTGCTTGAGCCCTGTGGAGGGTTGATCTGGAAGGTTCTCTCTGCTGAGGCCACCTGAGGCTGAGGGGAACATCTCTTTTCTTTTTCTTTTTTCTAGTATAGATAGATATAGTAGATAGTAGACTAGTAGATATAGTACCTTTTATAATAAACAGACTCCCAGGATCTTTCTTTTGGTGTCCAGTGTCTGTACAGCAGAGGGAAGAGGGGATAAAGGGTGCTTGTGCTCAGCAAGTGTCCCAGGTGGGCATTGTAGAAGGAAAATGGCCAGAAGCCCCTTGGCCGGTGGTGATTCTGCTGAAGCCTTAACCCTTCTGACAGATGGGGTGGGCAGAGGCCGAAGCTGCAGGGATCCCTGTGAGATTGGTGCCTGGAGATGGCCACAACCCCTGTCTGTCCCAGCCAGGAACCGCCATCTGTGTCCTCCTGCCCCTGTGCTGCTGGCTGGATTGCTGCATTGGTGCCTCTTGATGCGGCTCCTCTGGAGCTCCATGTGGGCTGTGCCACTGCTGGGCACGTTGTCCGGGCTGGAGGAGACCCTGAGGGGATGGGGCAGTGGGAAGGCACGAGGGGAATGTGTGAGGGGGTGGGTGGCAGGAGGCTACAAGGGGACAGGAGGCCCTGAGGGGCGGGTTGGTGGGAAGCCCTGAGGAACGGGGTGTCAGCGGCCACAAGCAGCCCCCAGGCAGCCTCCTTGTTCCTGCAACCCGGCTGCTCCGGTGCTTCCCCAAGGCATTTGCCAGGCCTGTGGCAGAAGCCCTGGCAAAATGCCCAGGCCCCTGCCCAGGGAAGGCTGTGACCAAAGCCCCCAACACAGAGCTCTGGGCCCACACAGTGGCAGCCACCATAGGGAGGGTGGCGATGCCTCCTCAAGAGAGCTGTGGAGTCACTGCTGTCAAAACAGCTCTGGATGCCACAGAAACAGTACCAGAGTGTGCACAGGAACAGCAGGACCCAGAATGCTCAACAAGGCTTCCACACCAGCCGGAATGCAAAATGGAAGGATACTGTGAGCACAACTATACATGGTTTGCAAGACAATGCTTTGGCAAAAGGCTTTAGAGAATTGGCCAAAATGGCTTTCTCAACTGTCAGCCACACAGCAACGCTTGGCAGCTTCAGCGCAGCCGTGCCCTGACTGAGTTCAATTGCTGTGTTGAGGGCAGAATCTAGTGCGGGTATATTTCCCCTGCCTCTTTGTGCATCTGCTCTTCCAAGTGTTCCTCAGCACAGGACCAATGCCAGAGGAGGTTGACACCTTCTGGAAGGCATGCCAGGAGCAACATGGCCTTGCCACCAACCCCAGCAGGTGCTCCATCCCAGTCCTCCAGGCCCTCCCATGTCCCCAGGGCAGGAGCCAGCGCTCCCAGCATCACCTGGGCTTTGCTCTGCACACAGGTTCGTAGTGCGGACCCTGAAGGCCCTGCTCTACCATCTCAACTGTGAGGATGTGGTGATGGCAATGGAACACAAGCGTAGCTGGGACACACTGCTCTATGCTGACACCCACCACTATGCCGTGGGTCTGCTAGCCAGGTGAGACCCCCTTCTCCCCACTGCCCTCAGCATTCGTGCCCTGTGCCCGGGGTGCCCTACACAGTCCCTGTGGTTGTGCACCAGTGGGCCTTGTCACCGAGGGGCGGCCAAGCAGACTGGAAAAGGCGGGGAGAGGAGGGTGCCCAGGAGCAGCCCCCTCCCAAGGCCCATGGGGTCCAGATCCCCTTGCAGGGTGATGGGGAAGGAGCAGACCTCTGTGAGTCAGTCCTGGGAGAGTTCCGCACCCAGCTCAGGGTCTTAGTGCCTTTCTCCGCCTTCCAGGGAGATGTGCCTTGCATCCATATCCTTGTGTTCTGGTATTGCGATATACTTGCTCCAGCTGCTCAGGACAGAGGAGTCACAGTGGCATCTTCCTGCCATGGCATTCCTTGTGGAGGTGAGCCTGAAGGGCAGCACTCCCTCGCTCAGCTGCCTCCCAGCTCTCTGCCCCCTCGTAGCCACAGTTGCTTGGGACGGTGTCCGCACCCTGTGCTGCCGCCTGGGCCCAGCCCTGTGTGGTTCTGGGTTCCTGCTGGCCAGGTTCCTGTCACTGCCCTGTGCCTTTCAGGTCCTGGAATGCCTGGACTGGAGTGAATGTGGTGATTGTGTCCTGAGGATCATGTCAGAGAACCTGCAGAGCAAGTACAGGGAGAGGCGTCGCCTGGCTCTCAGAGGCCTCCTGGTGCTCAGCAAGGACCCCTCAATGGTGAGAAGGGGGCAGTGAAACCATGCCGGCAGCGGGGAGCTGTGGAATGCAGTCGCTTGCAGCTGGCTGGAGTTTGGGATGTGTCTCAGCTGCTCCCAGCTCTCCTGCCTCCTGGTTTAGCTGCCTGAGTGCTTTGGGACAGACCTTTGTCCTCTGGGGCCTGCAGCAGCAGCGTGAGGTTTCACAGACTTTTATTCCACACAGACCCAACAAATGTGTAGTCTGACTGAAAGCCTCGTGGAGCTCCTGTGGGAAAAGGATAACGATGTGGCTATGATGACCATCATTTACTCTGCGTTTTTTCTTGGATAATGTATCGATTCCTAGCCGCTCTCCTGAGCTGGCTGAGGCGCTCCCACACCTTGGCACGTAAGGCTGTGTGCCCCCGCCACGCACTGGTGCTGTCCAGACACTTTGTGCCTGTGGATTTTCAGGCCTGCACCCAGGTGGGCCGGAGCACCAATGCTGAGGTCTTTTTTGTTCATTTCATGCAGAGCAATAGCCAGGTGCAGCTGATTTCCATGAAGCTCTTCAGAGAAATTATGAATTTGTTCACGAAAAAGGGAAAAAAGGTCCTGAAGCCTCATGTGCGCCAGAGCCTCATCCCACTTCCTTCCATTGCCACGATGAAAACCGCACGTGGCTAAGGTGAGGATGTGTGCTGCTGGTGTCCCCCTGGGAGGGAGCTCAGCTGCTTCCTGCCATGGCGCCTCAGGGGCTGCAGCCTCCTCAGGGCCTTGGCACAGGGATGCGGGTCCTGTGCCCTGGCTGTGGTGCCATCTCTGGATCTCTGCTGCTCTCCAGGCCTCTCGGCAAACTCTGCGTTGTGCAGCCAGATTCCTGAAGATGAGGGATTTGAAGGATGCTGAAGGTGGATCAGACATGGAGGTTTGGAGAGGGCCTGGTAGGACAGCCTAGAGCCCAAGCTTCAGCCTGGAGAAGCCCCCTGCCCGGTGCTCAGTGTGTGGGGCTGGCAGCTGTGCCCCTTCCCACTGCTGCACCCGGGCCACAGGGCTCTTCTCCAGGCTCCTTGGCCAGGTGCGGATGGTGCCCCAGCCCAGCCTGGGCTGTGGGGCGGGGTGGCACCGCAGCTCCCCGGGCAGCACCCGGCCCTCTGTCCCCTCCAAAGCCTGGTGCCAGCAGCTGCTGGCTGCACCTCAGCGCTGTGCAGGCATGGGGACAGGGCTGGGTGCAGAGAGCCGGCCAAGGGGCAGAGCCTGCACCAACCCTCCCTCCTGCCACTCTCTGCAGCTGGCAGAGGACAGGAGCCGAGCGGCCGAGTACCTGCCGCAGGCGCGCCGTACCTGGACGCCACAGGAGCCCCTGCGAGGGGCGGCCATCAGGTTCATTGGTGAGCCACGAGCCCAGGGTCCCTTCCTCACCCCACCAAAGCTCGGCCCCAGCCCCGCGGGTGCCCGAGCAGCATCCGGAGCCGGGTTGTAGAGCCCCGCCTGGCTCGGGGCTCAGAGCCCCCTCCGCACCGTGCCCGCTGTCAGGGTGTGCCAAGGGCCCGGGCTGAGCCCTGCCGGGGCAGGAGGCCGTGTGGCCACAGGGCTGCAGCGCTGCTGTGGGGAGCTGTGCGCTGGGCCTGACAGGCTCTGTGTTCCCAGGGATGGCTGGGCGGCACATGACGGGGCAGAAAGAAGAATTGCAGTTCATCTGCAAGGGTGAGTGAGGACAGCGGGCTGTCAGCGGGGGCTGGGGGGAGCTGCCATCACTGCCCAGCTGCGGAGGGCTCTGCTCCCTGTGCAGACGAGGGCGTGTGGGCAGAGCAGAGAGATATTCAGGGGCACGTGGGGATTTGTGGCCAGCACCTCTGGCTGATCCTGTTGGCCCCTGCTCTCCCATGCCATGGCAGGAGCTGGGATGGCCCTGGCAGGGGGTCTCTTTGGGGTCCCACATCCAGGCTCTGACTGTGGCTCTGTTCCTGTGTCCCAGCCCTTGAAGAGTGACAAGACATCAGCCTGCAACAAAAGCGGCACTACAAACTTATATGTCCCAGGGCATTGAGAGAGCTCCACTCCACCTTCAAGAAAGTCTAAACAACTCGCAGGGCATGCAGACACGGCTCATCTTTTGGTGCTGGCTTGCTGGCTGTGCTGCTGAGCTCTGTGGAGCTTGATCTGAAGGTTCTGTCTCTGCTGAGGCCACTGAGGCTGAGGGAACACCTTTTTCTTTTCTTTTTTTTCTAGATAGATAGTAAAGTATAGTACCTTTATAATAAACAGACTCCCAGGATCTTTCTTTTGGTGTCCAGTGTCTGTAGAGCAGGAGGAAGAGGGGATAAGGGTGCTGTGTGCTCAGCAAGTGTCCCAGGTGGGCATTGTAGAAGGGAAAATGGCCAGAAGCCCCTTGGCGTGGTGGTGTTCTGCTGAACCTAACCCTCTGACAGATGGGGTGGGCAGGGGCCGAAGCTGCAGGGATCCTGTGAGATTGGTGCCTGGAGAGGCCACAACCCTGTGCTGTCCCAGCCAGGAACCGCCATCTGTGTCTCCCTGCCCTGTGCTGCTGGCTGGATTGCTGCATTGGTGCCTCTTGATGCGGCTCCTCTGGAGCTCCATGTGGGCTGTGCCACTGCTGGGCACGTGTGCCGGGCTGGAGAGGCTGAGGGTGGGGCAGTGGGAAGGCACGAGGGGAATGTGTGAGGGGGTGGTGGCAGGAGCTACAAGGGACAGGAGCCCTGAGGGGCCGGGTTGGTGGGAAGCCCTGAGGAACGGGGTGTCAGCGGCCACAAGCAGCCCCCAGGCAGCCTCCTTGTTCCTGCAACCCGGCTGCTCCGGTGCTTCCCCAAGGCATTTGCCAGGCCTGTGGCAGAAGCCCTGGAGGGCCAGGCCTCAGCAGGAGGGTGGGGACACCCCGAGGTGCTCAGGCTGGGCTGCCTGGGGACAAGGAGGGCAAAGGGAGCCCTGCTGGGGCACGGCCACTGGCTGCAGCAAGAGCAGTGGGCAGAGGCAGGGCTGGCAAACAGCCCAGGCCCCTGCCCAGGGAAGGCTGTGACCAAAGCCCCCAACACAGAGCTCTGGGCCCGCAGAGCGGCTGCAGCCATGGGGAGGGTGGCGATGCCTCCTCAAGCAGAGCTGTGGAGTCACTGCTGTCGAAACAGCTCTGGATGCCACAGAAACAGTACCAGAGTGTGCACAGGAACAGCAGGACCCAGAATGCCTAACAAGGCTTCCACACCAGCCGGAATGCAAAATGGAAGATACTGTGAGCACAACTATACAGTTGTGCCTTTGCAAAGAGCTTTAGGAATTGGAGCCAAAATGGCTTCCTCAACATGTCCACGCACCCAGCAACGCTTGGCAGCTTCAGCTGCAGCCCGTGCCCCTGACTGAGTTCAATTGCTTGCTTGAGGGCAGAATCACCTCACAGTCGGGCACCCCAAGGCAGCGACATTGGTGCCATTGTAGAGAAGAGACTGTGATGGGACAGAGCCCTGGGCTGCAGCTGCCATCCCTCTCTCCCATGCAGGCACATTAAGCACATGCATGAGCTGGAAATTAAGCACGCCGTGGGCCTCATGACAACAAAGCTAGCTCTTCTGTAGAATTTGAAACATTTAATAAGGGGCAAAGGGACAAAAGGAATAAAGCAAAAGTGGCAGCTAAACTGGTGCTTTGCAAAAAGAACGTGTGTGTTAACCACGGCAACACCCCTTACGTACCCTTTCTCTTGCATCCGCCCCATACCTGTCCAAATGATTACACGTATGAAACATTCCAAACAACTTTGCACGCTGGGAATTTTTATAGACGGCCCCTCCTCTGATCCACCTTTTTAGAGGCGTGCAGTCATGCGCTTGTGCTTTGAGGGTCAGGGTGTTGTCCCGTTTGGTGCTTCAGCAGGTGACGGTTCTGGACGGTCTGTCTTGTTGAAAGACAGGTGTCTGTCAAGGAAGGTGGGACTTCCTGCAATGGAGAGTACAAGCCGATATCCTGTGAGCAGGGTGGTGGCTGGCATGCTTGAGTGATGGATGTGGTCTCGTTGAAGCAGGGGTCCTGAAGACAGGTCGAGTCTGTCTCTGGAGGTCCAGGACTGCTTCTTGAGCTCCCCTACTCTGCGAATGCAGTGGCAGCAGCGTCCCAGTGTCCCAGATCCTCGGTTCCTGTGCCGGTAGGGATGTCCCAGCTCCTCCTCGTCGCTGGGCGGCATCTGCTCGATCGGGATGATGTAGAATGCCACGGCTTCATTGCCCGAAGAGCTTCCCTTGATCCCAACAGCGAGTAGGATAATGCCTGCAGTCCCCGCACTCCACACTCTCCGAAGGTGTTATGCAGGGGCCTGAGTCAGCTGGCAGAGGCTAAGGAGCTCTTACCCCCGAGCAGACCGCTGTCTATGACAGCGTCACTGAAGATGCGGAGTAGTGAATATCCGAATAGTCCAAGTTGACTTCAACTTCGGGGAACGCCGCGTGTGACAGCATGAGCATCAGCAGAGTGATAAATTGCACCAGTCCAGCAGCGTGCTTGCAATGTGGGCAGCCGACATGGGTTAAGCTCTTGCGTCCAGAGACGGGTGGCCTCGCCATGCAGTGGTTTGAGAATGGACACAGCCATGAGAAAGTAGCCAAAGAACATGATAAAAACGCGCCTTCCCATCTCGCCGCCAAGACTTCACTCCAGATCTCTCGCAATGCCAGCACAGCCGAGCTAGCCCCGGCCCCAAAGTACTTCCCATTCGGCGTACTCCAAAAAATGCCTTTCCAGCCTCTGCGCTGTACAGCACCGACACAGATACCTTCCATCGAGTTTATTCCAAATTTCCTCACTGTGGATCCGCAATATTCTCTGCTTTAATCCCATTTTTTTTCAGGTTTCAGTTCACCATATTTTTTGCCCCAATCGCGAATTTTCGCGTTTTAAGCCTAGGATTTCCCGTTTTATGATCGCCAAATTTTTTTTTCCGCCGAGAGAACTATTGGCTCAGTAACTCGCGGTAGTTTAGACTGTGCTTGAGCTTGGCCTTTCCGTTGTTGCCGTCTTGCGTTTTGGCAAGCTATAATGCCAGCCATGCATGTTCAGCACTACTCCGGAGGGCCACGGGCTGCCGCGTGCGCGGGGGGGGCGCGCGGCCGCGCGAGCGGGGAGGCCGGGCGCGAAGGGGGCCATGCGCTCAAGTCCGTCCCCGTTGCGCCTGCCCCGCCCCCGAGCACTGCACCTGCAAACATCCACAGCCCCTGGTTTCCCCCGGCAGCTTGGGGTCGCCCCCGTCTGCACAGCGATGGATGCAACCTGCCGAGGCATTCTGCGGCCCAACGGGCATCGCAAGCGCGTGGAGACGGGGGGCGGTGCGAAGGATTAGCGCGCGGTGAAACAAAGAGGCGGGCTGGCAAAAGAACCGGCCGAATGCAGACCAGAGGGTGAGAGAAGAACAGGCGCGGGGGGAGGCGGTGCCGCGTACAGCAGGCAAGATGGCTTGGGCCGAGCGACAGCAACACAGTCCGGAGCAGGGAGGTGAAGCAAGGGGTGGGAGGTACGGCGTTGTCCGGTGCCAATATATATATATATGTAGTACTGTAATGACCGAGGATAACAATGGGAAGTGGAGCTTCACCAGGTTAACGGAGCGTGTAGCAAACTGCCCCACACTAAAAGATTTTATTTTGCAGAAAAAATAAATGGTGTATCACTAACGGTCCTGCGGGAATAGTGAGATCAATGAACTCACATATGTCTCGGATCTGCCAATATTTAATGAAGGTGTTTTAGTTTTCAAAACGTAATTTCAAGGAGCTAAAGCAAAGAGACCATGGTTATTGAAAAAACACTAAGAAGATATCGACGGGCTTCCTCAAATCTCACATATTAAAGTCAGTTTTTGTAGCAATTCAGTAGGCAGATGTCTTTTGTATCTGGATTCGCATGCTCGAATCATCTTTCCCGAGAAAGATGAGAAAATAAACAATAAGTACCAACAACTGTAGAACACTTAGCAAATAATTCTCACAAACAATTCACACAGGCAGGTGCACACATATCCAAAAATATATCATGTTTCTGCAAGCACAAACTAAGTCGCGATAGAGTTCGTTTAATAGAGAGTGTGATGATATATATGATAGTCATACGGGCTAAATCGATGGAAGCATTTAACTTGATCTGTTATGAGAGTTGATGTTATGACAATACTGGGCCGTGCAGTCTTGAAGAGCTGTTATCTGTGCATCAATGAACTTCCCTATTTCCCTTGAGTTCTTTCCTCTGGCTTTAAGTGTCTGATTCCACAGCCAGTTTCCACTGCTTGATCTTCTCAAGTCTCTTGTGTAGAGTGAGAACAGATTTATTCATGTTGCTTGGTATTCTTAGTTAAATACGATGTTCCAAGGATTCACTTGTCAAGAGTCCCTATTATTAATACTGTTGAAGATCAATTGTCCTAAAATAATCACAAGAGTAATTATTTTACCACAAACGGTGGATGAAAAGCTTATATATATCAGAGGAAAAGTTTAAATCTTTGTATCCACTAATGTATGCACAAAAGGCATTAACAGAACACAGAGAGACACAACACAGTGAAAATCCCAAAGTGCTCAATCAACCCAATAAAGTCTAAAGACACGAACTGCAGTCCACAAAATCAATAAAAGTTGCTATATTTCAAGTGGAGCCAAATTCCTTCTGCCAGGTTCTTCACACCATTTCTTTCCTCTCCTTCAGACACTGCTGAGTTACTTAAGCAGTTTCAGAGACTTGCCCAAGAGTAGCTGTGATATTGCTGTTAATGCATACCTGGGGCAGGAAGAAAAACCACCACACCCTGTGCTCTTACAACACCTTGAAAGCGTTGTACAAGCAGCACTGGAGAGTGCTGAGGCAGAAGAGCAGCACACGAGCCCACAGGGCAGTTTGTTTAGTATGACCCCCTAACACCATCCTTGTTTTCATTCCATCAAAATATTGGCAGTCCTGACGGACTTAACAGCTGCTACAATTAAAAGGAGTCAATCGTAGCAGGAATATGAAAATCAGCAAGATTTCATTTGCAAGTGTGAGTGTAAGAAATGTGTTTTATTTTGTGTCAGCAAATAGTGTTTTGTAGCTGCAAAGTACAGAAGCTATTACAAAAAAAAGTAAGCTTTACTGAATTGTGCTAAAGCAGCGGTAAACATGCTGCGAAAAGAATCCAGTGCTTGAGGAAACCACTAAATTAATTCTTTCATAGATCAAATAAAGCCAGATAAGGCAATTGGGATAGTTACTCCAGTTTACTCTGACTTCAAGCCTTCCGCTCTTCAAGAGACTATTCAGAATCAATTCCAGAAGGGCATTTAAGTGTTTACATCTTACTCTGATTAAGTCTCGCAGACTTCACAGGCACTTGCACTAAAGAAAGGAAAAACAACAACAAAGAACCTTGGAATCACCTTAATTTTTAAAGATTTGTCTCCAGGCATGTTCACTAAATCACAGATATTTCCTCTAAGTGATTCA
The DNA here is from genome assembly GCA_009741485.1 of Malurus cyaneus samueli. Taxonomy (NCBI): domain Eukaryota; kingdom Metazoa; phylum Chordata; class Aves; order Passeriformes; family Maluridae; genus Malurus; species Malurus cyaneus. The sequence goes on from VKON01001993.1 coordinate 12,998, forward strand.
GCCTTAGCCCTGAAATATCTACTGAATAATGCTTTAGGCATTGCCTGAGAACAAATTTTAAAGTTCCCAAGAAATTAGATATGAAGAATTGTTACATAGCTGACATCTTCATTTACTTCAGAGCAAAGTTTTACTTGCTGTGAAACTATCTGAAACAGGAAGAGATTTTGATCAATATATTTCTAAAAAAAGTAACAATGAAACTGCATTTAATAGCATTACAGATATGAAACTGGAACAACTCACAAATATTAAAACGCAACAATAATAAAAAAATTAAAGAATGTGCAAGACAAATATTAATTTTAGTCTTACCTGAATCAGTGATTTCACCACGGTTTGACATACCGAATGGCAACTTAAAATCATCATCTGAGCATTTGCTAAAACCCTGCACAAATTTATAAATTAGTTTCTTATGGGTAAATTTGTAAAGAAGGATTACAAAATCCAGAAAAAAAATCCCCTACAGATGATATGAGAATAAATTTTTCATTAATAAAGCAGCTGCCTACAATTTTCAAAGCCCAAGCTACTGGTTATGGCTTAGAAACTAGCTTCTTTATCAAAGTGTTTTATTGAACTATTTGTCTTTTCCAGTTTGCTTTATAGATTGTGGCCAAAGGGGAAGCTTTCAATGCAGGGAACTCAGCAGCTCCTGCACTGTCTGTGCATTGGTGCATGGTAAAGGACTCATGAAGCCATATGACTTTTTTTGAAGTAAAGCTCAAGCCCTTCCAGTGCTGTGCTTTGCACATCCTCTTCTCCAAACCCTTGATTTACAGCTTTTTCGACATAAGGTTGGCCCTGGAGATCTCCCAGTGCGACAAAGGCTGCTATGGAAACCTGAAAGATGTCTACACCAGGATGGACAGCTGTCAACCCCTTACCACTGATGACAGCAGCATGTTCTCTGAAATCCATCTCAGTGAGTACCAGCAGCCCATCATGGTCTCTGTTGGCAATGTGCGGGTCACAGCCACCATGTCTAATGCTGCACAGTCAATCATCAAAATCATTGTGGACAATCAAGACAGTTCCTCCTCCAAATCCAGTGAAGACATGAGGGTTTAGCCTTGGGCAACATCAGTTGCAGGGATGGACACACCTTGTCTGTGTCACTGTAAACACCAGGCAGAAGCTGCTGCCCTCAATAAATGTTTGAGCAAAGCAATTGCGCATCCAGACTTGTGCTGTTCTCTCTGAAAATAGGAGAGGAAGAAGCTCAGGTAGGATGTGATATTTTTTATCCCCTAATTCCCCCGTTTGAGGGTGGGGAAGGGGAGTGTGATTGGAAGGTCCTGTGGGTGGGCTGTGTTGGGATCTTGCTTGGAGGCAATGCCTGGTGAGATTGAGTTTGAGCCAGATTTAGCACAGAGGGAGTTGGAAGAAGCACACCCCCTCCTACATATGGAGAGATCTGCTGGACAGGGGTACAGATCACATGCACTTACACCCCAAAAGGGTGAGAGGAATTTTTAGAGCTCGATCAGCAAAAGAGTGGGGAAAGCACATTGGTGTGGATTTTGGGAGCTTGTGAGAGTGGTGCTGCACCCATCCACTTATTAATGGGTTAAAATGCTCTATTAAGCCCTATAGGCAGTGAGGACTAGGTACACCAGGATGTGCTCAGAGACAAATAGAAGGGATCCTGATGGGCAGGATGTTGCTGCACCCATGTGCTTTCAGTGGTCATGTGCAGCAGTTTTAGCAGCATGTGCACACACTGCCCAATTCCTGCCATCCCTGGGAAGTTCATGAGTTCACAAGGGCAGAAGGTGTTGGTTTCCTGGGGCACATGGGGAATGTGCCAATTATAGGATCTAGTCCAGATGGAGCAGCAGGAATGAAAAGTACCCAAATGCAGCTTTAGAGAGGGGCCCCCGTTACTCTGAAACCTTCACTCGTACCAGCAGTCACAGGTGCTACTGGTGACAGAGGTGCCCTAGCAAATCACCTAAGGGCAATTGGGGCTGCAATTTCAGAACCAGCTGCTCATGTGGTAAATGAAAGTCAGCCAACATCACTCAAAAGAGTTACCTCAGGTGTGACAAGGAAGCAAATGTGGAATGATCTTTTGAAGGATGGTGTCCAGAAATCAGAAATAAACCGGATAACAATTTCAGAAATGTTTCATTATTGGCAAAATGTAGTGCCTATGAACAAAAATCCTTCTCCCTGGACCCCACCTGCCACCTCACAGCACGGCACTGCCTGGCCAATGCTAAAACAGTAGAAATGCACTAGGAAATAAGTTTTTTGGCACTGGGACCTGTTAAGCTGTCTTTATCTCAACCCATGGGTTTTCTAGATTTTGCTCTTCCAATTCCTTCCCCCACCCTGCCTGTGGGAGAGCGACGAAGCAGCTGTGTGTGGCTTGGTTCCTGGATGGGGTTAAATCATGAAAGTTTATTTTACACCTAAGGAAGGACTTGAAGGGTTTGAGATAATGACAGATTTGATTAGGATGTGCTAGATTGAATTTATAGGTGGGAAGGAGAATTGTAAATAATTCAAGTGATATTCAGCTGGGAATAATTCCTGGTAAGCCCATGTGAACAGCAGCCGGTGATGTGGGAGTGTTGAGCTTGGGATTCATGTTGGTGTCTGCTGAAGTTGTGATTGCATCCCCCAAATGGTCCCAGAGCCAGACAACCCCACTCCTCTCTGTTGGATGGGGTTTTCAACCCAGTCACTGTTGTGGGTTGACCCTGGCCGGATTGCCATGTGCCACTAAGTTCTTCACTCCCTTCCCTCTGGGACAGGAGAGAAGTAAAGATGGGCAACAGCCAACAGGGTGAGATAGTTTTATTACAGCAAAGATACAAAAATAAGCAAAGATTCGCGGCATCACAAAACCTTAAAGGAAATAAAAAGAAAATCAATCTCTACTTCCCATCAGCAGCGTTGCTCAGATACTTCCCGGGAAGCAGGGCTTCAGCACGCGTAGTGGTGGCTCCAGAAGGCAAACATTGAAAACTCATGAATGCCCCCCCTTCCTCCTCTCTCTTCTCGCTTATATATCTGAGCTGACGTCCATATGGTGTGGAATATCCTTGGTCTGATTGGGTGCAGCTGGCCTGTCGATGTCCCCTCCTCAGGATTTGCACACTACCCATCCCTTTGATGGGGAAGGAATGTCAGAGGGACACGCTCTTTGGCAATAGCCAAAACACTGCTCTGTTCTCAGCCCTGTCCAGCACTCA
>VKON01001996.1:0-13071 GCA_009741485.1 Malurus cyaneus samueli
GAAATTGGGGGGTGAATCCACAAATGTGTCCCCACAGCTGTCCCCGTGTCCCACGGGTGAATCCTGGGGAGCCGGAGGCATCCACCTGCTCCTCCTGTGGGGACATTCAGCCGTGCCGGAGGGGACAGATGTAGGAAAAAGGTCCCTCTGTCCCATGCCACCCACGGGTGACAACCTAGTGCAGCCCGGATGGCCACGGGCACCCCACGGGCACCCCACAGACTCCCCACGGGCACCCCACAGATTCCCCACGGGCACCCCACAGACTCCCCACGGGCACCCCACAGATTCCCCACGGGCACCCCACAGATTCCCCACGGGCACCCCACAGATCCCCACGGGCACCCCACAGATTCCCACGGGCACCCCACAGATTCCCCACGGGCACCCCACAGATCCCCACGGCACCCACAGATCCCCACGGGCACCCCACAGATTTCCCCACGGGCACCCCACAGATCCCCACGGGCACCCCACAGATTCCCCACGGGCACCCCACAGACTCCCCACGGGCACCACGCCTCCTCCAGCAGCCCCCCCCCCCCCTCCCCAGGGACAGCGGGACCCGTGGCAGCTCCGTCCCGCAGGTGGCTGGAATTTGTCCCTGGAGCGGGGACATTCCCGTCTTGGCTGCCCTTGGGTGACCCGAGGGGTCCGACTGCCGCGGTGCCAGGGCTGGCGGGGACACGGAGCGGGACACTCCTGGTCCCTGTCCCTCCAATGTCGTGATCCCGGGCAGGACAAAATTCCCTGAGCCCCCTCAACACATCATCCTTGGCAGGTGCCACCACCCTGTGCCACCCTGTGCCGCCCGCTCCGGGCGCAGCCCCATCCCCACCCCTGTCCCCTCATTCCCGGTGGGAACGCGTCCCCATCCCGCAATCCCGGGGGCAAATCCCCGCTTACCTGCGGCCCCGGCAGCGCCCAGAGTCAGCAGCGCCAGCAGCGCCAGCAGCGCCAGCAGCGCCAGCTGTGCCAGCTGTGCCATGGCTGCTCCGCAGGGCGACTGCGGCCGCCGCTGGCGCTGCCCGGCCTTTATAGGGCGCGGGTCCCCCTCTCCACGCTCGGCTCCTGCTCCGGGCGCTGATTCCTGGAGCGGAGTCAAGCGGGAAGAGGGAACGGAGCCCTCCCCGAGGCGGCCGCGCCGCTCCAGCCCCGCCGGAGCGCGGAGGGTTTGTTTTTGCCGAGCTGCTAAAATTGGATGCGCTCGGGAATGCGGCGGGGAGGAAAAAAGGGAAAAGAGGCGCTCGGAGTGGCAGCGCTGCCCCTGGGGACATCGCGGGTGTCTCCGCTGTCACCTGGGAGGGTCCCAGCGAGAAACATCCCCCAGGATGGGCGGTGACAAAGGGGGGACCCCCGGAAAGTTTGGGATGTCCCGAAATCTCCCAAATCCGCCCCACACCCCCAAATTCTCCCTCACCCCTTTTTTTTTAGTCCCAAATCTGTCACAGAGATGTGGGAGTTAGCCTTCGGAAGGGGCACTGGGACGGACTGGATGATACCGGGATAGACTGGGAGGAACTGGGAGCCCCCCCTGCCCTCCTAAATCCCCCCCAAATTGCCTCACAGTCCTCATGTATCCCAAATCCATCTGGAGGTCCGCTCTGGTTTTGGGGCAGTGGAGGGACTGGGAAGGGCTGGAGGAGATCTGGGATAAATGAGGAACCTCCGACCCGCAGCCCCCTCCCCAAAGTTCGGAGACATCCCAAAGTTCCCCAAAACCGCCCTCCAAATTCTCCCCCATCCCAAATCCATCACCGAAATCTGGGAATTCGCCCTCCAGAAGGGGCACCGGGAGGGACTGGCGGGACCGGGAAGGGCTGGAGGATATTTGGGATGAACGAGGAACCCCAGCCGGCGGAAATCCCGGCGCATTCCCGGCATTCCGGCTGCGCCGAGCCCCCCGGAGCGGGAGGCAGCTGCGGGGCTGGGCTGGGGTCACGGGCACCGCTCCCTGCTGGGACAGAGGGGACAGTCCCCAGACGTGGCTCGTCACCGTTAATGACAACCCCAGAGTGAGGGGCTGCTCCCGTCTCCCTTTCCCGTGTTTTCGGGGGATTTCAGCACTGGAGACCCCACAGGACCCCGACAGCTGCCGCTGTCCCCATGGGCGGGTGACAGGGGAGGTGACACGGCTCTGTCCCCAACAGCGGGGTGGTGACACCTCCAGGGGATACACAGGGGGTCAAGCCGTGTCCCCAAGTGCGGCACTGAGTCGTCCCCAACCCAAATTCCACCAGGACGGGGTTCCCCTGTCCGTGTCCCCAAACAGACCCCGCTCAAGAGCCACCACCGCTTTATTTGGGGGGGTCACAGGGCCACCACGCACTCGGTGCCGGGGTACTCGGGGGGGTTCAGCTCGAACTTCCTCTGCACCTCGTAGGGCAGGAAGCGCCCGGCCACGAAGTGTTGGCGGCCCCCGAAGCGCCGCGCGCACTCCTTGGGGGCCGCCAGCGACACCAGGACATCGGGGCTGATCCCTCCGCTGCCACCGGCCTCGGCATCCCACCCTGCGGACACGGGGGGGACAGCGGTGACCCCAGGGGACACATCCCGCACCGAGGGGACACGGAGAGGAGTTGGGGTCACCCCAGGGGACCCGTCCCACCCAGGGGGGACACAGACAGGGGCTGAGGGATGACCCAGGGGTCCCCTGCTGCCGGGGTGAGGGGGACATTGGGGCGCTGGAGCTGCGGAGGGCTCAGGGAGGGCACAGGGACCGCGTCCCCTCCGCGGCAGCGCCGCCGCTCCCGGCCCGGCGGGGATTCACCCGGACCGTGCCAGCGGCTCCTGTTTTGCTGCCGCGGCCCGGGGGGACAGGGCGGGCGGGGACACGGGTGATGACAATCCCAGGCCTGGCCACAGACACGCGGCTGTTTGTCATGACGTCATGTCTCGGGCCGGGCACTTGTTATTGCCGTGGATGCCCCGATCCCGCCCGGATCCTCGGCGGGGGGGGCGCGGGGGGACCCGGGGATGTCCCCACCCTGCCGCCACCGCGGGGGACCCGGGGATGTCCCCACCCTGCCCGGCCACTGCTGGGGGACCCGGGGTTCCCCACCCTGCCCGGCACGCGGGGGGACCCGGGGATGTCCCACCCTGCCCGGCCATTGCTGGGGGTCCGGGGATGTCCCCACCCTGCCCGGCCATTGCTGGGGACCCGGGGATGTCCCCACCTGCCCGGCATTGCTGGGGTCCGGGGATGTCCCCACCCTGCCCGGCCACTGCTGGGGGACCCGGGGATGTCCCCACCCTGCCCGCCACGCGGGACCGGGTGTCCCCACCTGCCCGCCACCGTGGGGGACCCAGGGATCCCCACCCTGCCCGCCACTGCTGGGGGTCCCGGGGATTCCCCACCCTGCCCGGCCACCGCGGGGGGACCCAGGGATGTCCCCACCCTGCCCGGCCACCGTGGGGACCGGTTCCACCCGGCTTCTGGGATGGACCCCCCTGCCGGCCATGCTGGGGGACCCGGGGATGTCCCCACCCTGCCCGCCATTGCTGGGGACCGGGATGTCCCACTCGCCATGCGGGGTCGGGTGCCCCCCGCCCGGCACGGGTGGACCCAGATGTCCCACCTCCACGGCCATGCTGTCCGGGGTGTCCCCACCTGCCGCCATTGCTGGGGGACCCGGGGATGTCCCCACCCTGCCGCCATTGCTGGGGACCCGGGGATGTCCCCACCCTGCCCGCCACGCGGGGGACCAGGATGTCCCCACCTGCCCGGCCACTGCTGGGGGACCCGGGGAGTCCCCACCCTGCCGGCATTGCTGGGTCCGGGGATGTCCCCACCCTGCCCGGCCATTGCTGGGGGTCCCGGGGATGTCCCCACCCTGCTCGGCCACCGCGGGAGCTGCGCCCGGGGTGACACCGCCATGGGCGCGGTGCCAGCGGCAGCGAGGGGGACACGGGGAGCACCTGAGGGGACATCCAGGCTGACGATGGGGATGCGGATGTGCTTGAGGGTGGCCAGGATGGCCGCGCAGGGCTCTGTCCCCTCGGCCACCTCGGCCTCGGCTCCCAGCACCGCGTCCACCACGGCGTTGTAGGCGTCGTTGATGAGCTGCACCTGGACGGGGTGACAGCGACACGCGGGGGTGTCCCCGGGTCACCCCTCACGGGACGAACCCCGGGGATGCCGCTTTCCTGCAGGGATCGAGCTCCGCCTGCCAAAAAGCACCCCCAGGTGGAGCGGGAGGGAGGGAGGGGATGCGGGCGCGGTGGCGGAGCAGAGCCCGGCACGCCGAGACGCGCGGCCCCGGCCAGGGCAGCGATTTTGGGTCAAATTCCTCCCGTTCAGCGCCAAAAACAACAGAGCCGCTGGCTGGCGGCAGCAGCCGCTGGATTTCATGGCATCCCCGGCTCCGCAGCGCCGGGATGGGGCGGGGAGCGGGGAAAGGGAAGGGAAAGAGGGATAAACTCGGCGCTGTGGGGCGGGGGGCTTCGGGGGGCTGCGGGGCGCACCTCGGTGGGCAGATAGGACAGGAAAGGGATGTCCATCTTCTCACACTGCGTGGTGAAATCGCGGTACAGCGGGTCCGGGGAGCGCTTGGGGTAGAAGATGGTGGGCTCGTAATCCTGAGGGAAAAGGTCAGGGATGGGAGCCGGGACGGGAGCCGGGATGAAGGGGAGGAGGAGGAGGAGGAGGAAGGGAGGGAGGTACCCACAAAGCTGCGGAGGTGGCGGGCACACACCAGCCCGATGGCCCCGTTCTGCGCCGGCCCGCACACCACCAGCACCGTGGGCTGCTTCCGCGGCAGCGACGGCAGCGGGAACGCCTGCGGGGACACGGGGGTTGCGCGGTGTCACCGGCACCCGGGGACACGGGGACACAGAGATGGCGCGGTGTGACCGGCACACGGCACCCAGAGTCGGGTGGAGATGGCACACGGAGCGGGATGGGGGCAGCACCCAGGACAGGGATGGAATGGGATGGGGAAAATGCCCAGGATGGGGTGGGGATGGGGATTGCAGAATGGAGATGGGATCTACAGCACGGCAGGGACGGGACGGGATCCACAGCAGGACTTGGGTGGCACCTGGAGTGGGGCAGAACAGAGCCCGGACTGGGGTCAGGACGGTGCCATGGGGGCATGAAGATGGTACCCACTGTGGATGAGGATGAGGCCTGTGGTGGAATTCCAAAAGTGCCCAGGTACGATCAGGGAGATGTCCCGGGTGGGATCAGGGAGATGCCCCGGGTGGGATCAGGGAGATGCCCCGGGTGGGATCAGGGAGATGTCCCGGGTGGGATCAGGGAGATGCCCCGGGTGGGATCAGGGAGATGCCCCGGGTGGGATCAGGGAGATGCCCTCTCTGGGGTCGGGAAGGTGTCCCGGGTGGGCTGAGGACGCTGCCCGGGCCAGGGCCGTGCCCGCGGCCCCCCCATCCCGCAGGGAGGCGGCCGCACGCTCCACATTCCAGGATCCCGCTCGGCGAGGGAGGGAAGGAGGGATGTTTATCCATTGACAGATTTTTTCCTGCTCACGGATGCCTGCTGGCCCGTCCCCGGCAGCACCGGAGCGGGACACGGCCCTGGTAGCCCGGCCCTGGCCCTGCCCCGGCGCCGCCACGCCTCCAGGAGCCTCCTGGCACGGAGGGGACAGGGGGGACCGTGCGGGGACCCCCGGCTGGCGGATTGTCCCTGAGGAGGGGGAGGATGCTCGGCCCCAGGTGGGGTCCAGGTGGGGTCAGGGACACCGCGACAGCCCCGGGGCAGCCCCGGGAGGCTCCAGCACCAAAATATTTCTCCTCCTCCTCCTCCTGCTCCTCAGGCAACCCCCGGAGCTGGGAAGGGCAGCGCCAGCGCCGTCGGAAAAGCTGAGGCGCGGAGCTCTCGGCCCCGAGGCACAAAGCTGCCCTTGATGCTGCCCTCGGGCGCCGCCGGCCCCTCCTCCCCCTGCTCCTCCTCCTCCTCACATCCCGCACGAGCACCGGGCCATCCCAGCAGCTGCGACATGGCCAGGGCACGGGAGGACCACTGGGGACATCTGGGGACTCCCCATCGCCTCCTCCCTGCCCCCCCGGGAGGGCTGAGCAGCCCCCTCCCCATGGGGACCCCCGCCCCGCCTGACCCCAATTCCAGCGGGGGACGGTGAAGGGGGATTGAGGGAATCCACAGATCCCAGCCAGGGACCGGCCCGAGCCCTGGCACAGGGCAGTGTCACCAGTGCCGCTGTCCCCTGTCCCCGCGCCTCGGTCTGGCCGGGGAGGCAGCGCAGGGGGACGGGGCGAGGCGCGGAGCGCAGCCCTGGTGCGGTGTCCCCAACCCCACCTTGGTGACAGCCACGGCACAGGCGTGTCCCCAGATCTCGATCAGCTGCTGCCGCCCGAACCGATAATCCTCCAGCAGCTCCTTCTCCATGGCCTTTGCCTCCGCCTTGCTGGGGGGACAGGGGACGGGCACCGGTGAGGATGGAGGGGACAGAGCTGTTCCCCCACCCCCAGAATGGATTTGTGACACCGCTCCCTCCCCAGGGACGGGGCCTTGGGGGCACCGGGAGCGCGGGTTGGGGGCACGGGCAGGGGTTCCGCGGTGGGGACGAGCGGATGTCACCCGGAGGGCCGTGACCCCGCGGGCGGGGCTCTGGCGGCGGCTCCAGGGCTGCGCGGGCTCGGGCCGTTACATAAACCCCAACAATCGCCGCGCTTGTTTCCCGGCCGCCTGCCTGAGCCCGGCGCTGGCAGCCGGTGGGACAGTAATTGCTCACATCTGTTGGCTTCACCTGCGCGGGCGGAACGGCCTGGGTCGCCTCAGCGCCGCCCGGGGCCGCCCGGGCTGGAATCTGAGCTCCGCCGGGGCCGCGATCTCGGCGGCACCGGGGGGAACCGGGGAAGCCGCGGGGCTCCAGCCCCCGCCGTGCGCCCCTTGGGGGGAACCTCACCCGCCGCTCGGAGCCTGGCCCGGGGAAGGCCCGGCAAACCGCCCCAGGGGACTAGGTGAGGGTTTGTGCCGGGCTGGGGTCAGTGGATTGGGGGATGGGCTGGGTCCACAGGTTGGTGGTCCCATCCCATCCCAATCCCATCCCATCCATTCCCATCCCATCCCATCACCTTCCAACCATTCCCATACCTCCTCGTCGCTCACGTCCCGTCCCGTCCAGTCCGCCCATCCTCGTCCCGATCATTTGGTAGCCGCTCTAAGTGGGTCCCATCCCGGCCCCAGCCCCACTCAGGGAGTCCTGGGGACAAACTCGGGGGAGGGAAGGGTGGGAAGGACCCGAGCGATGCCCGGGAGCCCCTCCCGCCCCGAGCGGGGGTGGCCGGGCACAGCTGTGTTGTCCCTCGCCCAACAAAAGCCACGTGTCTGACAAGATCCCGCACGTCCGTTCCCGGAGAACATTGTCCCTAATCGCTGCTGGCAGGGACATTCCTGGCCCCGGCCCGCTTTGGCTCCGCGCTCTGGCAGCGGCCCCAGCGAGGGGACACGGCCGGGGGCTCCCCCGGAGCTGCGGCGAACCGGGGGCACCTCCAGCGCTTCCCTTCCCGCTTTTCCTGCGGCATTCGCAGCTCGGCTGTGCCGTAAGGGCTGCAAAGCTGATCCCAGCAGAGCCCGGTCCAGCCCAGTCCAGCCCAGTTACTTGAGGGGACAGGGGGTGGAGGAGGAGGGAGAGGAGCGGCGGATGAGGAGAGAAGGTCCCTGCGTGTCCCCTCCCGTGTCCCCTCCTCCCCAGGGGGCCGCACCCCGGTCCCGCATCCCAGTCCCATATCCCGGTCCCGTATCCCGGTCCCGCATCCCAGTTCCAATCCCAGTTCCACATCCCGGCTCCGTGTCCCCTTCCCTCCCATCTCCACACCCCAGCCCCGTGTCCCGGTTCCATCTCCCGTCCCTCCTCCCGCACAGTCCCCGCCGGGGCTCCGCGATGTCCCCGCTGTCCCCGTCCCTCCCGATTCCCGGCTCCCTCCGCATCCCGGAGCATCCCCGCCGCAGCCATGGAGATCTCGGGATGCGTTGTGTCTCCGGCAACGGCGGCTCCGTGGGTACCGACCCGTCCTTCCCCCGCGGCTCCCGGGGGATCGTCCCGGGGGATCCCCGTGGGGACCGGGACCCTGCCCGGGGGTTCCGCGAGCATCGCGGGGGGCGGGAGCCGAGCCGAGCCGGGGCCGGGGCAGAGCGGGTCCCGTTCCACCACCGGACCGGCGGGAACCGCCGGCACCGCCGCGACCCACTGCGGGGCGGGAACGGGGAACGGACGGGAAACGGGAGAACTGGGATATCGGGGTACGGGAACTGGGAACCGTGAGCGAACGGGGCCCCCGGGTGAGCGGCACGCCGGCTCGGCGGAAACCGCTGGACCAGCCCGCCAGCTCCCGGGGCCGTCGGGGGGAACCGGCGCCCGCGCTCACCCTGAGTGGACGCAGGAGGCGGCTCCCGGCGCGGGCTAAGGATCGCGGAGTCATGGCAGGATGACCGGGACGGGAGCGCGTGCGATACGAGCTCGGCGAGTAGACGAGCCTCGGGCCGGTTGTGGCTGACCCCGGGAGAGCGCGGCTGGGACTCCGACCAGGCGCGCGAGCCCTCCGATTCCCTGAGGTGATGTGGCAGCGGGCCCACGCGGGCTGCATCACGTGCCGCGCTATGGTGGATGCCCCCGGGGGGCGGTGGCCTCGGTGCTGTGCCCTCCTGCTCATCTCGCCCGTCGCGCGCTAGCGAGCCCGCTCCCAGGGAATTGCCCCCGTGATCCCGAAGCCGCCACCACGGCAAATCGGGGTTCAGATACAGTCTACGGTTGAATTTATATTGTGTTAAACCCCCTAAAATCGGTGCATGTGTCCAGCGGGATCGCAATCCAAGGGGGTTCGTGGAGAAACTCGGCTGGCCCCCGCGTAGAAGAGCACACCAGAGGGTAGGCAGGGGTGTATCTATGTCTGCGGACATGGACATTCTTAATAGGACACGGCCCCTCCCTCCAGCCACATTCCCAGCCCGGATTCCCAGGACACCCCCGGGACACAGAGACATCCAGGAACACGCAGGATCCACGTGGGTCATTTCTTTATTATTCGTTTATTAATTTTTAATTAACAGAGTCGGAACAGGCAGCTCAAGGCTCGGGATGGAGGGAAGAGCCTGGGAAGTGCCAAGCAAAGGGGGAAAAGCGGGAAGAGCCCGCGATTTCAGACGTAATTCTGGCAGCCCGAACTTCTCCCGAAGTCAGCTCGGCCTCGGAGCCGCAGGAAGTAGTAGCTCGTCCAGCGTCGGGGGCACCCAGCGCTCCGTGTGGAACCGGGACTCGCCCACCTGAGCGGGGAACCCCGGGGGAAGGGGCTTCAGTGCCCCATTCCAGGGGATTCTTCCAGCCCGGGGCCATCCCGGGATCCCGAGGAGTGGGGAGGGGCGGCTCACACGGGATCTCAGAGGAGCAGCCCCACCCTCTCCTGCCCCTTTTCCCCCCAGCAACCACAAATCCGAGGGTGAGGCCGGGCTTTCAGGATCCGCATAGCGAGCCCAATCCCTGGGATGGATGGATGGAACCCCCCAAATCCCTGGGATGGATGAAACCCCCCAATCCCTGGATGGTCCTCCAAACCTGAGAGGATAGATTCCCCCCAAATTCCCTGGGAGGATGGAACCCCCCAAATCCCTGGGATGGATGGAACCCCCCAAATCCCTGGGATGGATCCCCAAATCCCTGAGAGCGGGTCTAAAGAGTCGCGCTACCTGATGGATGGAAGCCCTCCATCCTGTGGGATGGAACCCCCAAATCCCTTGGGATGGGATTCCCGCAGAATCCCTGAATGTAGTAGATTCCCCCCAAATCCCTGGGATGGATGGAACCCCCCAAATCCCTGGGATGGATAGATGGAAACCCCAAATCCCTCGGGATGGATGGAACCCCCCAAATCCCCGGGATGACAGATCACCCCAAATCCCTGGAACAGGAGGATCCCACAGGATCACGAAGGGGATGGGAACCCCCCTGTCCTGCCCATTTTTCCTCGCAGGAATCACAAACCTTCCAGCCGGGAACGTCCTTCATGATTTTGGCCTCCTCCTTCAGGTTCTCCTGCAGCATCCGCAGCGTTCTGCGGGACAGGGCGTGGCAAGGGGGATCCCGATCCCAAAAAGGGGGATCCCGATCCCAAAGAGGAAGGTTCCAGTCCCAGAGCGGGTCCCGGCCCCCCAGAGCGGGTCCCAGCCCCCCAAAGGGGATCCCGAGCCCCCCAGAGCGGATCCCGAGCTCCCCAGAGCGGGTCCCAGCCCCCCAAAGGGGGTCCCAGCCCCCCAGAGCGGGTCCCAGCCCCCCAAAGGGGGTCCCAGCCCCCCAGAGCGGGTCCCAGCCCCCCAAAGGGGGTCCCAGCCCCCCAGAGCGGGTCCCAGCCCCCCAAAGGGGGTCCCAGCCCCCCAGAGCGGGTCCCAGCCCCCCAAAGGGGGTCCCAGCCCCCCAGAGCGGGTCCCAGCCCCCCAGAGCGGGTCCCAGCCCCCCAAAGGGGGTCCCAGCCCTCCAGAGCGGGTCCCAGCCCCCCAAAGGGGGTCCCAGCCCTCCAGAGCGGGTCCCAGCCCCCCAAAGGGGGTCCCAGCCCCCCAGAGCGGGTCCCAGCCCCCCAAAGGGGATCCCGAGCCCCCCAGAGCGGATCCCGAGCTCCCCAGAGCGGGTCCCAGCCGTGGGTAACCTGCGGTCAGATCCGCTCAGCAGCGGCATCAGCCGATCCGCAGCTCCTCATCAGCAGCGCCTGTGCCGGGCGGGGTCAGGGGAACTGGGCAACTGGAGATGGGGACGGGAATGGGGTAACTGGAATGGGAGCGCTGGGAGAACTGGGGGAACTGGGGAATGGGAAGGGGCATGGAATGGGGAGAGGGGAATGGGGGAATGTGGGAATGGGACAGGGGAACTGGGGGACTGGGAATGACAGGGGGGAACTGGGATGGGACAGGGGGAATGGGCACTGGGATGTGATGGGTTGTTGTTTACAGGGGGTTGTTGGTGTATGTGACTTGTGATGAGGTGTTCTGGGAGATGGGGGACAGGGGAACTGGGGCACTGGGAATGGGGACGGGGACAGGGGGGGAACTGGAATGGGGGACGGGTGGGAATGGGAACTGGAATGGGGACCTGCGGAACGGGATGGCACTGGGAATGGGACAGGGGGGAATGGAATGGGGGAGTAGGGGGATGGGGGCATGGGAATGGGGGACAGGGCACTGGGGCACTGGGAATGGGACCAGGGGGGAACTGGGGGAACTGGAATGGGGGGAGGGGGAACTGGGGGAACTGGTAACGGGCGCTGGGCGGAACGGCAATGGGGGGGGCACTGGAATGGTGGAGGATGGCACTGGCACTGGAATGGACAGGGGACTGGTGGGCCAGGTTTAGAAGTCAGTGCCTGGGTTATGGGGGAGCACTGGGGGGGAGGGGGTGTGGCTCTTGTTGTGTGTGGATTTGTGTGTTTGTAGGTGAGTGTATTAGTGGTTGGAAGGGGTCCGGGGGACTCTGGGGCGATTGGGGGTCCAGACACTGGGGGATCGTGGCGCAGGAGCCGGGAAGGGGCCAGAGGCCCCAGCGAGGTCCCGGGAGCCCTGGGTGTCCACCTGCGCTCGCGGTCACGTGACAGGTGTTATCTCTCTCTTTTTTTGCCTCCCAATTTGGGGCACTGGCCTCAGTGGTGTGGCCGTGTCATTGTCCCACGGCACCCCTGGGACAGCCGGGAGCTGGCAGGGAGCTCTCCCATGGACATGGGGTCGGCTCCAGCCCCGGCCACCCCTCGGGCCACTCCTGGCTGCCAGGACACTGCGGCCCATCCTCGGTGACACCCCGGCCTGGCCTGGGTACCCGCTAAATCCCTGACGCCCCGCGATCGGGGGGCTCAGGGCAGGGTGTCCCCAGCCCCGCTGGGACACGGCTCGGGAGGTACCCTCCAGAAGCCCCGGGAACGGGGCGCTGCCACCTCTGTGTCCCCCAGAGCCGCTGGAGAACGACTCGGAGCCGGGCAAGGGCGGCACGGCCGGGAAACCCTGGAAAGCTCCCGACCTGGAGGAGCTCGACCCGGACACGGCAGGTACGGCCCCCGCGAGCCCTGCCGGACACCGCGTCCCCTCATTGTCCCACCCCACTGTGGGACCCTCGGTCGGGATCCTCCATCCTCCACGTCCCCAAGCTGTCCCCAGGCTCGGGGCAGGTGGGGCGCTCAGGCCGGGCTCCCTCGCAGGCAGAGGCGCCGAGTGGACGTCGTGGTTCAACATCGACCATCCCGGCGGCGATGGCGACCACGAGAGCCTGGAGGCCATCAAGTTCTACTACCGGGACCGGGTGTGTGACCGCCCGGTGGCCATCCAGGCCCGCACCACCGAGTGGGAGCTGCCCGCGGCCGTGGGGCAGGTGGTGCACGCCAGCCCCAAGAGCGGATTCCGCTGCCTGCACCGCGAGCAGCCGCCCGGCAAGAGCTGCTCCAACTACCACGTGCGGTTCCTGTGCCCGCTGGGTGAGGGGCCGGGGGCAGCGCGGGAGCGGCTGGGGCACACCTGAACCCTACCTGTATTCCATCTCTGTTCCACCTGTATGGCACCTGTGTCCCACCCCTGTTCCACCTGTCACACCTGTGTCACACCTGTGTCACACCTGTGAGCAGGGAGCGGCGCACGGCACCTGCCGCAGCTCCATCCTCCGCACCCGCAGCACCGCCCCGCCTCCTCCCCGCAGCCCGAGGGCTCGGCGGGGCCGCGGGGCACGGGACGGCGGGCAGCGCCCCACGTTGTAGTAGCGGGAGCCGCTGGCGTCCTGCGGGCACTCGCTGGGCAGCTCCACCAGGCTGGCTCCGGCTCCGCTCCTGCAGCTCTGCTGCCTGGGCTGGGGCGCGGAGGGGCGGCATAGCGGGTCACGGGGGTGTCCCCGCCCGGAGGAGCCCCCCTGCTCGCTCACCCAGCACTGTGAGCTGTGCCGGCGCCGAGCGGATGGCGCCCGCCTCGGAGCTGGCTTTGCAGTGGTAGGTGCCAGCCTGCGCCGGTGCCAGCCCCCGCAGCGCCAGGCGGCCGCTGGAGCGCTGCGCCTTCCCCTCCAGCAGCGTCCCGTTGTGGTACCTGCGGGGACAGCGGGGACCGGCTCAGCGGGACTCGGCCCGCGCTTGTGCTCCCCA
>VKON01001996.1:16896-28972 GCA_009741485.1 Malurus cyaneus samueli
CACCAGGGCTGGTTCCGGCGCCGGGCCCTTGCAAGTGCTCTTGGCTTTGCTTGGTTGTCTTGGGGGGCCGAGGGCGGGGCAGTTAGCGGGGGGTTGATATGGGGTGTCCGCCAGTATGGAGAGGCCCTTCTGTCTTCTCGCTGGACCCATCCACTGTGAGCTGTGCCGGCGCCGAGCGGATGGCGCCCGCCTCGGAGCTGGCTTTGCAGTGGTAGGTGCCAGCCTGCGCCGGTGCCAGCCCCCGCAGCGCCAGGCGGCCGCTGGAGCGCTGCGCCTTCCCCTCCAGCAGCGTCCCGTTTGGTTGGTAGCAGCGGGGACCGTGGGGGCCGGCTCAGCGGGGACTCGGCACCGCGCTTGTGCTCCCCGCTCCGTCCCCAGAGCCCCCTCACCAATAGTATTTTTGGGGCGCGGGGGTGCCCGAGGCTTCGCAGCAGAAGGTCACGTCCTGCCCGACCTCCCGCACCTTGGCCTGGGGGTGCAGCACCATGTAGGGTTTCTCTGCGGGGGAAAGGAGCAGCGAGCCCATGGGCACGCCCGGATCGCCTCTCCAGGGGTGCCCCCCATCCACCTCCGCGTTCTCACCGAGCCGCAGCAGCCTCAGGTGCGCCACGGCCACCCCGGAGCCGTTGGTGACGATGGGCGCCAGCCCCGGGGCGAAGCCGTCGTCGTGGGCGCTGAGGTTGGCGGCGGGGCTCAGGCACAGCCCCGCGGCACTGAAGCGCCCCTGGGCATCGCTGCGGGCCAGCAGCACGGGCGGGCGGCCCTCAGGTACAGCGGGGCGTACCGGCAGGTGCGCCAAGCTCGAGCTCTATGGCGGTGACCACGGGTGCCTGGCGAAGGCGATGCCCCGGAGGCCAGCGGGGGGACGGGGCTAGCCCCGCGGGGGGGGCCGGGGAGGGGACAGGGCACGGGGGGCACCGCGGACGGGTCCCCGCGCGGCATGTTGATGATGTGCCGAGGCGGGCGGCATGCGCGATGGGCATTTGGCGTCGCCCGGGCGGCGGTATTTTGGCGGTTTTTCTCGGCGCGACGCGGTGCGACGGGCCCCGACCACCCATTCGTCCAGGTGGCTGCTGGGGTGACGGGCAACTCCCGGTGGGAATCGGGTCCCCCAAACCCCAGCTTGGGGTGGCCCTGCACCATGGGGTGGGTCACACCCTGGGCACAGGAGCCGGAGGTGGTGGCACCAGGTGGCCCTTGCCACCCGCAGCTCCTGTGGGAGCTGAGCCGGGGATTCAGGGTCCCTGGAGAGAGCCCCGTCCCCTGTCACCCGCGGGTGACACCCCAGTGACAGACACCACGGCCACCCCATGGGCACCTCCAGCAGCGACCCCGTGCTTGGGTGACCAATCCTGCCACCCCGTGTCCCCTCCCGGATCACCCAAGGGACAGGTGGGTGGCACCGCAGGTTTCAGGGTCCCTACCTGGGCAGGGCCCGGCGCTGCAGGGCCGGCGCTCCACGGCCTTGCCCTGGCACTTGAGCTCCTTGAGCGGGGCCTCGCTGCGGGCGCTGCGGCAGCGCCGGGTGCGGCTCTGGGTGCCCCTGGTGCCGCAGGCGCTGCGCGAGCAGGGGCTCCACGAGGACCAGTGCGACCAGTAAATGTGCTCTGGGGAGGGACTGGGTTAACTGGGCACCCACGGTCCGTGTCCGGCACCCAAGGGGTTAATGGGACACCCGCTGTCCTCACCCCACAGCCCACATAGAACACAAGTGGGTTACAGGTGAGGCACAGGGGAGACACGGGTGTGACACAGGGGAGACACAGGGGAGACACGGTGCCGGTGGACACAGAGGGGACAAGGACGTCACAGGTGTGACACAGGTGACAATGGCACAGGTGTGACACGGTGTGACACAGGGGAGACACGGGTGTGACACAGGTGAGGCACAGGTGAGACACAGAGGGGACAAGGTACGCACAGGTGTGACACAGGTGATGCACAGGGGAACACAGGTGGACACAGGGACACAGGGTGACACAGGGAGACACGGGTGTGACACAGGGGAGACACAGGTGTGACACAGGGGAGACACAGGGGAGACACGTAGGTGTGTGACACGGGTGTGTGACACGGGTGTGACACAGGGGAGACACGGGTGTGACACAGGTGATGGCACAGGTGAGACACAGAGGGGACATAGGTACGTCACAGGTGTGACACAGGTGAAAGCACAGGTGTGACACGGACAGGTGTGACACAGGTGTGACACAGGGGAGACACGGGTGACACAGGGGAACAGGTGGACACGGGGGACACGGTGGTGACACGGGGGTGGTGACACAGGTGGACACAGGTGGGAGACACAGAGGGGGACATAGGTACGTCACATGGGTGTTGGGACACTAGGTGTGACACAGGGGAGGACAGCGTGGTTCGTGACACGGGGGAGGTGCACAGGGGTTGTGTTGACAGGGGAGACACAGGGGGAGCACAGGTGTGACACAGGGGAGACACAGGGGAGACACGGGTGTGACACAGGTGTGACACAGGGGAGACACAGAGGGGACATAGGTACGTCACAGGTGTGACACAGGTGTGACACAGGTGTGACACACACAGGTGTGCAAGACGCTGACACCCAGGCGCGAGCCCGTCAAGGTGGTGGCCGAGTGCGGCTGCGGGCCCTGTGCCCAGCCCCGGGTGCTGGTGCAGGGCCGGGTGACGGCGGCGGACACCGGGGAGCCGCTGCGCTTCGGGCACATCTTCCTCGGCGGGAGGAAAGTGGGGTTCACCGGCTACCACGGCTCCTTCACCATCGAGGTGCCGCCGGACACGCAGCGCTTGGTCACTCGCTTCGTGGACGGGCAGCAGCGCTTGGTGGACGCCGTCAGGGTGCTGCCCTTCGACCGGCGCGGCGGTGCAGTCTACCAGGAGGTGAAGATGCTGCGCAAGAAGGAGCCGGTGGAGCTGGACGGCGGCCGGAGCAACGCCATCCCGCTGGGAGAGGCCGGCGGCCGGGAGCCCGTCGGGGAGCTCGTCCTGCCCGCCGGCGCCTTCCTGCGGCCCTCGGGGGAGGTCTTCAACGGCACGGTCAAAGCCAGCGTCACCTTCGTGGACCCCCGGGACATGGCGACAGCCAGCGCCGCCTCCAGCGACCTCAGCTTCGCCAACGCCGAGGGGGAGATCGTCCCCCTGCGCACCTACGGGATGTTCGCCGTGGACTTTCGGGAGGGCGAGAGCGGCGCGGCGCTGCAGGCGGGGCCGGTGCAGGTGAGGATGGACGCGGGGCAGGTGTGGATGGCGGAGCACCTGCAGAAGATGAAGTTGTGGTCCCTGAACCCCGAGAGCGGCCTGTGGGAGGAGGAGGCGGTGCTGCGGCCGGCGGGGGGCGGCCGGAGGAAGAGGGAGGAGAGGACCTTCCTGGTGGGCAACCTGGAGATCCGCGAGCGCCGCCTCTTCAACCTGGACGTGCCCGAGGATCGCCGCTGCTTCGTCAAGGTCCGCGCCTACAGCAACGAGAAATTCAACCCCTACGAGCAGTTGGAGGGCGTCGTGATCAGCCTCATCAACCTGGAGCCGCAGCCCGGCTTCCCCAGCAACCCGCGGGCGTGGGGCCGCTTCGACAGCGTGGTGACCGGGCCCAACGGCGCCTGCCTGCCCGCCTTCTGCGACAGCCGGCGCCCCGACGCCTACACCGCGCTGGTCAGCGCCACGCTGGGCGGCGAGGAGCTGGAAGCCGTGGCCTCCAGCCCTAAGCTCAACCCCAACGCCGTGGGGGTGTCGCAGCCTTACCTGGGCAAGCTGGGCTACCGCCGCTCGGACCACGATGACCCCGCGCTGAAGAAGACGGCGTTCCAGATCAACGTGGCCAAACCGGACCCCAACAACGTGGACGAGAGCAACGGCCCCGTGTACTCCTACCGGAGCCTGCGGGAGTGCGAGGAGGCGCCGGTCAGCGCCAACCACCTGCGCTTCTACCGTGTGGAGGTGGACAAGTACGAGTACAACGTGGTGCCCTTCAAGGAGAGCGACGTCACCTCCTGGACCGGCGACTACCTGGCGTGGTGGCCCAACCCGCAAGAGTTCCGGGCGTGCTTCATCAAGGTGCAGATAGAGGGACCGCAGGAGTACATGGTGAGGTCGCGCAACGTCGGGGGGAGCCACCCCCGCACCCGGGGGCAGCTCTACGGGCTGCGGGACAGCCGGAGCGTGCGGGATCCGCTGCTGGACAACACCTCGGGGGCCTGCGTGGAGTTCAAGTGCGGCGGGATGCTCTTCGACCAGAGCCTGGTGGACCGGACCCTGGTGTCCATCATCCCCCAGGGCAGCTGCCGCCGCACGGCCATCAACGGCCTCCTGAGGGACTACCTGAGCCGCCACCCGCCGCTGGCTTTCCGACCAACATAACCACCAACCCGGAGCGCCTTCTCCAATGCTAGGTCCTGCTGGATCCCGCTGGGCCACAACTACGGCATCTACATCTTCGGTGACGGTACCAGTAGCCCGAAGGCTGGCCAAAGGTAAATCCGCCATCGGTCCGCTGCTGTATCGACCAGCACCCCATTCGGATCGCGCTTCTCGCGGAGATGACGGCGCGGGCAGAGGGCTAAACGGCCAGCAACCTTCAGAAACAAACTGCCAGGAGCGGCCGCCGGGCAGGGAGAGCTTCTTCCAGCGCCTGCTGACCGCCCCGGCAGAGGCGCTGGCCGAGATCCGCAGGGAGATGGGGGCGCGAGCTGCGCCCGCGTCCCCCGAGGTGATGGACTTCGCCTCCGGCTCCCGGCCCCCGGCCCGTGCGCCACACCGCCCGGACCCCGGCGCCAGCGGAGGCCGGGCCGGAGCTGCGGGACAGCCGCTGAGGACCGCGGGCTCCCCCCGCGCCCCTCCGCCTCTGCTTTGTCCTCCCCTTTCCCCGTCGCTTTTGCCCGCGCTCATTTATAACGCCCGAAAGGGAAGGGGGGGACGCGCTGGGGACACGCGGAGCGCGGGACAGGGGGAAGGGGACACGGCGGGGGCGTGGGGGGGACTCGCCAGCCTCCGGTGCTGCCCCTGCCCCCTCTTGGTGCTCAGTCCCGCGCTCGCGGCGCCGGAGATGCCGCAGAGGGGATTGAAATAAAAGGAATAAAGGAGGGGTGGAAGCAAAGAGGGGAAGGGGCGGGGATGGGAAGGGGTCCCCGCCCGGTGCTTTGTCCCGGTGCCACCGGCGGAGCTCCCGTGTGTCCGGGAACTGGGGGCACCCACTGCATCCCTGAATCCCACAAGGAAACGGGGGATTTTGGGAAACCCCAGGGGTAACGCGGATAAAATGCCCTCTCTGCGGTGCCACCTCCCCACGCCGGGGACGGTGCCACCCCCGCGACACCTCGGCCACCGCGCCGGCCCAGGCGCGGGCAGGTTTGTACATTATTTATTACAAAATATATATAATTCCTGTACACCCGCCTGGCTGCTGGGCTTCTCGGGGGGAGGGGGGGGAGCACCCCCGCGTGTCCCCCGTGTCCCCCTGTCCCCAAATCCTGCTCCCGTTCAGTAGCACCTCCCGGCCGCTGCTGTTTGCCTTGGGCCCGGCTCAGCCGCGCTGGCGGCGGCGGGGGGGGCCCGGTGCCAGCTCCCCGCGGCCAGGGGGACGTGGCAGACGGGGAGGGGGGGCCCCATCCAGTGCCCCTCTGGCACGGGGACGTGCCGAGGCACGAGCTGGGCACCCTCTGCGTGACCCCAGCCAGGGTGAGGGGCGGGGGGGTCTGTCCTGCTGCCATCTGGGTGTCCCCAGCAGGGTTTTTTGGGTCCCCTCCCCTCCCGGCCGCGGCTCTCGCAGATGCTGTAATGGAACAGGCGGCGTTTATGGGGCCAAACCCGGGACAACATTTCCCTTTTCCAGCCCGCTCTGGCCCCAGCGCGGCATTTTTCCACCCTTTTAACGGGATGCGGCCGCTCGCGAGATCAAAGGGGACGCGGGGGCCCCCGGGCTGGGGGGAACGTTGGCCAAAGCAGCGGCCAAATCCCAACCCCTCTGTCCCTGCCCATCCCGCCGGGACGGGAACCCACCGCAGGCGGATGCCGGCACGTCGGGGGGACAGGGAGGGAGAGAGGGAGGGAGGAGGCACCTGGAATGCTGAGATTCCATGGCGGGGGTCCCACTCTGCCCCGCCTCCCGAAAATCTGGGTGTTGCCGGTGCCCGGGTGCTCCTTATCCCTGGGTGTCCCTTATCCCTGGATTCTCCTTATCCTGGATGTTCCTTATCCCGGGCGCTCTTTCTCCCGGGATCCTGCCCGTCCCTGATCTCTCTCTCATGCCTGGATATTCCTTATCCCGGATCCCGCCTGTCCCTGGGTATTCCGTGTCCCTGGATCCTGCCTTTCCCCGGCTGCGGGGAATTGCCCGGCCGGGCTCCGCCGCCCCGTCCCCAGGGAAACCGGGGGATGCAGCGCCCGGGGAAGGGCGTGGATCGGGGATCCTGGGGAATGCGGGAATGCCACGGGCGGGATTGTTTTCCACCATCTGCTTGGCTTGGGGCAGATGGAAGAGGCTCCCGCTGCTATTTCGGGAGCCGGGAAGGAAAACGGGGGATGGAAAAAAAGATTAAAAAAAAAATCGAAAATATTAAAATAAAAAAGGGAATAAAAAAGCGGGACGCGAAGGGTCTGGAGGGACCCCTGGTTTGGAGCCCCTGGATCCCATCCCAGCGCCAGCCGGCGTGGTGTGTGGTGTTCTCCAGGCGCTGGGATAAAGGGAGGAGCTGAGGGTGACCCCAATCCCACGGACACCACGGGGACACCGGGCAGGGACGCGCGGGAGGTCCGGGCTGGGTGTGCGGACCTGCCCCACATTCTCGAGGGCTGGAAAATCGCCCGGGGTCAAGGCTGGGCTGGGGGCTGCGGCCAAAGCCCTCCTGCTGACCCCAAACCCCTCCGCTGTGCCCCCAGGTTGTCTCTTCCCCTTTCCCAAATCACCCAACTGGAATTCCCCAGGGATGGAGCAGCCCCTGGTCTTGGCCGCTGAACAGGGAGGAGGGAGGACAGGGGACAGTGGTGAGGGAACAGAGCCCATTTTCCATCCCGACATCCCAAAGCGCCAAAGAGCGCTTTGTCCCCATCGCTTCGTCCCCTTCGGGGCTGGGGAGGGCGGTGAGGGGCTGATCCCATTTTCCATCCCCAAGTGGCCATGCACCTCCTCGTCCCCGTCCCTCCGGCCACCTACCGCCCGCTCGCGGCAGGACACGAGGCTGGCGTTGTCCCTCCTGCTGTCGCCGCGGGCCCGTGCCAGCTCCCGCGCAGGGCGTCCCCGTCCCGCCGCAGCCGCTCCCGCTCCGCTCCAGCTCCTCCAGGCGATTCCCGAGCTCCCGGCTCTCGTTGGCCGCCCGCTCCCGGCACCCTCGCAGCTTCCCCAGGGCCTCGGAGCGCCACACCATCACGGCCACCGCCACCGTCACCGCCGCCACCAGCGCCAGCAGCGCCGCGCACAGCCCCAGCACCTTCAGGGTGGCCCTGGGCACCGCGGGGTCCATGTCGGAAGGGACACGCGGGGACAGCCGGAGCCGCTCCGGCGGTGGCCGTGCCGCGATGTGCCCGTGTCGCCGCTGGTGACGCCGTAATTGTCGCGTGTGGGTTTTTGTCACCGGACACCGGTTTGGGTTGCGGTTTGTGACAGGTCACGGCCCAGAATAGGTTTTGTTTGTGCCGGAGAGGGGACAGAGCTGTGTCCCAGCTACGGGGACAAGCCGGGGTGGCTTTGGTGGCCGGGGGGATGCTGAGGTTTCCTTCTCACCCACGGAGCTCTGTGTCCTCAAGAGATGCTGGGTTTCCCCAGGTTTTTTTGGAAATTTGTCAGAAAGTGCAAAATTGTGGAGTAGCTCGGTTCGAGGCAGTTTTGTCATGTCCCTGTCCCCTGCACCCCCTGGCCCTGTCTCCTCCCTGCCCCTGGGCACGGTCCGTGGTGGAATTGTCACAGTGGAGCTGTTGGTCCGGGGAAAGCGGGATGGGGCGGGGAAGGGGATCCACCCCAAACATGGGGGACCTCATCCCATGTGGGTTGAGGGGGCGCGTGGGGCACCCCATGGAGCTCCAGTGGGGGGAGGGTTGGGGGAGTAAAAGGGGGAGTTGGATTGCGGAATTTGGGGTGTAGGGTACTCGGGTATGGAAAATTAGGGCAGTGGGTAACTCTAACCCTAACCCTAATGTGGTTTGGGGTACCTGGGTATGGGGGATTTAGGGTATGGGGCACTTTGACTATGGGGTGCCGAGAGAGTGGGGGGTCTGGAGTTCAGGGAACACGGAGTACCTGGGACAGGGGGGATTAAGGACTGGGGGATCAGAAATATGGATATTTAGGATATGGGGTACCTAGACTATGGGGATTAGGAATACTCAGGCGGTGTCTGGGCTATAAAAGCCGGAATTTGGGGATTCTGCGTTCAGGGTGTTGGCACCAGCAGGGTCACCCAGCCCCGGAGGACCCTGGAGCAGCAGAGCCCGGGCACGGAGCCCTGGCACGGGGCGGTGCCACCCCAGGGATGCTCCGATCCAGCAGCCACCGCCTCACCTTCCTCCCTCCCCATCCCAAAAATAGCTGCTCCACTTTAGGACTTTTTCTCCTCCATGTGACAAAAAAAAAAAAAAAAAAAAAAAAAGAGAGAGAGAAAAACACCAAATATTTACCAAAACTTCCAGCCTTTTAAAACATTTTTCTTTTTACTTATTTTTAAAAAAACTTTTTTTTTTTTTTTCCGTTTTTTTATTATTATTTTGAGGCGGATTTTCTCCATCTGGAGAATGAAAAGGCTCTGGCAGGTCTGGTGAAGTGTCAGCGAAAAGGCTTTAAAAATGTTGTTATTATTATTATTTATGGCTGGAGCCTGAGAGGGGGAAAAGAAGCCAAAAAAGGTTCAAAAATAGCTGAAAAAAAAATCGGGATGTTTTTTCCAGAAGCGACTCATTTTGAACGTTTGGGATGCGAAAGCTGTAAAAAAAATACCTTGGAAAAGGACAAATATATTGGGAAAGAGAAAAATGTGTCGTTCCCGTGGAATTCCGCCTCGGGATCGCATCGGGAAAAAAAAATATCAGTGATCCCACAGCCCCTCTGGCTGTTCCCAAAAATTTCCCGGCTCCTGGAGACCCCTTTCCCAAGGGAGAACCCCCCGCAGTGTCCCCGCTTTGGGAAGGGTGGAGGTGCCGGGATTTTGGGGTCGGGTTTTTTGCTCTGCTCCCGGCAGGTTGTCCGGAGTGACCGGGGGAGCGGAGCGGCTCCTCTTGGAATTCCGCAGCGGATCCCGAATGGCACCTCCCGGGTCCCCCCGCTGCTCGGAATGCTCCCGGTGGCCGGGGATGCTCTGGGGATGTTCCTGTGTGGGGTCCCCCGCGACCCCCAATTTGGGGTCCCCGAAGGTGCTTCAGTTTAGGGCTCCCACAGGTTCCAGTGTGGGGTCCTCAGGGAAAATCCGATTTGGGGTCTTTGGGGATGTTCTGTGTCCTCAAGAATGCTCCATTTTGGGATCGCCGGGGATGCCCCACTTGGGGGGGGGCATCCACAGGGGATGGAGGAACCCCCTCTGCAACCCCACAATGGGCCCTGGGCAGGAACTGGGACGAGGAGGGGACTCAGGGGACACATTTTGGGGTCGGCAGCGGTGCTTTTCCCCCTTTTACCCCTCACCCCATTGCTTGGCCCCCTTAAGCCCCCCAACCCCTTTGTGGGGCGAGAACGGGGATCCCAATCCTTTGCTTTCTCCTTCACCCCATGCCCGCCCCTGTTCCTCTCACCCTTTTTTTTTTTTTTTTTTTTTTCCTCCTATTTCGGCTTTTCAGCTGTTCCTTTATCTTTTAATTTAGACCTGTCATTACATTTTCCATTCTTTCAAAGAAAAAAAAAAGCCGCTTCCCAAGGCCTTTCCAGCTCCTTATTCCGGGCCGTGTTCCTGGGGTTCTGGACCCCCTCTTTTCCCCGTCTCCCACTTCCCTGTCGGGCTTTTGGGGGGCTTGGCACTCTGTGGGAGGGGGAAATATCCCAAAAGCCGCCCCATCCCCGCTCCGGGATCCCGACGTGCTGGCACATCCTCTTCCCATCCTTTTTGGGCTCCGGCCATCCCAAATTACCGGGGCGGGCCGGGAGCTGCCGGCTCCGGGCTCCCGTTCCCTTCCCTGCTCTGCTATTCCCGTTTGGAATGGGGCCGGGGGGCGAACGAGAAGCAGCTGAGTCTTTCTCGTCCCATTTTCCTGCCATTCCAGAGCACTCCCGGGATATTCCCAGCCCTAGTTCTGCCCTCCGGTCCTTCCAGAGCTGATTTCATATCTGGGTCACCCCAAAACCCAGGGCCAGGACCTTTTAGGGGATCCTTGCTCCATCCTCATCCCGCATTCCCATGCTCGGGAGCATCCCTGGTGCAAAGGGGCTCAAAAAGTGAGGGAAAGAGCCTTTTTTAAACCTGCAAAAAACCCCCCTGGATCCTCCAGCCCACACCCATGGGGTTCCTCCCGAGTTTTCCCCTTCTGGATCCCCTGTGGGTCCCACAGAGCCGTTTTCCGGGGGGGTTTGAGGAGGATTAAAGAGAATTCAGGGCCGGAGCTTCCCAGCTGAAGCCGGGGATGTTCGGGAAGGCCGGGTGGATTTGGTACCGGGGGAGGTTTGGGAAGGGCCGGGGGCAGATTTTGGTACCCGGGGATGTCGGACACACGGATGGGGGGTGGGGCTGGCCGGGAACTGGGGATCAGCCAGGCTTGAAGGTGTGAACCCTCTGGATTGGGGAAATTGTGGTTTCCAAGTCCGACTGGGGGGTTTGGGATCCAGCAGGGAGGGGTTTGGATCAGCAGGGGGGTTGGGGTCAAGCAGGAGGGGTTTGGGAGTCAGCAGGAGGGTTTGGGTCAGCAGGGAGGGTTTGGGGCCAGGAGGGGTTGGGTCAGCGGGAGGGGTTTTGGGATCAGCAGGAGTGTGGGGTCAGCAGGAGGGGTTGGGTCAGCGAGGGGTTTGGGATCAGAGGAGGCGGATGGGTTCTGCAGGAGGGGTTGGGGTCAGCAGGGAGGGGTTTGGGATGCAGCAGAGGGGTTTGGGAGGTCAGCAGGAGGGGTTTGGGGTCAGCAGGAGGGGTTTGGGGTCAGCAGGAGGGGTTTGGGGTCAGCGAGAGGGGTTTGGGGATCAGGCAGGAGGGGTTTGGGGGTCACGGAGGGGTTTGGTAAGAGGAGGATCAGCAGGAGGGTTTGGGATAGCAGGGGTTTAGGGAGTCAGGAGGGGTTTGGGACAGCAGGAAGGGTTTGGGTCAGCAGGAGGGGTTTGTCAGCAGACTGGGCACGCAAAGCCCCATCCCGAGCCTTGACCCGGGCGTTTCCAGCCCAGAGAAATGTGGGCAGTGCCAGCACCCAGCCCGGACCACTCCGCGGTCCACCTGCCCGGTGTCCCGTGGTGTCCAGGGAATTAGGGTCACCTCAGGCTCCCCCTTTACCAGCGCCGAGAAACACCACACACCAGCCGCTGGCGCTGTGGATGGGATCAGGTCAAACCAGGGGTCACTCCAGACCTCTTGCGGCGCCCGCTTTTGTTATTCCCTTTTTTATATTTAAGTATTTTCGATTTTTTTTAATCCTATTTTTCCATCCCCGCGTTTTCCTTTCCCGGTCCCGAGATAGCCTCGCGGGAGCCTTTCCATCTGCCTCCAAGCCAAGCAGATGGTGGAAACACAAGATCGCCGCCCGTGGCATTTCCCCGCGATTCCCCAGGATCCCCGATCCACGCCCTTCCCCGGGCGCTGCATCCCGGTTTCCTGGGGACCGGGCGCGGAGCCCGGCCGGTGCAATCCCCCAGCCGAGGAAAGGCAGGATCCAGGGAACATCGAGAATACCCCGGGACAGGCGGGATCGCGGGAATAAGGAATTATCCAGGCATGAGGAGAGATCAGGGACGGGCAGGATTTCCCGGGAGAAGAGATGGCCCGGGATAAGGAACAATCCAGGATAAGGAGAATCCAGGGATAAGGGACACCAGGGATAAGGAGCACCCAGGGCACCGCAACACCCAGATTTTCGGTGAGGCGGGCAGAGTGACCCCCGCCATGGGAATCTCAGCATTACCAGGTGCCTCCTCCCTCCCTCTCTCCCTCCCTGTCCCCCCGGATTGCTCCTCTCGTGTGATGCTTGCTTGCAGGTA
>VKON01001996.1:28997-44339 GCA_009741485.1 Malurus cyaneus samueli
AGCACCCTCCGGCTTGTCCCCGTAGCTGGGACACAGCTCTGTCCCCTCTCCGGCACAAACAAAACCTATTCTGGGCCGTGACCTGTCACAAACCGCAACCCAAACCGGTGTCCGGTGACAAAAACCCACACGCGACAATTACGGCGTCACCAGCGGCGACACGGGCACATCGCGGCACGGCCACCGCCGGAGCGGCTCCGGCTGTCCCCGCGTGTCCCTTCCGACATGGACCCGCGGTGCCCAGGGCCACCCTGAAGGTGCTGGGGCTGTGCGCGGCGCTGCTGGCGCTGGTGCGGGGGTGACGGTGGCGGTGGCCGTGATGGTGTGGCGCTCCGAGGCCCTGGGGAAGCTGCGAGGGTGCCGGGAGCGGGCGGCCAACGAGAGCCGGGAGCTCGGGAATCGCCTGGAGGAGCTGGAGCGGGAGCGGGAGCGGCTGCGGCGGGACGGGGACGCCCTGCGCCGGGAGCTGGCACGGGCCCGCGGCGACACAGGAGGGACAACGCCAGCCTCGTGTCCTGCCGCGAGCGGGCGGTAGGTGGCCGGAGGGACGGGGACGAGGAGGTGCATGGCCACTTGGGGATGGAAAATGGGATCAGCCCCTCACCGCCCTCCCCAGCCCCCGAAGGGGACGAAGCGATGGGGACAAAGCGCTCTTTGGCCGCTTTGGGATGTCGGGATGGAAAATGGGGCTCTGTTCCCTCACCACTGTCCCCTGTCCCTCCTCCCTCCCTGTTCAGCGGCCAAGACCAGGGGCTGCTCCATCCCTGGGGGAATTCCAGTTGGGGTGATTTGGGAAAGGGGAAGAGACAACCTGGGGGGCACAGCCACCACATCCCTGCATGGGACACCCCAAAAAGCGGGCCCTGGATGCTCCCGGCCCCGTCCTGCCCATCCCACGCGCGGCGGGGGCAGCAATTCCCGGCTGTGGCTCCATCCCTGTAATTACCCCGTCCCGAGGCAGCAGCGGGGGCTGCAGCTCCCAGGTTTCTTCTTCCCGAGTATTTTTAGCCGCGGTTCCAGCTGGGAAAGGGCCCGGCCCCAGCGCCGCGGCCGCAGCCCGGAGGAAGAGCCGGGTCCCGCCGCCCCTCTTGGATTCATCCGGCTGAACAATGGCCCAGAGCGGCTGGAAAATGCTCCCGCTTCCCGGGGCTGGCGCCGGGAGCCGGGCAGGGCTGGGCAGGCTCTCGGAGAGCCCCGTTCCCGCCCTGGCACCAGGGATGTCACCCGCGGGGCACCCGGGTGACCTCGGCCTCCTGTGACAGCTCACATCTCCCCCAGGATGAACGTCCCTTCAGGGGAGAGGGATTGTCCCCAAAATCACAAAATCCATGTCCCCAGCCCTTTGAGGAAGATGACAGGGGGAGCTAAGCCCATCAGGAGTGTGGGGACAGCTTGGGGACAGTGGAGCAGAAGAGAAGGGCTCCGACAGCAGATGAAGAGTCGGGGAGACGCTGCCACCGCTGTCCCCACGCGTCCCCTCTCCCCAGACCAGACTGGAGGCCAATGTCACCGCGCTGGGGGACGAGCTGGTGGCGCTGCGGCGCGAGCGGGCTGCGCTGGCGGGTGACAAAGTGGCGCTGCAAGGTGAGGTCTGCCCCCTGCGCGGGGCACAGGTCCCCGGGAGCCCAGCCGGAGGCGATGCCCGGGGTGTGCTCGGTCCGGGGTGACCCCGCTGTCGCCGCTGTCCCCAGAGGAGGTGGCGCGGGGCGCGGAGCAGGCGCGGGGGCTGCGGCGGCGGCTGCAGGAGGCGCTGGAACAGCAGCGGGAGCTGCGGGAGCGCCGGGAGCGCTGCGAGGCGCGGCACAGGGAGCTCCAAGACACCCTGTAAGGACCCTGTCCCCCAGGACACCCCGTGCAAGGTCCCTGTCCCCTCAGTCCCTGTGACATCCTGCCCTGTCCTCACCCCCTACCCTGTCCCTCCTTCCCCAGGAATCCCCGTGTGTCCCTTCAGTCCCCTCCTCCCCCTCCCTGTCCCTCCCTCCCTTGGGGACCCCTGTGCCTCCCGGGACAGGGACACCCCCACACGTGGCTCCGCTGTCCCCACAGCCGAGACTACGCGGCCGAGGTGGAGGCGCTGCGGCGGCGGGGGAGGGACAGAGCCACCGCGCGCAGGTGTCCCCCTGCCCGGTACTTTTGGGGACACCCCGAGGAGGGGAAACATCCCGGGGAGGGGGGATAGCGCGAGGGGGACATCCTGGGGAGAAGGGACATTCCAGGGAGGGGGGACATCCCTGGGATGGGGACAGCCCGGGGAGGGGGGATAGCGCGAGTAAGGGGACAGTGCGAGAAGGGGGGACAGCGCGGGAAGCGGGGACAGCCCAGGGATTGGGACATTCTGGGAAAGGGGGACATCCTGGGAAGAGAAAACATCCCGGGAACGTGGCACAGCAAGGGATGGGAGCTTCAGTGCCATTGTCACCGGTGTCCCCAGGGCAACAGGACCCAGTGCGGGGACTCACTCTCTGTTCCCCCCGCCCCCTTTACAGGAAGGGCTGAGGCCCCGCAGCCCCGGCCCCGCCCCACTGAGCGCGACATTCCCATTCTGCGGTGTCCCCAGCCCTGGGACCGGCGCGGGCTCAGCCCCAGCCCCAGAGCTGCCAGCGCATCCCGGGAGCGATGAGGGTGGGAGACGTGTCCTGATCCCACTGTGACCCCTGATCCCACTGTGTCCCAATCCCATTCTGATGCCATCACGTGTCCCAATCCCTCTGTGTTCCCATCCCGTTCCACAGCTGGACACAGGACAGAGGGGTCACTTCTCCAGTTTTCGGGCAGTTTCAGCTCATTCCGGGCGGTTTTCCCACCGGAGCTCCTGAATCTGCTCCGGGAGTTGCCACCACATCCACAGCGCTCCAGAAACTGGGAACACTGGGAATTTTGGCAGACTGGGGAGATTTTTGGGCAATAAAGGCTGCAGACACCAGGACATCTCCCTGTGCCACCAGCCTACTGTCTGCTGTTCCTCTGAACGCAACGGTCCCCTCCCCAGGCCCAAATGTCCCCCGAACTCCAGGGATTTCTCCGGGCTATCCCACCCTGGATGCCAGCGGCTGCCAGGGACCCCAACACACCCCGAGGGGGGTTTGGGGGGGCACAGAGCCACCACTCCCTGTTGTGGGACCACTCCTGGTGTCTGTCCCCACACGGGGACATCGCAGTCACGGTGGCTCAGCCCAGCCGGGATGAGCAGAGCCGGGGGTGGCAGCCGTGTCCCCATCCCGATCCCGGTCCTTGCAGGACCCTGGGGTGAGGCCTGGCTTGGGGACAGCTTGGGGACATGGAGGGGGCTCAGCGCGGGGGAAGGTGGCATTTGGGGTGTGACGGCTGAAACGAGGGGACACCACCCCTTCAGCCCTCAGTGCCACCTCAAACGGGGTGTCTGGGGGTGTCCAGGCGCTGCCCACGGCCATTGTCACCTTGTCCCCATCCCGGCAGTGCCGGCCCCCCCCAGCCCCGGAGGATGCCCGGGGGGGTTCGGGGGCCGGGCCGCGGGGCCCCGCCGGGCGCTGACCCCTCGCCGGTGGCTGTTTCCTGCCCTGGCTGCGCCGCGTCCCCTGGGGACCGGGAAGTGTCTGCGATGGCCGGGCCGGTGTCGCTGCCGGAGCCGTTCTCAGCTACCGCCGTTTCCTTTTCCTGAGCCGCAAATAACAGTGAGTCACCCCCCGCCCCCCCGGCCACTGCGGACCCCTGACCCCGGCCCTCCGGCCACTGCCGGACCCCTGACCCGGCCCCGCCGGGTCCCCACGCACCGCTGCTGTATCCGCTGAGATGCTCCATCCTGGATCCCACCCCAGGGCTCCTCGCAGCCTCCTGGGTCACCAGGAATCCCAACGTTCCTGCCACCGCTCTGTCCCATTCCCAAAAGACCCCCCCAATTAGCCCCCCGCTATAATTAACTCTCCCCGAGCCCAGGGTTGGACTGTGGGAATGCTGTTCCCAGTCCTCCGCCCCATCCCAAACCTTTGCGGGATGGAGGGGCCACTCTGGGCCCACCTGGATTTGGGGTGAGGGAATGGGGTGGTCCTGCCTCCCATCCCATGGAGCCGCATTCCCGCTGGAAGTGCCTCATCGGGACTCTCTGAGCTCGGATGTCACCGCCAGTCCCTTCCTTGTCCCCTTCGGGTGGGGTCAGTGGGGTCACGGGGAGATCCCCCCCAAGGGGGGCGGGGGGCGCCCGGATGCCTCGCTGCCCTTTGCACAGGAAAATCCAGCTTTCCTGGAAAACTGCTTCAAAGTGGATCCAAGGATGCTGGGAAGCCACGGCAGAGCATCTCCGGACCTTCTCCCCCTGCCTCCCTGCCTTCCCACGGTGTCTTCGTCCCCACGTCACTCAGTGCCACCCTTCCCCATCCCCGTGTGCCATCCCCGTGCCACCATCGGGGTGCCAGTGGAGTCCCTTCCATCACCCCACCGAAACCCACCCTGCCTTGCCAGGGCAATCATCCCTAGAATTCCTATGCCGGTCTGGGAATTTTGGGGCGGGAGACAATTCCAGGGTGAAGGAAATGGGGTGAAGGAATAGGATCCCAGTTTTTATCCCCTCTCCACTCCAGGAACAACAGTCCCTGCTCCAGCAGAAGCTGCGCCCTGATAACCCAGCGGGTCCTCGGGAGCATCCGGCACGGCAGGAAGGAGCCCGGCAGGAGGAAATATTAAATCCTGCGTTATAAACACAGCGCCGGGGGCTGCTCCGCCCCCCCACAGCCCCCTAAAAGCGGGGTCCCGGCGGGGCGGGGCGGGCAGAGCCGCGGCGAGGATGGAGAAGAGCAGCTTCGCCATGGCCAAATTCGGGTTGGAGCCCAGGGAGGCCATTCCCAGGCGGGATTGCGGCTTTTATGTCAAATACATTTTCCTCTTCACCTCGCTGATCCAATTCCTGATCATCCTGGGGCTCGTCCTCTTCATGGTGTACGGGAACGCCCAGGGCGGCACCGACACCCACCTGAGGCTGCTGGAGGAGCAGGTGCAGAGCCACTACCGCAGGATTGTCACCCTGAGCGCCACCAACGCCAACCTGAGCCGCGCCCTCAACGCCACCCTCAAGGACAAGGACAGGCTGCAGGGGCTGGCGCTGAAGGTGCAGCGCGAGCTGG
This sequence comes from Malurus cyaneus samueli, assembly GCA_009741485.1. NCBI lineage: Eukaryota > Metazoa > Chordata > Aves > Passeriformes > Maluridae > Malurus > Malurus cyaneus. The sequence continues at coordinate 34,091 of VKON01001996.1, forward strand.
AGAAGTGCAACAGCAGCCAGGCTTCCAGCAGCAGCCCGCAGGTGAATCCCGGGATTCGGGGAGGGATGGGAATGTCCCCCAGAGGGTGACACAGGGAGGGGATGAGGGGAGGGCGTGGCAGAGCCCGGGGCTGACGCTGATGTCCCGTTCTGGGGTTGGCAGAGTTTGGGGGTGACGCTGATGTCCCGTTCTGGGGTTGGCAGAGTCTGGGGTGACGCTGATGTCCCGTTCTGGGGTTGGCAGAGTCTGGGGTGAGCTGATGTCCCCTTCTCGTCCCCGGGAAGGGGGGGGGGGGGTCTCAGCCCAGTGTCACCCACACATTTGGCCAAAGGGGTTCCAGTCTCGGAGCCTTCATCTCCTCATCCTTCTCCTCAACTTTCCCAGCCCCCGGCGCTCTTTCTGTCCTCTGTGGGGACCTGGGTGATGCTGGGAGGTGGTTTTGGGGTGCTCTGACCCTCCTCCTCCTCTTCCTCCCACCCCAGCTGCAGGAGCTCGTGTACCTGCAGGTGAGATTGGCCGAGTGCCACATGACCACCACCCTCATCAACACCTCCTGCAGCGGTAAGAGAACCCCCTCAAAAAACCCACCCTGGGGACCCCCTTCCCACCCTCCTGGGGACCCCCAGCCCCCCCGAGTGACCTGTGACAGGTAGGGGTGTCACCCCGAGACCTGGGGTGGCACGTGGGGGACCCAAACCTGTTCCCCGTGCACTTCCCCCAAGCCGAGAAGCTCCAACTGCAGCGGCAGCTGGACCAGACCACCTCATCCAAGAAAAGCCTGGAAGAAACCGGCCAGAAAACCGAGGCCATGCTGGCCAAAGCCACCCAGGAGAGGGACAGGTGCCAGCAGGACCTGCAGAGCGCCAGGACCGAGGGCGACTTAAGCCGCACAGAGCTGGGGCTGCAGAGACACGAGTGCCGCTCCCTCAAGGACGACATCAGCGACAAACTCCAGAGGGTGATGGAGCTGGCCAAGCTCTCCCGGTGCGGGGAGGCCGAGGATGAGCTGAGGCAGATCCGGGATCGCACGGAGGGGCTTTTCCGATGGCAGCAGGATCGGGATTCCCGCTACGTCCGGAAAAACGCCTGCGAGCTGAGCGTGCAGCAGTGCCACATCAACTGCTCCAGGGAGATGCAGGAGCTGGAGAAGAGGATCCAGGCGCTGGAAAAGCGGGAGAAGGATGGGAAGGAGGAGAGAGCGAGGCTGGAGGCAAACAAAGAGAAGCTCGGGAAGGAGCTGGAGGAGACGAGGAGGGCGGCGGCGGTGCAGGCGGAGTCACTGAGGGAGCAGCTCAGGGTCTGCATGGGCGCCCAGGTGAGGAGTGGGGACCGCCATGGGAACATGGGGTGTCACTGCTGGCTTGGCACGGGCACCTCTGCACCGAGATTTTCCTCCCTGACTCCGGGACTTTCTCGGCACGGGGATTTTCCTGCTGGGCGGTGCCACCACTGACCAGTGCCTGACCCTGAACACTGCCACCAGTGACTGGTGCCACCCCCGCCCAGTGTCCCCACTGACCACTGCCCCCCCAGATGCCCCATCTGGACCGGCCGAACTTGCAGGTGTCAGGCAGCGCCGGCCGCTCGGGCTCCTTCCCTGGCACGGGCTCCTTCCTGGACTTCCTGAGGAACCCAGCGACCTTGAGCACCATGGGTGAGTCCCTGGCGGGATTGGGGGACTCTTTGTGGGCTCACCGTGTCCCCCGGGTGCCCATCCCATCCCATGCCATCCCATGCCATCCCACATCCATCCCATCCCATCCCATCCATCCCATCATCCCATCCCATCCCATCCCATCCCATCCCATCCCATCCCATCCCATCCCATCCCACCAGGGAAGAAGAACCTGGAGGAGCTCCAGCGGATGCTGCAGATGATGGAGCAGTACACGGCCACCCTGAAGAACTCCAGGTGAGGGGACAGGGGTGACATGGCACACCCCTTCCTGGGGCTGGCGGGGTCCTAGGGGTGCCAGGGACCTGATCCCTCTTTCCCACAGCGGATAACGCCGGAGCAGCCCTTGGAAAAGCAGAGCCGCCCAGGAAGTGCTTCCCGCACGGATGGCAAACCCCGCCCGAGGGCCACCCTCCCTTCGTCCCCGTGTCCCTAACCCCCACCCCGCGTGGATCCCCGCGTTTGGCTGGAGCAGAACAGCCGGCCCCGAGTTCGGGCATAACTCGCTGCACGTGTGGATGGAAATCCGTGGAAAGATGGGGATGGGGAGCGGGATGGGGAGCGGCAATCCCGTCCCGGCTCCGTACGGGGGTGGGAAATGCCCGGGGACGAGGCACCGGGCTGTCCTTGTCCCCGGGGACGAGGCACCGGGCTGTCTTGTCGCCCCACGTCCCCGCGGAGCGGGGATTTATTCGCGGCCGTCACTTCGGGATTTACGGCCGCGCTTCCTGTGGAAAATCCTTTTCCTGCCCCGCCGGCTCTGCCCGCACGCCAAGCGCTCCCTGCCAGCGCCTCGGCGCCACCAAGGGCTCTCGGAGTGTCGCCTGTCCCCTCCCGGTCCCCTGCGCCATCCCAGCCGTGTCCCCCGCGCCGTGTCCATCCCGGGAAAACGGCACTGCCAGAGGATTTGCCGGAGTTCCCCTGTGGGTAATCTCGGAGCTCCAGGCGGTGGGTGGCACAGGGCCGTCCCCATGGAGCGGCCACTTCTGGGGTGGCAGAGCCCCAGCAAGGCCTGGGAGGACCGGGAATTGCACGGATTGGGATGGAATTCCATGGATTGGGATGGATCCCGGGGGTCCCAAACCCCCCACGCTGCATCCCTGGGATTTGGGAAATAGGGATGGAGCCCCTCCATGTCACGCTGGGAATGGGGACACTCCAAGGGGTGGCATCCCCCTTCCAGCCACTTCAGCTCCTTGTTTGCCCCCCTGGCCAGGAAATGGGGCCTCTCCCAGGGCACTTCCCCACATCTAGGGCTGGGAACCGTTTCCAAACCCGGCCACCAGGGAGGGGACAGACACCAAAGCCACCAAAGGCACCACGGTTTAATCCCGGTGACACCACGACGGTGGGGGGGACCCTCCAGAGCCCCGCTCACTTTCCAACGCAAAAGTCCCGGAAAATTATGTCCAGGACGTCCTCGGCGCCCACGTGCCCGGTGATCCTGCCCAGCTCCCGCCGCGCCAGCCGCAGCTGCTCCGCTGCCACCGCCACGTCCCCGCTGTCCCCGCGGCCGAACCGTGCCAGCGCCGCCGCGCAGGCCCCCAGGTGGCGGCTGTGCCGGCTCTGCGTCAGGCTGGGCGACCCCGAAAGGGGGTCCCCGCACCTGGAAAAGGGGGATCAGCCAGGCTGGAGCGCACCAGAAACCAGGATCAAGGGTTGGGATGGCCCCCCGGACTCACAGCCGCGCCAGCTGCTGCGTCAGCAGCTCCAGGAGATGCTCCAGCCCCTCGCCCGTCTTGCAGGACAGGAGGGTGGCCGGGGGCTCAGGGGGTCCCTGGGCACAGGTGGCACTCAAGGACGCCCCGTCCCCCCCAAGCAGGTCGGCCTTGTTGAGCACCAACATGCAGGGGGTGCCCGGGGGGGGGTCCAGGGCAGCCAGCGCAGCCCCAGGGCCAATCGGGGTGGGTGACACGGAGGTGGCATCCAGCACGGCCAGTACCAGGTCAGCATGGCACAGTCTGGAGACACACAACACTGTCACTCCCCGCCCTGGGCTGCGAGGACACCCCAAAACCCCCCCAAAACTCACCGGTCCCGCGCTCGGGTCACCCCCTCCTGCTCCACGGGGTCGGTGGCTTCGCGCAGCCCCGCGGTGTCACTGAGCACCAGCGGGTACCCCCCGATGTCCAGGGCCACCTCCAGCACGTCCCGTGTGGTGCCCGCTGTGGGTGACACGATGGCGGCCGGGCGCCGACCTGGGGACACAGCGGGGATGATTCCCTGTGGAACTCTGGGAATTTTGGGAGCGTTATCCCGGTCCCCCCGTGCCCCACTCACAGAGGAGGTTGAGCAGGCTGCTCTTGCCCACGTTGGGGGGCCCGGCAATGACAGCTCGGACCCCCCCCCTCAGCAGCTCCCCCCGGCGCCCGTCCCTCAGGTGGCCTCGGATCTCCTGCTCCAGCGCCCGCACGGTGACATCCACTGCGGGGACACGGCCTGAGGTCACGCCCGGCTGGGAACGGCCCGTCCTGACCCCCAGATGTGGCACAAAACCACCGGGAGAGGCCCCGTGTCCTGGCCAGGAGCTGGGAAAAGCCACCCCGGGTGTCCCTTTGGGGTGTCCCCATTTCCAGTGTGACACCGGGCTCAGCAGCTTTGTGGGGACAGGGACGCGGCAGAGGGGACAGCAAGGTGTCCCCACCCTCACCCTGGGACAAAACCTCTTCCTCCACGTTGTCATCCTCGCTGAAGTCGATATAGGCCTCGAGGTGGGCGAGCGCCTGGAGCAGGGCTGGCGATCAGCGGGGACATCCCGGGGCCGGGTCCCCGCGGCGGTGGCCCCAGAGGGCGGGTCCCACCTGGGTGAGGGTGGCTCCAGCGCTCGTAGGCCGGCCGCAGCTCCCCTGCAGCTGCCGGAGCCGCCTGGCGCCGCTGCGCCTCCGTCTCGGCCCGGATTCAGGTCCCCCAGGCCTCGGCCGTCAGGTCCAGCTTCCCCCGGCGGAACGCGCGGCGCGTGAACTCGCCCGGCTCGGCCGGACGCAGCCCCGGCAGGCGGCCTGGGGACAGCGGGGACACCCCGGGAGATCCCATTGACATCCCGGGACATCCCCGGGAGATCCCATTGACATCCCGGGACATCCCAGGGAGATCCCATTGAATCCCGGGAGATCCCAGGGAGATCCCAGGGAGATCCCATGGAGACCCCGGCAGCTCCAGGAGCATCCCAGGGGGAAAAGGGATGGGGGAAAGCTCACCAAGTACCCAAATCATCCTGAGGAGCAGGATGTGACAGGAAAGGAACAGGAGGGGATGGGAAAAGGGGCAGGAGGGGATGAGGGGGCTCACCCAGTGCCTGCAGCACCCCAGTGACCACGGCGGGCCCCCCGTGCACATGCAGCTCGGCACAGTCCTCCCCGGTGAAGCTGCGGGGCCCTGCAGAGACACGGGGCTGGGGTGTGCATCCAGCACCTCCCACCCAGCTCCTCCCCCCACTCAGCCACTAAAAGCGGTTTTTAGGAGCTTCAGGAGAGACTTTCCCCAGCAGCAGCTCTATGGGATTGGTGCAGAAAGGGCAGTGGTGACCCCAATCCCAAAAGGACCTCGGCGCTGGGGCCACGGAAGGGGCTGAGCCCTCAAGACCCCCATGAGCCCCCATAACCAAGCACCCAGACCCCCCCAGACCCCAATCTGCATCCCCACCTGGGAACCAGACCACGAGGCCGCGGTCCAGGGTCTCGGCGGTGTCGGGGTCACGGATGCGCCGCAGGCTCAGGACCCCGCCGGGGGCAGCTCGGGGGTCCCGGTGAGGCTCTGCAGGGCCCCCCGACTGCCCGGACCGCTGGCGCGGATCACGGCGACCCCGCAGCGCCCGGGGCCGAGGACAGGGCGAAGATGGTGTCACCTCCCCCCGCGGCCACCGTGGAGCTCAGGGGGCGTGCCCACCTGGGGAATGGGCAGGGTGGGGTTCTTGTCTGCCCCCCGGGTGGGTGGAGAGGGGACAAGGTGGTTCAGCCCCATTTGCACCCAGGGACCCCTCCCCAGGGGCATCCCGTTCTCAGATGTTCCCCTTCCCAGGTGTACTCCTCCTCCCCAGGCTGCACCTCTCCTTTCACAGGTACTCCCGTCCCCAGGTGCGACCCCTCCCAAGGCACCCCCTCCCACGCACACCCCATCCCAGATACTCCCCCTCCCACGTGCACCCGCCCACGCACACCACATCCCACGGCCCCAAAATCTCCGCTCACCTCTTCTCGTGCCCCCCTCCCCAGAACAGCTCCGCTCCGGGGGTGCCCCGCATCCCCGTGTCCGTACCCGTACCGCCCCATGTCCCGTCCATGTCCCCTGTCCCCTGTCCCCTGTCCCCTGTCCCCATGTCCCCATGTCCCCTGTCCCCTGTCCCCTGTCCCTGTCCCCTGTCCCTGTCCCATGTCCCTGTTCCCATGTCATCCCGTGTCCGTCCCATGTCCCCGATGTCCCTGTCCCTAGTCATCCCTGTCCCTGTCCCCCTCTGTCCCTGTCCACATCTGTCCCCTGTTCCCCGTCCCCTGTCCCCCGTCCCTGTCCTTCCCTGTCCCCTGTCCCCTGCCATGTCCCCCTGTGTCCCTGTCCCCCTGTCCCCTCCTGTCCCCTGGTCCCCTGTCCCCTTGTCCCCTGTCCCTGCTCCCATGTCCCCATGTCCCCTGTCCCCCTGTCCCCTGCTGCCCGCCATGTCCCCTGTCCCTGTCCCCCCGTCCCTGTCCCTGTCCCCCTGTCCCCCTGTCCCCTGTCCCCTGTCCCCTGTCCCCCTGTCCCCTGTCCCGTGTCCCCTGTCCCCTGTCGCCCATGTCCCCTGTCCCCCGTCCGTCCCCGTGTCCCCTGTCCCCTGTCCCATGTCCCCCTGTCCTGTCCCGCCGTGTCCCCTGTCCCCTGTCCCCTGTCCCCATGTCCCCATGTCCCCTTTCCCCTGTCCCTGTCCCCTGTCCCATGTCCGCTGCCATGTCCCCTGTTCCCCTGTCCCGTCCCCTGTCCCCCGCTGTCCCCTGTCCCCTGCTGTCCCCTGTCCCTATGCCCCCCTGTCCCCTGTCCTGTCCCCTGTCCCCATGTCCCCTGTCCCCTGTCCCTTCCCTGTCCCCTGTCCCCCGACCCTGTCCCCATGTCCCCTGTCCCTCTGTCCCCCTTGTCCCGTCCCCTGTCCCCTGTCCCCTGTCCCCCTGTCCCCTGTCCCCAGCACTGTCCCCTGTCCCCTTTCCTCTTGCCATGTCCCTTCCCCTGTCCCCCTGTCCCCGGCCCCATGTCCCCTGTCCCCATGTCCCCTGTCCCTGTCCCCGTGTCCCCGTGTCCCTTGTCCCTGTCCCCTCTGTCCCCTGTCCCTGTCCCTGTCCCGTGTCCCCTGTCCCCTGTCCCCCGTCCCGATGTCCCATGTCCCTGTCCCTGTCCCCTGTCCCTGTCCCCTGTCCCCCGTCCCCTGTCCCCTGTCCCCTGTCCCCCCTGCCCTGTCCCATGTCCCCTGTCCCCTGTCCCCTGGTCCCCTGTCCCCTGTCCCCTGTCCCCCTGCGTCCCCTGTCCCCTGTCCATGTGTGCCCCTGTCCCTGTCCCCTGTCCCCTGTCCCGTCCCATGTCCCCTGTCCCCTGTCCCTGTCCCTGTCCGCCGACCCTGTTCCTGTCCCGTTGTCCCTGTCCCCTCCCCTGTCCCCTGTCCCCCTGTCCCCTGTCCCCTGTCCCTGTCCCTGTCCCCTGTCCCCTGTCCCCTGTCCCCCCCCTGTCCCCATGTCCCTGGTCCCCGCCCCTGTCCCCCTGTCCCATGTCCCCTGTCCCCTGTCCACCTGTCCCCCTTGTATGTCCCTGTCCCATCCCTGTCCCTGTCCCCTGTCCCCCTGTCCTAGGAGGGGACACGGGGACCCCCCTGCGGCGCTGGCGGTCATTTTTAGGGTATAGCTGTGAGCAGCGGGCGCGCAGCAGCTGGAACGGACCGAGGAGGGGCGGGCAGGGGGACAAGCCCGGGAAGTGCGGGCAGAGGGACCCCGAGGGGACCGCGGGAACGCCCGGGCGGCGCCGGGAGGAGGCGACGGGTCCATGGGCGCACCGCCATGTTTGCCCAGTAACCAATCAGAAGCTGAGTTCACCGCTGAACCCGCCCCTCGGTGGGTGTTGGCCAATGGCGTACCATGCGGTCTGACAATACGGCTTGCAACGGTTGGAGGTGCCTACATATCGGGGGCCACAGACGAGGCTCGCGGGTGACAGCGGACAGGTCCGGCGGATGGACGCTGAGCGGGGCCGTCGCGGGCGCGTGCGGGGCACGTGATACACGTGACAGGACAGGGGACATGGCACATCCGGGCGAGCAATGCCTGGAGACCGATGGGGCGAACAGGGCGAGGAGGAGGGCTGCGGTACCGTGGGCACCGTCGGGACATGGGCGGGACAGGGGACATCGGGACAATCGGGGGATCACTGGGGCAGGCTCGCGGTGCCGCGGTTGCGGGGCAAGGCATTACGGGCGACTAGGGGACAGTCGGCAGACAGGGAGTAGCAGACGGGACAGGCGGCCAACAGGGAGGACAGGGGAGGGGGCGGTACCGCGGGACAGGGGACCAGGGCGGGACAGGTGCTGACAGGGCGAACATTGAAGACAAGGGGACAGGGGACAGGGACAGGGGACATGGGACAGGGACATGGGACACAGGGACACAGGCGGATGAACGAAGCTGGGAGACAGGGGACATGGGGACATCATGGGAATCCATGGGGACAGCTCGGCGCACGCGGAGGACCCATCGGCACATGGGCACAGGGACAGCGGGGACAGCGCGGGGACAGAATGTGGACAGGGACAGGGACAGTGCTGCCATCCTGGCATGGGACACAGGGACAGGGACGCAGGGATGGGGACAGGGACAAGGGGACAGGGACAAGGGGGCAGAGACACACAGAAGGGACATCAGCACAGAAATGCTGACACAGGGGCACAGGGACACAGGGACACAAGGACACAGGGACACACGGACACGGGGACAGGGACAGGGCACAGGGGACAGGGGACACACCTGGGACACACAGGGGACACACAGAAGGGACACAGGGACACACACACAGGGACACACAGGGGACAGGGACAGGACAGGTCGGACATTGGGGACACCTATTGGGACATGGGGACAGTGGGACAGGGGACTAGGGGACAGGGGACATCGGGACATGGGAACCAGGGGACAGGGGACAGGGACATAGTGGGGACATGGGAACAGGGACAGGGAACATGGGAAGGAATCGGGACATGTTGACAGAGCGGACAGGAGGACCAGGGGGACGACATCGGGGATGGGACACGGGACAGGGGACAGGGACACACTGCACGGGACAGGGGACAGCAGCACCGCCCCCGTGCTGGCCTGGCGGAGCAGCGCCTCCAGGTACCTGCGAGGACAGGGGACAGTGTCACCAGGGCATGGGGACAGGGACAGGACAGGGACAGCGGGCACAGCGTCCTCAGGGGAAGGGAGAGGGGCGACGGTATCCTGGGGACTATGGACAGGGACAGGGGACACGAGGGGACACTGAGCACAAGGGGACAGGGGACAGGGGACCAGGGGACATGGGACAGGGGACATTGGGGGACTATGGGACAGGGAAGCAGGGGACGGGGGGAACTATGGGGACATGCGGGGGACAGCGGGGACAGCCTGGGGACAGGAGACAATGGACATCGGGGACGACAGGGACAGGGGACATCTGGGACAGGGACAGGGGCTGACATTATGGGACAGGCCGAGAGGATCATGCGGACGACTCAGCGGGGACATAGGAGGCACCATCGGGACACGGGACAAAAGACGGGTCGACAAACGATACTGGTGACCAAGGTGAAGCAGGGGACAGGGACATTCGTAGGGACATCGGGCAGGTGCGGGGCCGGCTGCGGGCATGGTTACGGGACCGCAGGGGAACAAGGGACAGGGCGACATGGGACAGGTGGCGGACATTGAAGGGGACTAGGTACAGGGACAGAGGGGACAGGGGGCACAGGCGGCATGGGGGAACAGGGGATCAGGGGACAGGGGACAGGGATAGGACACAGGGGACAGGGGACAGGGGACAGGGGACAGGGATGGGACAGGGACCATGGGGACACGGGTGGACAGGGGACAGGGGACATCGGAGGCGACGAGGGGGACAGGGACAGGGACAGGTGGGACAGGGGGAGTGGGGGAAGACAGGGGACAGGGGACAGGGGAATGGGGGACAGAGGGACAGGGATAGGCACACAGGGGACGAGGGGACAGGAACAGGGACAGGGGACACGGGGGACATGGGACAGAGGCGGGACAGGGGACAGGGGCGGGCAGGGGGACAGGGGACAGAGGGACATGGACAGGGAGACAGGAATGGGGACATGGGGCACGGATAGGGACAAGGGGACAGGGGGACAGGGGACAGGGGACATGGTGACAGGGACAGGGGGACAGGGGACAGGAAGGGACAGGAGGGGACAGGGGACATGGGGACATTGGGGACAGTGGGGACAGTGACAGAGTGGGCACAGCAGTGACAGTGGGGACAGCAGAGGGTGACGGGGGACAGCACAGGGTGACAGGGGACAGGGGGAGGACAGAGCCACAGGGGACAGGGGAGACGGCGGAATGGTTCTACCGA
>VKON01001998.1:7186-28079 GCA_009741485.1 Malurus cyaneus samueli
CCTTTAAACTGATGCCCAAAAATAGTGATATGAAAGGATTTGAAAAATAACAGGTCTGCCCAGAGAGGTTGGAACAACAAATTGATCTTTATACTTGAACAGGTTATATTTATTGTAAGAAGAAATCTATCAGCAAGGGGACAGGGGGAAGATGTTGGAAATAATTTTTTAAAAACTTTACGCACGATATTGTGTATGATTCCCTATCATCCGTGGTTTAATGCTTAGCTTTGTACCCACCATACAGGTCTTAGCACAAATATCAGGAGATTAATGTGTGCCTTGTGTTAACTCCCCTAATATCTGTGACTAAATAAGTCTTTGTGCCAGCTAATGCTTCCTTGTTTACTTCGCTTGTTTAAATCAGTGTGCATTAGTAATGTATTAGCCATTATCTTAGTTCTGAGAAAAGGATTGTGGTGCAGAGAAAGAATGGAAACGAAGAAAGTTTGTCTTGGTTTGGACAATATAAGTGGAAGATTACTGTTTAATTGAGTTCTTCCCCTTTGCTTACCAATCACTTTCCACATAAAAGAAATCAGTAGAATATAAGTTGAAAAAAAAAAAAAAAAAAAAAAAAAAAAAAAAAAAAAACCCAGTTTTGCTACAAGGCAAAAGCAGATAGCAAAGAGTAAATAGTAGGCAAAAACAAGTAAATTATATCACTAATTATGAACATGTGTACTAAATCTCAGGAACCCTCCCCCCTTGGGATCATAAGGGAGAAACTTAAAATGGCAAAAGAATAGCCCTCTCTTCCATGATGCAGCTCCCACAGCCAACCTCATGGCTTGGAAAAAAAGACAAAGGGAAAAATTGTGACTGTTCTCCAGCCCCAGCCCCCCCCCCCCCGCCCTCCGCCCCCCCCCCCCCACCCCGCGCCCCCCCCCCCCCCCCCCCCCCAACTCTGCAGGGCTACCACACGGTCTGGGAGACAAATGGGGAAAAGATGTCAGACAAAGGAGAAAAGAAAACCCTCCCAGGAAAGGTAGGAGCTCACAAAGCAGTTTCTTGTTAGCAGATATGTCGGTTATTTTTATAACCAGCTCCATCATTGTTGGGGGGTAAAGGGAAAGGGACTTCTCACTTCCAAGAGAGAAGGGTGTTCCTTTCCCGGTCAGGAAAACATGTAAGATGGAGAGGTCTCTAGGCCACAGGAAGGTGGTCAGGGTGGCATGGATGTGAGAAGGTTGTGAGCTCCATGGTGGGATAAATAACTAATAGAGAATTAAGAAATTTTCAGTTCCCCCAAAGTTTGCCTAGAGAGAGCCTATAAAGACCAACTGGCAGAGAGAAAATGTGTCATGGTTTTAGAATGCTGGCCAAAAGCCAGGCAAAACCCCACACATAACCCCACTCCTGCCTCACTCGTTCTCCCCACCACCACTGGGCAGAGGAGAGGGTGAAGGGAAGAAAAAAAAATTAACGAAGGAAAAGAGGTTCAATGAAGTTGAGATAAGGAACAGGGAGGAAATACTTGATTCGGAACCAAAACAGAGCTCCACTTAAGTTACAAAGTGAATTTACTACTAACAAAGTCAGAGGAGCGTGAGAATGAGAAAATAAAAATAATACACCTCAAAGACACCGATCTTCTTCCCCAAGCTCTTTCCCCCATTCCCACCGACAGTGCGGGGGGTGGGACGGGAAACAGGGTTGTGCTGTGACAGTGTGTGTCAGTTTCAATCACCAGATCTTTCTGCGGCTCTGAGAGAAAAAGTCCTTCCCTTGTTGTTGCCATGGGGTCCTCCCACGGGAGACAGTTTCTACAGTGAAACCTCTCGCGTGTCGCGGTTCCACTCTCACAACAGCAGCAGTCCACACACATCTGGCTCAACGTGAGTCCCTGCCATGGGCAGACAGTTGTTCCCAAAACTGCTGACACTGTGGGGTTCCTCGTCCACTGGGTGCAGGCCTAAGGCCAGGCTGTTCCATCTCGGGTACAAAATGGCCTCTCCTTCTCTCCATGGGTTCTCCTGCTAGGACACTAGCCCCATTCTTTGTGTCCGCGCTGCTCTGGCATCTATCATGGGAACTCCCTCCCTCCACGTGCTGCAGGTTAGTGGATCTCTGCACCGTCTGTTGGACCCCTGGACCTGCAGGGGACAGCCTGCTCCACTATGGTGTTCACCACGGGCCTGCAATAGGAATTCCCCCTCGGGCCCTGGGAGCAGCTCCTCCCGCCTCCTCCTCCAACGACCTTGTGTGTCTGCATCCCTCACATATTCTCAGACTTCCTCCTCTGGCAAAACTACTATGTCTGTACCTTTGTTTTTGATTTCTTCTTAAATATGTTTTCACAGAGGGTCGTAACCACCATCTCTAACTTGGCCATTGCGTTTTGGTCAGTGGCATGTGCATCATCCTCAGAGCCAAACAGCAATTGTTTCTAGCGGACATGTGGTGGAGCCTCCAGAAGCTTCTCACAGGAGAGCCTATTTTTTTGGCCCACTCACTTCCAAAACTGGGCCAGCAAAAACAACACAGCTTGGAAAAGAAAAAAATCTGGACAAGAACTTTACTTCGATGATATTCTGCTAGCACCAAGAACTTTAAGGGAGTGCCTCAATGCTGCTGTTAGTCCGTTAATTTTCTTGGGACAATCTGGATAAGCAGGGTACCAAAGAAAAATGGCTCTCAAATAGGCAAAGCAGTAATATATATTGGGTTTGAGATCTCACAGGGAAAAAGAATTTTGGGAAGCAGTGAAAAGAAGTCATTAACCGGATCCAGAGACAAGGACTATAAGAAGTTCTATGAGCCTTCTTAGGTATATGGCCAGATAGTGTCGGTTTGGATTGCCAATCATGGGGGGTACTTGTGAAATTGTGTTATTGAATCTTATGGACTCCTGAAAGTCAGAGGGCCTTTAAGCCCTAGAAAGAGCTTTAATGATGACCCCTGCATTGGGAGTCTCACACTTAACCAAACCATTTGAGTTATTTTTGTGCATGAAAGGATGCACCTGGCACTAGGGGTATTGGCACAACATTTGGGATCATGGAAGCAGCTTGTGAGGTCCTTCCAATAATTCAAATAGTTTGAATAAGGACGACCTGGGTGTGGAGAGCAATGGTGCTGCAGGTTTTAATCTAGAAAGTACAAAAGCTGATATGTGCCCCACATGGTAATAGCTGATTGGAACAAAAAGGAGGACACTGGATATCACCAGAAGGATGCTGAAATACCAGTTGCCCTATTAGAGCAGGACAATGTCAAACTTTACTACTTTGAACCCAGCTGTGTTTTTCCAGGCTCAGAAGAAGCCAGAGACCTTTATGCCATGACTGCCGGTAACTACTGAACAAGTGTGTTCTGGCAGACTGGATCTCAAGAGTGATCCCATCCAGGACCTGGAACTGGACCTGTACACCAGTGGGAGCAGCATGGTACAAAATGGAGAAGACAGACAGCTGGGTATGCAGTGGTAACCTCAACCCAGGTAATAGAAGCCCAGGCTTTACCTATTAATATATCAGCACAAAAAGCAGAATGAATGATGTTACAGCAAGAGCTAAAAATGGCTGAAGGAAAACAGGTAAATATATGGACTGATTTAAAATATGTTTTTGGAATAATACACGCCCATGGAACCATATGGAAGGAATGGGGATTGTTTCAGCACAGAGGTCTCCTATTAAATACAAAGAAGAAATTAGTCAACTACTACAGAGTTGCAAAAGCTGAAAGAAGTGGCCGTGATGCTCTTGTAAAGCACATCAGTTTGGAGATTCCCCATTTAATACAGGGAATCAATTAGTTGACAAAACAGCTAAAGAGGTTGCTGAACAAGGTATCCTTGCACTAATACCTAACAAAAATTTGAATATCCTCGAACAAAAACGAATTTATAGTGATCAAGACACGCAGTCAGCCCCATCATTAGAAAGCTACACAAAATCCCAGCAGGTGATTGGTAACCTCATGTGGGCAGGTAATTGTATCTCCACAATTAATGTATAAGATAAAGGAAACTAAAGAAAGAAGAAGGCTACCTCCAGGGCTAGTAAAAGCTGTCACCAGGTGATTATTGCAAATTGATTTTGTGGAACTGCCCAGGCAGAATGGGGACTGATACATTTTGGTATTGGTAGATACTTTTTCTGGATGGCCGAAGAAACTTTCCCATGTCACACCAACAAAGCTAGGGAAGTCTCAAAAGTTTTGCTGAAATTAATATTTAATACCACTGGGACTAACTCTTTTAAGTCTTAAAAGGTACATCATTATCAACAGATCATTGGGATTAGACTCGCTTGTATGTCCTTTCCAAACAGGAAATAGTGTGCATCAGAACCTGGAATTTTGGACCAATCCGGAGAAGTGGAAGGGACCATCTCAAGTCCTCCTGGTAATCTACACTGCATTCAAGGTAGAAGGATCAAACACTGGGTTCATCACACATGGGTAAAACCAGCAATCACATATCATTGTGAATTGGCTGATAATCCTTTACGCATTAAAATATGAAGGAAACAAGGCTAAGTAACACTGGAAAGGTTTGTTATTTATTTATGTGGGTGAGATTTGTATTACTTTTTTTTTTTTTTTGCTTAGAGTTTTGTAACAGCTTGCTTACAATACAATCTCAGCAGAAAATCCAGTTCCATGGGAAGTTTTAATCAGCAATTTGACAAAAATATGGAAAACGTAAGAAGAAAATAATACCCATACCAATGGACAGGGGATAAAAGGGACTATTCCTTATTTGGACACATAAGAACAATACTGTTGAGAATGTTATATTTCAAACCAGATCTGGAAATAACCTCAGGAAATATTTATTGGCCATCAGATTGCACTAATACCCTTGGGGATGTCAAATACCAGAAGTATGGAATAGCCCTCAAACAAAATGATGAGAATATATACAGCCAGTTCATGTGTGTCTACATTGGGGAGTCCAAGCCTCCCAGAGGACCCCTTACAGGTCGGTATAAAATATCTTGATTTAATAAAGGTCAAGGCTAATGGATCCAAGGACAAAGGAAAAGTGGAATTGCACTTGGATATACACTGTACTAGTAGGGATCCTGAGATACAGTGTGCGCATGAGAGTGGAGCTCTAAGGTTGGGATGTGTTTGTAGAAATTATTCTACCATTCTTAATGACACCTGGTCTCACCTAACAATCAATGAGACTTGGAGAGATACAGAATGTCAGTAGGACACAGTAAAATCATTAGGACCCACAGGATGGGTAAGAAGTAATGGAATTTGGACCACGCATTTGCCCTTGGAGAATCAAGAGTACAATGAGCACTAAGAGTATTAACATTATGTCCCTTGTGGAAGGAGTCACCATTGGGAGCCCAAATATGGGGAAAAGTTAAACGTGATGAAACTTGGAAACATCCCAGTACAGGAACTATAGTGGAATGGATTTTAGAATCCATCTTTACTCCTCAAATATCTACCTTTAGGAACAGACCAGCCATACACAATTTGACTCTACAAATGTAAACTTTAGCAAATGTAAGTCAATTGGGGTTTACTGAAATAACTGAATACTTGTAAGCCACAGCTAAAATGACCTTGCAAAACAGATTTGCCTTAGATCTATTGCTGTTACATGAACATTGAGTATGTGGATACTTGAATTTAAACAATACTTGTTGTGTGCATATTTCAAATGTGACTGCTGAATTGGATGATCATAGAGAGGATAAAATCAGTTGCTGCATCCAGCAGAGAATTAAGGGCAGGATTAGAAAGTAACTGGTTAATAAAATATTTAAAGACTTGGATTTTCTCTGACTGGTTGGTTGACCTCACTTTTGTAAAGTATAATTGTAATCATAGTAATAATTGTGATTATGATACTTCTTAAGCTGCATAAAAGCATAATTGTTAGTGACATGTGAGGAACTAACATGATGTTAGTAAAAAAGCAAAGTGAGGCTTATGAAACTTGAAGAGAAGACAAGCTTCACAACCCTCAAAGAGGGGGATGTTGCCAGATGAAAATGTTATAAACACATATTATAGTGTTGGCTTTCGCAAATATTAAGATGAGTGCTATGTGTGTGTTAAACACATATGTAGTGTTAGTTCTCGCAGGATTAAAGGTAGATGCTATGTGTGTGCATCATGATATAATTGTTTTATTTGTAGAAGAAGTTTAGTTATACAGACATAGTTGTGAAAATTATCACTGATTTTCTTTTGTAACTCAGATATAGTTATAGAATATTACTATACAAAGCTGCAAAGAATCACCAAAAACAAAACAAAACAAACAAAAAAAAAACCAACAAAAAAAAAACCAACAAAAAAAAACAAAAAAAAAACAAACAAACCCTGAATGAGGCCCTGGCAGCAGTGGTCCTTAAAGATAAGAAGCAGCTCAGAGCTGGGGAAAAGAATGCATACATTGACAAAGAGATCACGATGTTTAACACCTTCCTCGGGTGGGGAGTCATACCCCCAGGACTATCAGCTGCCAGATCAGCACAGACCCTGACAGCAAAAGGGTGGGGGTGGAAGGAACAGAGGCCTTGGGGAAAAATATCCGGTCCGAAGAACTGGTAAAACATCCATTGTTTGCGGCAAAAGGAACCCGGCTGATGGGGCCCCCAAACCTTCAGACAACCATATCTGCAATGGACAGGCCAGGGGTCTCTGTCCCATTAGGGGCCCCTGCTACAGGACACTTCTCTATCATCACATGGACATCTACTGAAACCACGGAACAGGGTCACATGCATGAGATCCCAGGGGCCTAAAAAGCATCACTGCTCATGCTCTTAAAAGGCGGATCCATGTTAAACAGTTCTGGAAAAGTCTGAATATGCATAAATGTCTATGAATAGGCATTAGGCTGATGCAATATGAAATGTATTTAAATATGTCTCTTGTCAATAGCAGGTGTGCCTCTGGCAGATCGCCAAGCACCCGGTGCCTTATCCTTTTGCTTTTATGTTACCCTATTGTTATTTATTAAAACCCTTTAAATTTAAACGGAGAAGTGAATTTCGTTTTTCTCTACAAAAATTGTCTACATCTGGTGAGCTAACAAGTTTATCTTCAAAGCCCACTGGCCCATGGAGCTGCACAATGCCCATTGTGTAAGAAGGACAACTGGAAGGCAACCAGCCCCAGTTTTCTGCCAACTTTACCAGGTCACAGTCAGTCAGCTATAACTTAGGAGTCCCAGGCCACTAGGAACCACCAAAGAGACCCCCAGGACAGAAGAACTCATGCATAAAGTGGATTTATATTGGTCAGATTCAGGCAGGAATGTTCTGTACCTCCCCCAGGGTGTGGGAATTTCACAATGAAATGATGCAATTCATAGGATATTTTGGGGAGTCCTT
Source organism: Malurus cyaneus samueli (assembly GCA_009741485.1). Lineage (NCBI taxonomy): Eukaryota > Metazoa > Chordata > Aves > Passeriformes > Maluridae > Malurus > Malurus cyaneus. The sequence continues at coordinate 14,503 of VKON01001998.1, forward strand.
GATGGCCTAGGTCGTTACAGCTGCCCATTGGGGCCATTGAGCCATTATGGCTCATTGACAGATATGACCCCCTTAGGCTGGGTGTAGCTGTCATGGCGGAGCCAATTTGTGAAGACAAAGAAACAGTACCCCTGCCATGAAGGGTTTGCCTCTTTGCCGTAACACCCAGCTTGCAGCCTGAGGGTTTCTGTTGGTGACTGGTTTTAATGCAAAGAAAAATCTAAATGTAAGAAATAATCTGAATATAAAAAATCTCAATGTAAAATATAGAAATATCAGGGATGAAAAAACACACTGGTGCAATGTAATAGTGTTGGGCTTGCCAGGTGTTATTTTCCTCCTCATCCTCCCTCTCTTTCTCATGCGAGCTCCCTTTTATTTAATTTTGTTACATTTTGTTTTTGTTAATTGGTCTCTAGGGCCTCTGCTAATTTTGTAACACACAAAACATGTCTCAAGCATTCCATGTATGTGATTGTTTTTAATCACAATGTCACATGCTCATATGGTGGTTTTCCACCCAGAAATGAGATTACACAGCATCCTCAGCAAACACACAAATTAGCAGGGCCTTTATGGTTTGGATGCCAGGTGTTTAGCACTGTTCCCACAGGTTTGGGTGTGCACTGGGCAACTGTTGCAAACCTTCCACCATTAACAGTTCATCAGGAATAATGTTGATCGCAGTAGAATACATAGTTTGGTTACACCCCACATTGTAACCCAGGACAGAGAGGTGGTGGGGTAGCCCTGTATGTTAGGGAGTGTTTTGACTGTCTAGAGCTTAATGATGGTGATCAAAGGGTTGAGTGTTTATGGGTAAGAATCAGGGAGAAGGCCAACAGAACAGATCTCCTGGTGGGAGTCTGTTATAGACCACCCAACCAGGTTGAAGAGGCAGTTGAAGTATTGTATAAGCAGCTGAAAGAAGTCTCACGATTGCTGGCCCTTGTTTTCACAGGGCACTTCAACTTACCAGATGTCTGCCAGAAATACAGCACAGCAGAGAGACAGTCCAGGAGGTTCATGGAGTGTGTGGGAGAGAACTTCCTGACACAGCTGGTGAGTGAGCCAAGTAGGGAAGGTCCCCTGCTGGACCTGCTGTTTGTGAGCAGAGAAGGACTGGTGGGTGATGTGGTGGCCAAAAGTCATCTTGGGCATAGCAATCAGTAATTTATAATTTTTGGTTCTTGAAGAAATAAGGAGGGGGATCAGCAGAACTGCCACTTTGGACTTCTGGAACAGAAACTTTAGCCTGTTTAGGAGACTGGCTGAAAGACTCCCTTGGGAGGCAGCCCTGAAGGCCAAAGGACTCCAGGCAGGCTGGATGTTTTCCAAGAAGGGAATCTTAAAATTACAGGAGCAGGCTGTCACCATGTGCTGGCGGAGCATGAGCCAGCGTCTGCCCAGATGGCCAAGAAAGCCAATGGCATCCTGGCTTGTTTCAGAAATAGTGTGGCCAGCAGAACCAGGGAAGTAATTGCACCCCTGTACTCGGCACTGGTGAGATTGCACCTAGAGTATTGTGTTCAGTTTTGGGGCCTTCATGACAAGAAAGGCACTGAGGTGCTGGAGTGAGTCCAGAGAAGGGTGACAAAGCTGGTGAAGGGTCTGGAGCATAAGTCATATAAGGAACATCCTCAGGAACTGGGGGAGCTCAGCCTGGAGAAAAGGAGGCTCAGGCGAGACCTTATTGCTCTCTACAACTATCTGAAAGGAAGTTGCAGAAAGGTGGGTGTCTGTCTCTTGTCCCAAGTAACATGTGTGTCTTGGATTAAGACAATCTAAGGGGAACACTCTAAAATGAGTTCTCCCCCTTTGTTTTAACCAATCCTTTTCCACTATTAAGGAATGAAGATAAGTAGATATAAGTAAAAAAAAATGTTTAATATCAAGTGAAACAGCAACAGGCAGAAAATAACAGTAAATAATCACTAGGTACAAAATTGCTAAATTGCATGAACTCCACAGGAACAAAGAAAAAACTTTAAATGGTGGAATACCGTTTCCATCCAAGATGGCAGCCTTTGCAGGTGACTGCACAGTCTGGGACACAAAAGGAAAAGATGGCAGACCAGAAGAAAACCTCTCAGGAAGAAAAAATAAAAGGGAAAAAAAAAAAAAGGGGGAAAAAGGGGGGAAAAAAAAAAAAAAAAAAAAGGGGGGAAAAAAATTTTTTCCCCCCCCCAAGGCTGCCCCGGCTGGGGAAAAAAAAAAAAGGGTGGGGGCCCCCCTCCCAAAAGAACAAATCCCCCTTTTTTTCCAAAAGTATATTGAAGGACAAATCATTTGTGGTGGGGGGAACAAAACAAGCCAAAATCAGAAGTAAAAATGTTTTTGAGAAAGGAGAGAAGATCATCAAGATTCTCCTGGAAGCCGGTTTTGCCATTAAGAAGAGCAAAGTGAAGGGGCCTGCTCGAGAGATCCAGTTTCTGGGGGTAAAGTGGCAAGATGGACGGCGTCAGATTCCCACCGAGGTCATCAATAAGATCACGTCGATGTCTCCACCGACCAGCAAAAAGGAGACACAGGCTTTCCTGGGTGCCATTGGCTTTTGGAGGATGCACATCCCTGAGTACAGCCAGATCGTGAGCCCTCTCTACCTGGTGACCCGCAAGAAGAACGATTTCCACTGGGGCCCTGAACAGCAGCAAGCCTTTGCCCAAATCAAGCATGAAATCGCTCATGCAGTAGCACTCAGCCCAATCAAAACAAGACCAAAAGTAAAAAACGTGCTCTACTCTGCAGCCAGGAGCAATGGCCTGTCCTGGAGCCTCTTGGCAAAGTTGTTACACATTGGTGAGACTCCAAAATGAGGCCTGGCCAGCTGGGATTTCTGGAGCCAAAGCTTACCGAGGGTCTAGAGGCCAACTACACCCTAACAGAGAAGGAGATCTTGGTCAGCCTATGAGGAGTCCCAGCTGCTTCAGAAGTGATTGGGACAGAAGCCCAACTCCTCCTGACACTCCGACTACTCGTGTCTGGGGTGGACGTTTAAAGGAAAGGTTCCCTCCACCCACAGCTACGATGCTACCTGGAGACAAATGGATTCTCTCATTACATCAGCAGCGCCCGCATTAGGAAACCTGAATCGCCCTGGAGATCCTGGAAGTAATTACAAATTGGCCGAAGCTGAAAACTTTGATCTCAGCTGAGATGAAGAGGAGCAACCAAGCAACAGTGACACGTGCTGAGGAAGCTCCACTGTACCACACAACATGCCAGACGAAGGAAAACACGATCGCTCTTTCACTGACGGCTCCTAGCGATTCGTAGAGATGAACCGAAGTGTGGAAAGCAGCCGGTTGAAGCCCACACGACAGGTTGCACGGCCACAGAGCGGAGAGGTGGATCCAGTCATTTGCTGAACTCAAGCCATCCAGCTGGCCCTGAGACTATTGCGAATGGAAAAAGTGCCAAAGCTCTACCCTTTACACAGATTCATGGATGGTAGCAACGCTTTAGTGGGGGTGAAAAGTGGAAGGTGGAAAATAGGCCAGTTGGCAGCCGATAGGGAAGAAAACCAAATCTGGGCTGGCTGAAGAATGGAAAGACATTTTATGCAAAGCCCGTTATTTTTATGAGAAGTTTACTATATATCGTGAAAGTCCGCCATGTAGATGCCCATGTCCCAAGAGCCGGGCTAATGAGGAGCACCGAATAACGAGCAGGTAGATCGGCTGCAAAGATAGAGGTTCCCAGATTGATCTGGATTGGCACACAAGGGTGAGTTGTTCCTAGCTCGATGGGCCCATGATGCCTCAGGACACGGGCAGAGATGCCACTTATAAGTGGGCACGAGACCGAGGGTGATCTAACCATGGACAGTATCTCCCAGGTTTCCATGACTGTGAGACATGCGCTGCCATCAAGCAGGCCAAACTGGTGAACCCCTGTGGTATGGGGAAGATGGGACAGTACAGGTACGGAAAGCTGGCAGGGATTACATCCACTGCCCAGCATATGCAAGCGCTACATCTCACATGGTAGAAGCACCACTGGATGGTTGGAGACCTACCCTGTGCCTCACGCCACGCCCGTAGCACCATTTGGCCTTGAAAGCAGGTCCTTGGAGGCATGGACCCTGAGAGAATTGAGTCTGACAACGGACTCATTTCAGAACAGCCTTATAACACTGGGCTAGAATATGGAAATTGAAGGGTGTACAATCTCCTTACCATGCACCAGCTGCTGGCGAAAGATAACGTGCAACGATCCTGAAAACCACATTGAAGGCACTGGGCGGAGGTACGTAATAAACTGGAAAAGCACTTGGCAAAAGCCACTGGTTAGTTAATACCCGAGGCTCCACCAACCAGCCGGCCGCTGCCCATCTGAGCCCTTGCACACCACAGTGGAGATAAAGTTCCGTAGTGATTCAGGGGACTGTTGGTAAAGACCGTTGGATCAATTCTGCTCCAATAAGGACAAACCCATCCAAGGATTTGTCTTTGCTCAGGGACCAGGTTACACGGTGGTGATGAGGAGGATGGGGAAACCCACGTGTACCTCAGGGAAATTTGACTTTGGGTGAGAACCCCTTGTAAGGTTAGATTATCTGTATACCACTGTTTGTTGAAGGCATCTATCAATGTATGTATATATATTATAATTATGTAGTTATATAGTTATATAGCCGGGATGATGCATATATGTGCAGTTACAGATATGTGCATACATGTAGGTATAATCAATGGTATGGGAAGGAAAAAATCGGGGTGGATAATGTTGTGGGTTTAAATTCCTCTCTTTTTGTTCACTTTGGAATTTTTTTTTTCCTTCCCCATTTGTTGCTGGGATACCTTAATGGCCGAGATGTTTTGTTAATGGCCGGGCGATTGAAGAGACAATTACACCTATGGGCACACCCTAAATGGTCCGAGACAGCTTTTGTGGGTGGGGTGGGGATTGGGGCGTGGGTTTTTCTCTTTCGCGGTTTTGGGAGAGAGAGGGGTTTTTTTCCTGCTGGGTCCCGTGCTTTTGTGCTCGCGGGGGTTTTTGCTAGGACTCCAGCTTTCAGGAGGGTGAACTCTGCTCCATTCCCGTCGTCGCGCCGCGGATTCCTGCTCGTCTCTTTTGCTTCCTGGATTTCTTCCTGTCCAGAAGGCACCGGCGTGTTTTCCGCTGTGAGTTTTGCAGAGAAACTTTTCTTCATCCACCTCTGCCATTTTATGTAATCATTGCCATGGGAGATCTGAGCCAGCCGGGATTTGCACCACTACCGTCCCCTGCATCTGTGAGGAGCCATCGTGCCCTCCCTGCTCAGCCGGGGGCCAGCGGGCCGCTGCCAACCAAACTGTAATCTTGCCAAGGAGGAGACTGTTTCCATAAGGCTGACACTTAGGTTTGGACTGCGCTGTTGTTGCATTATTATTGCTATCTTTTTTTTTTTCTTTCCATTTGTTATATTATATATATATCTATATATATATATATATATAATATATTAATAAAATGTATGTTTTTTACCCATTCCTGCCTGAAAGTCCGTGATTTCTTTCAAAGCTATAATAATTGGAGGGAAGGGGGCCATAGCCACCACTCCAAGGGGGTCCTGCCTTCATTAGCAAACACCTGTCTTTCAAACAGGACAGGGGCGAATACAATTTTATAAGTTTAGCAAATTAGCATAATGAAAGAATGCCCAATTAGAAGACAAAGTAATGAGGGTATTCCCTTTGGTTCCACTGATCTGGAGCCCTCCTTTCTTGCTAGCGTACTAGCTGTTACTTTGTTTATGAGAAGTGCCTCCAGAAGTGTTTAACTTTGGTTCCCAGAAGCATCAAGATAGGATAGGAGCCTTTTGAATGTGTTTTGTCTTTCTGTTATACAGGGAGGAAATCCCTGGAGTAGCTAGGAACTAAATAACCATACAAATAATGTCTATAGAGCTATTAATATAATGAAGAAAATATAAAAAACAAAAATCATTTTGGCATCACCATGTGCATTGTTGTAAAGGCACCTCAGCTGGGCTGTCATCTGTGTCACCTTCCTAGAGCAACACCCCTTTATTCATTTGAGATGTTTCCCTGGTGTTTCCCTGCAGGCTCTTTTCACCTCTCATCTCCGTAAAACTGCAAGTGTATTCCAGTGTGGCCAGCACATTTAAGAGTCACAGGCAGAGGGGCCTCACTAGCACCCTGTCCCTCCAACCTTTGCATCTCATGGTTGTAATATGGAGGGTTGACCTTTCTAATTGTGGTGACACCTCTGGCATAATTGGACTTTCATCCTCTTGATCCTTTGGCTGATCTTCCACGTACAAATCCTCATACCTATTGTGCAGAGGCACCTGGGGGGTGAAGTGGGCTAAGAAGGATTTCACTTTCCATCCCGAGCATGGACTAACCTCCATTTTCTCCTTTCTTTACAACTGGTACCTGCTCCTTGCTGGATGATAGATATAGGATCCCTTTGATTTTGAGTTATTTCTAGAGGCTGCTACTGTCTCAGGGAGGCCAGAGCATGGTTCCACCAGTCTATTTCCCTTTCTGATTCTCTGGAAAGGGGCCACCAGGGGGTGGGTTGTTTGTTTGCTGTGTTTCTTCTCCCCCGGTTCTCTGCAGTGGTTTGCTCTGATGGTCAGAAGCGGGGGCAGGGGGAGTGCGATGCCTTTTCCTTAACACTGCCTTAACACTATAAATGCACAGCCTGACCTGTAAATAGAGTGGCATAGAGAGCTAGGTGGTGGTATTTAAATCCTGGAGATCGAAGTTCGAACCCTAGTTAGCCAAGGTTTTTTTTCACATGCGCTGTCTCTCTTTTTATTTCTTTTCTTGTGCTGCCCCTGCACCTTATAGGAATAGCACATAGCATAGTTAGCCTGCTTTGTGAGTGTTATAAACACATATTATAGTGTTGGCTTTCGCAGGGATTAAAAAAAAAAAAAAAGGATGCTAGATGCTATGTATGGTGCATCATAATATATGTTGTCTTATTTGTAGAAGAATTTAGTTATGAAACAGATTGTGAAATATTACTGCATTTTCTTTTGTAACTCAGATATAGTTATAGAATACTTGATTAACTGAATGTTTGGTTGTGCTTAAAATTCCATAAATTTTCATATTATACAAAAATATACAAAAGCTACAAAGAAAGTCACAAAAAAAAAAAACCAAAAACCAAAACCCTGAATGAGGCCCTGGCAGCAGTGTCCTTAAAGATAAGAAGCAGCTCAGAGCTGGGAAAAGAATGCATACATTCAAAAGATCACTTAACACTTTCCAGGTGGGGGGCCATCGCCCCAGATTATCACTGCCAGCCAGCACAGACTGACAGCGAAAGGGTGGGGTTGGAAGGAACAGAGGCTTTGGGAGTGTGTGAAATTTTTGGTCGGAGCTCTGGAATTTGTCCTTGCTGTGCAGAGGACCTGGCTGTGGGACCCCCAAACCTTCGGATGGGCTTATCTCATGGTCAGCCCAGGGGCCCCTGCAACAGGACACTTCCCTATCAACAACTGCCATCTACTGAAACCACGGAACAGGGGCTCACTGGAGGAGGTGCCATGCTAAAAAGTTCCTGGAAAAGTTTGAATATGCATAAATGTCTATGAATAGGCATTAGCTGATGCAATATGAAATGTATTTAAAATGTCTCCTGTCAATAGCAGGTGTGCCTTCTGGCAGATCGCCAAGCACCCGCATTGTATCCTTTTGCTTTTATGTACCCTATTGTCATTTATTAAACCCTTTAAATTTTAACAGAAAGTGAATCTCGTTTTTCACAGGAAGGAAGACCCAGGTCGAATCCTGCATAGGACTAGGTCTCAGTGGCTTCTAACTCTTTACTCAGCGGCATTTTTCCTGTTTGTAAATAGAAACATGGGATGCATATGCTCAAGTGAAGACAAAATGGAGATACCCCGAGTCTCCCCATTTGATTTAATAATAAAACATTGGCATACTTTAACCGGTAAAAATATGTCTCTTATTATGGAAGAACTAGTTCAGATTTCTACGCAGATGTGGCTGATGCAGAAGTTAGAGAAAGGAAGGAGTTGGCCTCCATTTGGCAGCATAAAAAGTGAATAATTCTCAGAATTATTATTGTAACTCTGTCAGGAACAGTGTTGAAATGAGATTTTATGTGCTGAACACTTCATGCTTTTTTCAAGCAGACCAGGTTTACATAAACTTAAAAGATTGGTTTGTGATGGTTTTGAGAAAGAAGAGAAGGGATAAAAAGGAGAACCCTCTCACTAGCCCAGTTTGTGTTATTAATTCAGACATGGCTGATGTGGTTATGGCAAAGTACGTGTGGTGGGAGGGTGGGTGCCCCCCCACCACTGCTGCTGTCGCCGCTACCACTTGTGGGGGTGGCAGTGGGGGATGGCTTTCCACAGTTGCCTGCTCTTCCCCCTCCGGTGTCCCTGCCTCCCTCGCCACCTCCCGAACAGGAGAAGGGTGGGCCCTTCAATCGAGAAGGCAGGGAGAACGGCCCACGGTTACTGCGCATGCTCAGGTTTCCATCATGACTGCACATGCTTGGGTTTCCACTGAGACTGTGCATGGTCGGATCTCTATGGAAACTGTGTGTCTGGGATTCCATGGAAACTCCACTCACCTGCTTAGACGGGGGGGGGGAGGGGGCAAGGAGATGGTGTAATCCCCAGCACTAATGGAGCCGCATAAGTGCCCGGCAGGGCTAGGGTGGCCCGTCAATGCTGCGCAGCAGGTGCGAGAGCTAAGAGACCACCTCTCAACTGACACCCGGCTGATATAACACCCAGTACCAGCAGAACACCCCCGATTAAAAGCAAGCTGGATAGCTCAGATAGAGATAATTGCTCGGAAGATGATACCAAGGACAAAGCTGCTGTAGCCACTGTAACCCGGAGGAAAAGGGGAAAAACAGCACTGGAAGCTATAAAAGCGCCCAATTAGAAAAGGAAGAACCAGAAAAGGAAGAACCAGCCATACAAGTCCCTTTGAGGAAGGCTGTGGGCAATCGAGGGTTAATTTATATTAAAACACCTGTTTTTCTCGTGGAATTGCAGCAGTGGAAAGCCTCAGTTAGACAGTATAGAGAAAACCCAGAAAAGGTGGCTAATTTTGTAGACAAGGCTGTTAAGACGCAAAACCCAGACTGGAGCAATCTAGGTGCAATGATGGACACATTAATAGATTAAACTGAAAGAGAGATGGTTAGGAGGACTGTTATAACTGCTATAGAGGTTCAAATAGAAGCTGGAACTTTTCAAGGTTCAGTTAATGATATTTTCCCTTTAAATGACCCAGGGTGGGACTCTAATGTGACAGAACAAAATGGGGAGGTTAAAATGTTATCAGAATTGGGTGGTATTTGGTATAAAATGTGCCATTCCTAAAGCAGTGAATTGGTCCAAATTATACAAAATAAGGCAAGACAGGAATGAAACTCCTACAGACTTCTTGTGACAAATAGGCTTAGAAAGGCTGCACAAAAATGCACAAATATGGATTCAAGGCACCTGAAGGACGGCCACATTGTGCTTATTGGTACTAGGCCAACCTGCAATGGCATAGGAAAAGCTGCAAAGATGGATGAGAGGCATGAATAGTAAAGTTGGTTGGACGTAGCTGGAGTAATAAAAATAGGGATGTCAACAATTGGGTAACACCAGAGGGTGATAGCGAAAAGTCATTAATACGTTCAAAAAAGAGTACTCTCTGACAAAGATAATGTGCTTTTTGAAAGAAAAAGGACATGGAAAAAGGGTGCGGATGTTGACGAAAGGATGCCCCCGCTCCTGAATTAGCTGTGGTAGGCTGATGGAACCAAAGCGGCTCATCCCTGTGACCCTTGCTTATAGCTAGGGGAAGAGAGATGTGAATTTCTGGTGGATATGGGAGCAACTATTCTGTAATAAATATTTTAAAAGGGAAATGAGTCAGAATACTGCCACAGGGGTAAGTGAAATAAGTCCTTGTTTCTACTTTAAAATTTAAGTTGGAAAACACGCGGGAGCTCACCATTCTATATATGCCAAACTCCCCCAAACATTGTTGCGATAGGGATTATATTGGAGAATAATTAAAAGCTGAAATGAAATCTTTGCAAAGACAAGGGGAGTGTAATTATTTCCTGAAACAAAATTTGGTCAAAGTAGCTGTCTTTCATACAGGAGCATTTGGTTGAAATTCCTTCAAAAGTTTCGAAAGATGCTTCCTATTCAACAAATATGTGGGCAATGATATTTCTGGGAGATCCAAAGGTCCAAGAACTGTAGATATTCATATCAAAGCAGGGCAACACCAGTGCAGAAAACATACCCTCTGAAATTTAGAAGCCATAGGGACTGACACTATCATTAAAAATTCCCTTAATTATGGATTCATACGTAGGAATGTGACAATTAGACAACATGCCCATCCTGCCAGTAAAGAAAGCTGATATCTGATTATCGACTGGACACAGGACTTTAAGGGAATTAACAAATAAAGAGGATATTCACCCAATCATAGCAAACCTTACACTCTTTTGACCCTGTCCTGGTTTCTGCTCAGTCCGTTTTTTTGGTGATGGGGGGATGGGACGAGGAAACACAAAGATGGCTCCTGTGTATGGAGTTCTGGAACGCTTTCTCCTTTCTTTCAGCAAAAGAGCCTTAGCCCCTGTTTTAAGGGCCAGATCACATTATAGGCTTAGAGGTTGTCGGACAGGCTGCGTCGTGCTGAGGCAACTGCACAGGTAGTTAACCTTCGATTTCAAGGAGAATTCAAAACAAGATTATTCTTGAGTTGTTGTTTCACCCCCATCACGAGGGAGACAGAGGGGAGAGGTGGGACATTGAGAAAGAAATGGAGACACCAAGGTCAGGAAGAGGTTGAAGGAGGAAGACAGGTGCTTTCTTGCTTTTTTTTTTTTTTTTTTTTTTTGCTAGTGGTGCATCAACTACATGTGAGAAAACAGCTGTACTTAAAGACTATTCTTCAGTGGAAGAGACTGTACTAGAGAGCCCTGTACCTGAGTATAAAAAACTGTGCCTTTGAGGAAATCCTCTGGAGCTGTATCTTATTCAGACCCAAAAGGGGAAGAGGCTCGCCTCCCCATGTCTCTGAAGCAAGTTGATGCTTAGAAGAAACTGTGTTCTGCCAGGAGATTTGACGAGAGTGGCCTCTTGCTCCTGAATGAAGCAGCTGCTTTGGAGGACGTTTCCCTTTCTCCCACGAGGTTAAAGAAAAAGAAAGCCCATGCCACCAGCAGTTATACACTGACTGTTCTTGGGAAAGAACCTCCACAGCTTGGAGCTGTAAGGAACTCTCTCCTGTGCATGATGGACAACAACGTAATGAGTAGTCTGATCTATGTTAAAACTCTCATCCCTGCCCCCCTTGTCTTGGGCAAGGCATGGAGGGGCTGTGGGAGGGACGACTGAGAGACAGGTTTGCAGAGAGAAAACAGGTGTCTTAATAGTCAGGTTTTTTTTTTTCCTTCCTCGTAAATACTTTCCCCTCTGTCTTTGTTCCCCCCCCCCCCGTGCGTAGTATTTTAGTAGTCCTTAGTAATAAATCTATTTTAGCAACTTAAGTTATTCAGCCTGTCTGACCATTTCTGGAGCATATTTATCTTTCTCTCATATTGTTATAGTATCTTAAAGCCATAAATCTTGGTGTTAATTGGGCTTTTTGCTTTCCTCTGCCTGGGGGGGGGGTGCGGGGGCGGCAGGGAATGATATGTGGTGCTTTGGCGTCGCCAAGGTCAAAAAAACGGACAACCACACTGACAAGAATATAGGGTGGTTCATGTTTAGACCTTAAGGATGCCTTTTCTGCATTCCTGTGCATAAGATAGTCAGAACTTCTTCTTTGGTGGGAGAATCCGTGCAACAGGGAGAAAAAGCTAACCTTCCTGCACAGTATACCCAGGGATTCAAAAACAGCCTAACATATTTGAGAAACAGTCAGCCAAGAACGAGGACTGGAGAAGAGAAGACCAGGAAGGGTCTATCTTTCAATATGTTGATAATATCTTTGACTGCAGTATAACATGAGATGACTGCATCCAGCTCACTCTAAGTCTGTTGAACTTGTTGGGCCAGGAGGGTAGAGTCTAAGGAGGCACAATCCAAGGGAACATGGTTCAGGACGTCGATTTGGGGCTGGACATTTTCGATGGACATCACAACTCAGCAGAGACATGAGAAAGAAGCTATCTGCCATCTCCCAGAGCCCCACACTCATGAGAGAGATGCAACTTCATGGGAATGTAGTTGGTGTCGCTTAGGATACCAAATATTGGAACTACTGGTAGTTAGAATTAGGATTTTCCATTTGTTTTCCTTTCTTTACGAATTTTGTCACATCTGTGCTAAGAAAATACGACCAGTACTTAAGAAAAGACAAAACGTAGACCCAGCTCTGGAAGGGTGCAGCTGGCATGCCTTATTGGAGGGTTACTCTTTGGAGGGTAGACATACTGTGAAATTGGGCTGGGATAAGGAGCAGAGGTGCAGCTTCTAGCTTCTCTTGCTCTCTGCATTCCGAGGGGAAAGAGGCTGTGGTCGCTGCAGGAAGAATCCAGCACCACCGCGGCAGTTCCGGCTCCTACTTTTTCTTTACTGTGACGTAGAGGACTCTGCTCATAGAGAGCCTATGACTGAACCTTATTCACCTCTACTCACTTGGACAAGAATTCACCATCTACTTGGGTGCCGCAAGGAAACCCGTAACCCCTTACTGCCAGGCCTTCTTCTAGTAGGAGTCAGGGTTGCTCAGCACCCGATTTTTTTTTCTTTGCCATCTCTCTGGTTTTCTGTTAAACTGCAACCTCTGTACTCCCACCTGCTGGACACACATCGGTCCTGCCACAGTGAGTTTCTGCACCTCTTGCTCACTCCCTGGGCGAACCAGCCATCTACCATTACCAGTTGCACTCTGGACTTCCTGCGGCAGCCCATTCACCTGCCCAGCCTGCCACCTTAGATGACGGGAGACTTGAACTGACTCTGGTCCAAGCGCCCGCCTGCAGTCCGCTGGGAATCATCGCACCGCTCCCTCCAGCTGGGAGCCGCGTGGCCCCTTCGCTGTCCTGTAACTACACAAAGGGGAGGTGCTGTAACAGACCAGAGAGGCTGTACTGGGTTTTTGGTTTTGTTTGTTGTTAGGTACCTCTGTTGCTGTTGTCTGCCTTGATATGAATACTTAATTAAAGAACTGTTACTTCCTTCTCCCCTAGCTTTGCCTGAAGCCCCTTAATATTCAAATTTATAATAATTCGGCAAGGAAAGGGGGTAGGTCGATATCTCTATTCCAAGGGAGGTCCCACTTCCTTGGCAGACACCTGTCTTCACAATTGAGACATGGTAAGCCTCTGTATGCGAGCACAAACAGCTGAAATGGGATTATCATGTGGACAGAAGAGCTAGCTAGGGCTGCACTTAAACAGCTGAACCTATTAATGTCAGCCTCGTCTGGGCTGGCGTGGTCTTAACTAAGTCTTTGAATCTCTTACATATGGGTGACTGAATGTTTGCTATGGATACAGGCGCAAGACAGCCTGGTAGACCAGGGAAGGGCTTGAACCTACTTACAAACAAGTGAACAATGTTAGCCAGGGTTCCTGGGTGTTGTGAAACTGTTGCAGATAGAATA
>VKON01001998.1:28104-62113 GCA_009741485.1 Malurus cyaneus samueli
CCTTTAAACTGATGGCCCCAAAAATAGTGTATATGAAAGGCATTTTGAAAATAAAATAACAGAGTTCTGCCCAGAGAGGTTGGAAACAACAAATTGGATCTTTATACCTTGAACAGGTTATTTTATTGTAAGAAGAAAATCTTATCAGCAGAGGGGGACAGGGGGAAAGATGTTGGAAATAATTTTTTTAAAAACCTTAGTACCACGATAGTTGTGATATGATTCCCTATCATCCGTGGTTTTAATGCTTAGCTTTGTTACCCACCATACAGGTCTTAGCACAAATATCAGGAGATTAATGTGTCCTTGTGTAACTCCCCTAATAATCTGTGACTAAAATATAAGTCTTTGTGCCAGCTAATGCTTCCTTGTTTACTTCGCTTGTTTAATCAGTGAATGACATTAGTATGTATTAGCCATATCTTAGTTCTGGAGAAACAAGCGATTGTGTGTCAGAGCAAAAGAATGGATTAACGGGAGAAAGTTTGTCTTGGTTGGACAATATAAGTGGAAGATCTTACTGTTTTAAGATTGAGTTCTTCCCCCTTTGCTTTAACCAATCACTTATCCACCAATAAGGAAAAAAGAAATACCAGTAGAATATAAGTTGTAAAAAAAAAAAAAAAAAAAAAAAAAAAAAAAAAAAAAAAAAAAAAAAAAAAACAAAAAAAAAAAAAAAAACCCCAGTTTGCTAAACAAGGCGCCAAAAGCAGATTAGTCAAAGAGTAAATAGTTAACGAGGCAAAAAAAAAATAACAAAGTAAAATTATATCACTAATTATGAACATGGCTTAATCTAAATTCTCAGGAAACCCTCCCCCCTTGGGATCAGTAATAAGGGAGAAACTTAAAATGGCAGAAAAAAGAATAGCCCTCTTTCCATGGATGCAGCTCCCACAGCCAACCTCATGGCTTTGGAAAAAAAAGACAAAGGAGAGAAAAAAATTGTGACTGTTCTCCCCACGCCCCCCCCCCCCACCGCCCGCCCCCCCGCCCCCCCCCCGCCCCCTCACCGCCCCCCCCCCCCCCCCCCCCGACCCCCCGCGCCCCCCCCCCCCCCCCCCCCCCCCCCCAACTCTGCAGGGCTACCACCACAGGGTCCGGGAGAGACAAATGGGGGAAAAGGATTGTCAGACAAAAAAAGGGAGAAAAAAGAAAACCCTCCCAGGAAAGGTCAGGAGCTCACAAAGCTAGTTTTCTTGTTAGCAGATATGTGCCGGGTTATTTTTATAACAGCTCCATCAATTGCTTGGGGGGGTGATAAAGGGGGAAAGGGACTTCTTCACTTCCAAGAGAGAAGGGGTTGTTCCTTTCCCGGTCAGGAAACATGTAAGATGGAGGGGTCTCTAGGCCACAGGAAGGTGGTCAGGGTGGCATGGATGGTGAAGAAGGTTGTGAGCCTCCCATGGTGGGATAAATAACCATAATAGGAGAAATTAAAGAACAATTTCAGTTCCCCCAAAGTTTGCCTAGAGAGAGCCTTTAATAAAGACCAACTGGCAGGAAGAGGAAAATTGTGTCATTGGTTTTTTAGCAATGCTGGCCAAACAGCCAGGCAAAACCCCACCACACAACACCCCACCCCAACAACTCCTGCTCTCACTCGTTCTCCCCCACCACCACTGGGCAGAGGAGTCAGGGTGAAGGGAAGAAAAAAAAAAATTAAAGCGAAGGGAGAAAGGAGGTTCAATGAAGTGAAGAATTACAGGAACAGGGAGGAAATACTTGATTGGAACCAAAACAGAGCTCCACTTAAGTTACAAAAGTGAATTTACTACTAACAAAGGTCAGAGGAGCGGTGAGAATGAAGAAAATAAAAATACAACACCTCAAAGACACCGAGATCTTCTCCCACAAACTCCTTTTTTCCCCCCTTCCCACCGACAGTGCGGGGAGGGTGGGACGGGGAAACAGGGTTTGTGCTGTGTACAATGTGGTGGTTGTCAGTTTCAATCACCCAGATTCTTTTCTGCGGCTCTAGAGGAGGGAAAAAAGTCCTTCCCTTGTTGTTGCCATGGGGTCCCTCCCACGGAGACAGTTTCTCAGGAAACCTCTCTGGGCGTGGTCGGCGTTACACTCTCACAAAGACAGCAGTCCACACACATCTGCTCAACCTGTGAGTCCCTGCCCAATGGGCAGACAGTTTGTTCCCAAAACTGCTGACACTTGTGGGGTCCCTCGTCCACTGGGTGCAGGCCTAAGGCCAGGCTGTTCCATCTCGGGTAGCAAAATGGCCTCTCCCTCTCTCCATGGGTCTCCTGCTGGACACTAGCCCCCTTCTTGGTGTCCGCCTGCTCTGGCATCTATCATGGAACCTCCCTCCCTCCACGTGCTCTGCGGATTAGTGGATCTCTTTGCACCGTCTGTTTGGACCCCTTGTGACCTGCAGGGGGACAGCCTGCTCCACTATGGTGTTCACCACGGGCCTGCAATAGGGAATTCCTCCGCTCGGGCCCTGGGGAGCAGCTCCTCCCCCTCCTCCTCCAACGACCTTGTGTGTCTGCATTCCCTCACATATTCTCAGACTTCCTCCCTCTGGCAAAACTACTTATGTCTTGTCCTTTTGTTTTTGATTTTCTTCTTAAATATGTTTTCACAGAGCGGCTCGTAAACCACCATCTCTAACTTGGCCAGGTTTTGCGTTTTGGTCAGTGGCATGTGCATCGATCCTCAGGAGGCCAAACAGCCAATTTGGGTTTCTGAGCGGACATGGTGGTTGGAGCCTCCAGAAGCTTCTACACAGGATAGAGCCATATTTTTTTGGCCCACTCACTTCCAAAACTGGGCCAAAGGCAAAAACCAACACAGCTTGGAAAAAGAAAAAAAAAAAATCTGGACAGAGAACTTTTACTTCGAAATGATATTCTGTGCTAAGCACCAAGAACTTTAAGGGCGAGTGCCTCAATGCTGCTGTTAGTCCGATTCAATTTTCTTGTGCGGACAATTCTGGATACAGGGTGTGCAGGGGTTATACCAAAATGAAGAAGAAAAAATGCCTCAAATAGGCAAAGCAGAATATATATGCGGTTTGAGATCTCAACAGGGAAAAAGAATTTGGGAAAGCAACCTGAAAAGATAGTCATTAACCGGAGTCCATGAGACAAGGACTAATAAGAAGTTCATGAGCTTCTTAGATAGTGCCAGATAGTGTCGGGTTTTGGATTGCCAATCATGGGGGTACTTGTGAAATTTTGTATTGAGATCTTCATGGGACTCCTGAAAGTCAAGGGCCTTTAAGCCCTAGAAAGAGCTTTAATGATGACCCCTGCATTGGGAGTCTCACACTTAACCAAACCATTTGAGTTATTTTTGTGCATGAAAGGATGCACCTGGCACTAGGGGTATTGGCACAACATTTGGGGATCATGGAAGCAGCTTGTCGAGTCCTTCCAATAATTCAAATTAGTTATGAATAAGGACGACCTGGGTGTGGAGAAGCAATGGCTGCTGCAGGTTTTAATCCTAGAAGTACAAAAGCTGATATGTGCCCCACATCGGTAATAGCTGATTGGAACAAAAAGGAGGACACTGGATACACACGAAGGATGCCTGAAAGGAAATACCAGTTGCCCTAATTAGAGCAGACAATGTCAAACTTTACTACTTTGAACCCAGCTGTGTTTCCAGGCTCAGATAAGAAGCCAGAGCCTTTATGCACCATGACTGCCGGTAACTACTGAACAAGGTGTGTTCTGGCAGACTGGATCTCACAAAGAGAGTGATCCCATCCAGGACCTGGAACTGGACCTGTACACCAGTGGGCAGCAGCATGGTACAAAATGGAGAAGACAGACAGCTGGGTATGCAGTGGTAACCTCAACCCAGGTAATAGAAGCCCTAGGCTTTACCTATTAATATATCAGCACAAAAAAGCAGAATGAATGATGTTACAGCAAGAGCTAAAAATGGGCTGAAGAAAACAGTTAAATATATTGGACTTGATTTATTAAATTATGTTTTTGGAATAATACACGCCCATGGAACCAATGGAAGGAATGGGGAATTGTTTCAGCACAGAGGTTCCTATTAAATACAAAGAGAAGAAAATTAGTCAACTACTACAGAGTTGCAAAAGCTGAAAAGAAGTGCCGTGATGCTCTTGTAAAGCACATCAGTTTGGAGATTCCCCATTTAATACAGGGAATCAATTAGTTGACCAAAACAGCTAAAGAGGTTGCTGAACAAGGTATCTTGCACTAATACCTAACAAAAATTTGAATATCCTCGAACAAAAACGAATTTATAGTGATCAAGACACGCAGTCAGCCCCATCATTAGAAAGCTACACAAAATCCCAGCAGGGTGTGATTGTAACCTCATTGTGCAGGTAATTGTATCTCCACAATTAATGTATAAGATTAAAGGACTAAAAAGAAAGAAGAAGGCTATCCTCCAGGGCTAGTAAAAGCTGTACCAGTCGATTATTGCAAATTGATTTTGTGGAACTGCCCAGGCAGAATGGGGACTGATACATTTTGGTATTGGTAGATACTTTTTTCTGGATGGCCAGAAGAAACTTTCCCATGTCACACCAACAAAGCTAGGGAAGTCTCAAAAGTTTTTGCTGAAATTAATATTTAATACCACTGGGACTAACTCTTTTAAGTCTTAAAAGGTACATCATTATCAACAGATCATTGGGATTAGACTCGCTTGTATGTCCTTTCCAAACAGGAAATATCGTGTGCATCATGAACCTGGAATTTTGGACCAATCCGGAAGAAGAAGTGGAAGGACCATCTCATATCCTCCTGGTAATCTACACTGCATTCAAGGTAGAAAAATCAAACACTGGGTTCATCACACATGGGTAAAACAGCAATTCCCATATCATTTGTGAATTGGCCTATAATCCTTTACGCAATTAAAATTGAAGGAAACAAAGGCTAAAGTAACACTGGAAAGGTTTGTTATTTTATTTATGTGGGTGAGATTTGTATACTTTTTTTTTTTTTTTGCTTAGAGTTTTGTAACAGCTTTGCTTACAATACCAATCTCAGCAGAAAATCCAGTTCCATGGGAAGTTTTAATCAGCAATTTGACAAAAATATGGAAAACGTAAGAAGAAAATAATAACCCATACCAAATGGACAGGGGATAAAAGGGATATTCCTTATATTGGACACCATAAGAACAATACTGTTGAGAATGTATATTTCAAACCAGATCTGGAAATAACCTCAGAAATATTATGGCCATCAGATTGCACTATACCCTTGGGGATGTCAAATACCAGAAGTATGGAATAGCCCTCAAACAAAAATGATGAGATATATACAGCCAGTTCATGTGTTCTACATTGGGGAGTCCAAGCCTCCCAGAGGACCCCTTACAGGTCGGTATAAAAATATCTGATTTAATAAGGGTTCAAGGCTATGGATCCAAGACAAAGGAAAAGTGGAATTTGCACTTGGATTATACACTGTATATAGGGATCCTATGATACAGTCGGCATGAGAGTTGAGCTCTAAGGTTTGGATGTGTTTGTAGAAAATTATTCTACCATTCTTAATGACACCTTGTCTCACCTACAATCAATGAGACTTGGAGAGATATCAGAATGTCAAGTAGGACACAGTAAATCATTAGGACCCACAGGATGGGTTAAGAAGTAATGGAATTTGGACCACGCATTTGCCCTTGGAGAATCAAGAGTACAATGAGCACTAAGAGTATTAACATTATGTCCCTTGGGAAGAGTCACCATGGGAGCCCAAATATGGGGAAAGTTAAACGTGATGAAATTGAAACATCCCAGTACAGAACTATAGTGGAATGGATTTAGAATCCATCTTTACTCCTCAAATATCTACCTTTAGAACAGGACCAGCATACACAATTTGACTCTACAAATTGTAAACTTTACAAATGTAAGTCAATTGGGTTTACTGAAAATAACTGATAATACTTGTAAGCCACAGCTAAAATGACCTTGCAAAACAGATTTGCCTTAGATCTATTGCTGTTACATGAACATGAGTATGTTGGATACTTGATTAAACATACTTGTTGTGTGCATATTTCAAATGTGACTGCTGAATTGGATGATCATAGAGAGGATTAAAATCAGTTGCTGCATCCAGCAGAGAATTAAAGCAGGATTAGAAAGTAACTGGTAATAAAATATTTAAAGGACTTGATATTTCTCTACTGGTTGGTTGACTCACTTTTGTAAAGTATAATTGTAATCTAGTAATAATTGGATTAGGATACTTTCTTAAGCTGCAAAAAAGCAAATTGTTAGTGACATGTGAGGACACTAACAATGATGTTAGTTAAAAAAGCAAAGTGAGGCTTATGAAACTGAAGAGAAGACAAGCTTCAAACCCTCAAAAGAGGAGGGATGTTGCCAGTGAAAATGTTTGATAAACACATATTATAGTGCTGGCCTTTCGCAAATATTAGATGAGTGCATATTGTGTGTTAAACACATATGGTAGTGTTGTTCTCGCAGAGATTAAAGGTAGATGCTATGTGTGTGCATCATGATTAATATTGTTTATTTTTTAGAAGAAGTTTAGTTATACACATAGTTGTGAAAATTATTCACTGATTTTCTTTTTTGTAACTCACGATATAGTTAATAGAATATTTTACTATACAAAAGGTGCAAAGAAATCAACCAAAAAACAAACACAAAACAAACAAAAAAAAAAACCAACAAAAAAAAAACCAACAAAAAAAAACAAAAAAAAAACAAACAAACCCTGAATGAGGCCTGGCAGCAGTGGTCCTTAAAGATAAGAAGCAGCCTCAGAGCTGGGGAAAAGAAATGCATACATTGACAAAGAGATCACGATGTTTAACACCTTCCTGGTCAGGGTGGGGAGTCATACCCCCAGGACTATCAAGCTGCCAGATCAGCACAGACCCTGACAGCAAAAGGGTGGGGTGGAAGGAACAGAGGCCTTTGAGGAAAAATATCCGTGTTCGTAGAAAGAACTGGTTTAAAACATCCATGTTTGCGGCAAAAGGAACCCGGCTGATGGGGCCCCCAACCTTCAGACAACCATATCTGCAATGACAGGCCAGGGGTCTCTGATCCCATTAGGGCCCCTGCTACAGGACACTTCTCTCATCTCGCGACATGACATCTACTGAAACCACGGAACAAGGGTCACATGCATTGACGATCCCAGGGGCCTAAAAAGCATCACTGCTCATGCTCTTAAAAGGCGGATCCATGTTAAACAGTTCTGGAGAAAAGTCTGAATATGCATAAATGTCTATGAATAGGCATTAGCTGATGCAATATGAAATGTATTTAAAATGTCTCTTGTCAATAGCAGGTGTGCCTCTGGCAGATCGCCAAGCACCCCGTGCTATTCCTTTTGCTTTTATGTACCCTATTGTTATTTATTAAACCCTTTAAATTTAAACGAGAAGTGAATTCGTTTCTCTTTTTACAAAAATTTCTACAATCTGGTGAGCTAACAAGTTTGATCTTCAAAAGCCCACTGCCATGGAGCTGCACAATGCCCATTGTTCTAAGAAGGACAACTTGGAAGGCAACCAGCCCCAGTTTCTGCCAAACTTTACCAGGTCACAGTCAGTCACTATACTTAGGGAGTCCCAGGCCACTAGGAACCACAAAGAGACCCCCAGGACAAAGAAGCACTCAGCATAAATGGATTATTTGGTCAGATTCAGGCAGGAATTTCTGTACCTCCCCCAGGTGGGAATTTCACAATGAAATGATGCAATTCATAGGATATTTTGGGGAGTCCTTGATGGCCTAGTCGTTACAGCTGCCCATTGGGGCCATTGAGCCATTATGGCTCATTGAAAGATATGACCCCCTTAGGCTGGGTGTAGCTGTCATGGCGGAGCCAATTTTGTGAAGACAAAGAAACAGTACCCCTGCCATGAAGGGTTTGCCTCTTTGCCGTAACACCCAGCTTGCAGCCTGAGGGTTTCTGCTTGGTGTGACTGGTTTTAATGCAAAGAAAAATCTAAATGTTAAGAAATATAACTGAAATAAAAAAATCTCAATGTAAAATATAGAAATATCGGATGAAAAACCACACTGGTGCAATGTTAATGTGTTGGGGCTTGCCAGGTGTTTTTTCCTCCTCATCTCCTCTCTTTCTCATGGGAGCTCCCTTTTATTTAATTTTGTTACATTTTGTTTTTGTTAATTGTCTCTAGGGCCTCTCTAATTTTGTAACACACAAAACATGTCTCAAGCATTCCATGTATGATATTTTTATCACAATGTTCACATGCTCATATGGTGGTTTTCCACCAGGAAATGAGATTACACAGCATCCTCAGCAAAACACACCAAATTAGCAGGGCCTTTATGGTTGGATGCCAGGTGTTAGCACTGTTCCCACAGTTTTGGTGTGCACTGGGCAACTGTTCAAACTTTCCACCATTAACAGTTCATCAGGAATAATGTTGATCGGCTAGTAGAATACATTAGTTTGGTTACACCCCACATTGTAACCAGGCAGACAGAGTGGTGGGGAGCCCTGTATGTTAGGAGTGTTTTGACTGTCTAGAGCTTAATAAGGTGATCAAAGGGGTTGAGTGTTTATGGGTAAGAATCAGGAGAAGGCCAACAGAAACAGTATCTCCTGGTGGGGAGTCTTTATTAGACCACCCAACCAGGTTGAAGAGGCAGTTGAAGTATTGTATAAGCAGCTGAGAAAGTCTCACGATTGCTGGCCCTTGTTTCACAGGGCACTTCAAACTTACCAGATTCTGGCCAGAAATACAGCACAGGAGAAGAGACAGCCAGGAGTTCATGGAGTGTGTGGGAGAGAATTCTGACACAGCTGGTGAGTGAGCAAGTAAGGGAAGGTTCCCCTGCTGGACCTGCTTGTTTGTGAGCAGAGAAGGGACTTGTGGGTATGTGGGGCCAAAGTCATCTTGGGCATAGCAATCAGTATTTATAATTTTTTGGTTCTTGAAGAAATAGGAGGGGGATCAGCAGAACTGCCACTTTGGACTTCTGAACAGAAACTTTAGCCTGTTTAGGAGACTGGCTGAAAGACTCCCTGGGAGCAGCCCTAGAAGGCCAAAAGGACTCCAGGCAGGCTGGATGTTTCCAAGAAGGAACTTAAAATGTACAGGAGCAGGCTGTCACCATGTGCTGGCGACATGAGCCAGCGTCTGCCAGATGGCCAAGAGAAAGCCAATGGCATCTGGCCTTGTTTCAGAAATAGTGTGGCCAGCCAGAACAGGGAAGTAATTGCACCCTGTACTCGCACTTGTGAGATTGCACCTAGAGTATTGTGTTCAGTTTTGGGGCCTTCATGACAAGAAAGGCACTGAGGTGCTGGAGTGATCCCAGAGAAGGGTGACAAAGCGTGTGTGAGGGTCTGGAGCATAAGTCATATAAGGAACATCCTCAGGAACTGGGGGAGCTCAGCCCTGAGAGAAAAGGAGCTCAGGCGAGACCTTAATGCTCTCTACAACTATCTGAAAGGAGAGTTGCAGAAAGGTGGGTGTCTGTCTCTTGTCCCAAGAACATGTTGTCTGGATTTAGACAATTAAGGGGAACACTCTTAAAATGAGTTCTCCCCCTTTGTTTTAACCAATCTTTTTCCACTATTAAGGGATGAAGATAAGTAGATATAAGTAAAAAAAAATGTTTAATATCAATGTGGAAATCCAGCAACAGGGCACAGAAAATAACAGAATAAATAATCACTAGGGTTACAAATTTGCTAAATTGCAATGAATCCACAGGGAACAAAGAGAAAAACTTTAATGGTGGTATACCGGTTTTTCCATCCAACGATGGCAGCCTTTGCAGGTGACTGCACAGTCTGGGACACTAAAAGAAAAAGATGGCAGACCAGAAGAAAACTTCGTCAGGAAGGTTGTAGGAGATTATAGAGCAGTTCTGTGGCAGACGAGTATTGCTGGCGCGTGTGGGGTCAGTGCCACTGCTTGCTGCTTCTTCCTGCCACCCACCGGACTTCACCGGTGATGGTGCTGCTGTCCTCTGAGCTGTGGGTGTGCTGGGGGGAAAACCAGTCTCTCTGCACCGACACAGGGTAGCCCGAACTGGATCAGAGCTGCTCCATTCTTCCCTTGCGCAACGCTGTGGCCACAGTCAGGCACTCTTGAAACTCACCCCGAGGAAGTCCAGCACTGTGTAATGCAGCCTCTCTAAGAAAGAGGAAAAAAACTGCTTGGAGCAACCCCCTCTAAAAAGAAATGCAACAGAACCAAAAAGGGAATCTTCTGTCTGCGATTCCCTTGCTGTATTGCCAAAAAGCAAGAGCCAAGCCAAGCGGCCAGAGACTGACTGCCTGAGTCAAAGACAATGAGGCCAGAGGGCTCGGTTCCAGTGCTTCAACCTTTTAATGGGACTGCCCTCTCCCCACCGAGATTTTGGTTCTAGGTCTTAAAGAGACAGTAACAATTTTTGGACACAGATATGAAATACACTAACATTTTGGGTCACCTAGAACAAAGTGACAGGACAAGAGTACACAACATCAAGTTGTGCCAGGGGAGGTTTAGCTTAGATATTTAAAAAAAAACTTTTTAGGGAAAGTTTCTTCACTGATAAAGTGGTTAAACATTAGAACAATGATGCCCATGGAAGTGGTAGAGTCACCATCCCTGAAAGTTTTAAGAAAACAAGTAGACATGTCATTTTGTGATATGGTCTAGTGGGCATAGTGGTACTTGGTCACAGGTTTGACTTGATGATATTGGAGGTATTTTCCAACCTTAATGATTCTGTGATTCTATGTGCCGAAAGACGAGCCAGTGGGGAAGACCAGCCTGGATGAACAGAGAGCTTTACCTGCATCTCAGGGATAAAAAGATTTTATGTCCTCTGGAAAAAGGGTTAGGCAAATAAGGAAGACTATAAGGATGCCTTGAGGTTATGCAGGGAGAAAATTAGAAGGGTCAAAGCCCAACTAGAACTCAGTCTGACTACTGCCATAAAAAAAAAAAAGAAAAAAAAAGAGAAATTTCTATAAATACATTAACAACAAAAGGAGGGCCATGGATGATCTCCATCCTTTATTGGATACAGAGGGAAACATAGCAACAGGCTGAGGAAAAGGCAGAGGTACATAATGCATTCTTTGCCTCAGTCTTTAAAATAAGACGATTGTCGCAGGCACCAGCCCTAAGCTGGAAGACAGAGATGGGGAATGGAATGAAACCCCCATAATCATGACACTGTGGCCATTTCAACCCCCATGATAGGCCCTGCAACTACTCTAACCACCATGACAGATACTGTCTCTGAACCAGAGAACTAACATGTACCAGTGTAGGCTGCTCCTGTACAGAAGCAGAAGAAATGTACACGAAAACCACCCTGTAAAAAAGCTTTAGCAAAGAATGTCAAAGAGGATGGAGAGGGTGGAGATGGTGAAGAGGATGAAGAAGCAGGGCCATCACAAGGGCCTGCCGTAGCCCTCGCTATCTTCAGCTGTGTATGGGGCTGGGCTCGGAACAGCCTGGCTCAGAAGGGTCAAAAAGTGCAGACTCGAGCTGGGCTGCGCAGCCATGGTGATGAGATGATAGATGAAAGTATTCTACCAATAAAAGACAAAAACATGCTGCTTGGAGATTGGAGAGTGCCCAGCTGTGTCATCTGGCTGGGACCTGTTGATTGGTGTGATTCTATGTGCGGAGATAAGAAAAGAGTATATAAAGCATGCTAGTTGCTCGGGTCTAGGAGAGAGCTGAATATCACTACAGAAGAAAAGAGCTGCTAAATCACTATATCTAAGAGAGCCTGAAATACGAAGATTAATAAGAAGAAACTGGACCTGCCTGCCTCTTGTGTGTCTTTTCTGCGCCGGGGATCTGCGGGTGCTACGGGGCCCAATAAAGCAAATTCAACAAGGGCCATTTTCAGTGTCATTACCAAGGCCATCACAAGGGCCATCACAGGAACAGGAAGAAGAGACAGAAGAAACAACCATGACTTGATCCCTATCCTTGAGCGAGCTGTGGGAGATACAAAAAGATTTCAGCTATCATCCATGTGAGCGTATTACTGCCTGACTCCTCTGATGCTGGGATAATGTGACTAGCAGTTTAGAATTAGAGGGTAAGGAAGCCAGGCAGCTGGGATCATTTGCTACAAAACCAGACATTGACCAAGCGATGGGAAAAAAGACACAAGCCCTTAGCCTCCGGAGGCAACTCTTGTCAGGCATGAAGGAAAGGTATCTCTATAAGGAAGATATTCCATGTCACCCAGGAAAGTGGACTATAATAGAGAAAGGTATGCAGTACCTGAGTGAATTTGCTGTGTGAGAGATTATATATTGTTGCAGATAGGTAAAACTTTGTAAGATGGGGGCTTTGTTGCCCTTGTAAAACTCCTGCTCTCCTCTGTTACTTTGGCTAACCAGAAAAGCATCTGGGAATGATCAGCTAAACTACGAGGTGAAAACAAGTTACATAACCCTGGAAAGCAAGTGATAGAGTGTATTTCTACGTGAGAATGTAGTATCAACAGAAGAAGAAATTCTAAACCAAGACAGGAGAAAAACAGCAACAAGGCTGCAACTGGTGTTTTTCTGAATGCTTATGCTATAGGTAATCAGTAGTGGTGTGCTGCAGTTGAGTAATAGCCAATGAATCTATTGCAGCAGTTTAGTAGCCAATGCATATGTAACACAAATGAAAACATACAGAAGTGTATAAATGAGACTGATTTTTGAAATAAACAGTTTTTGGCCCTTTGCGAGGTACTGACGTGCATGTGTGTCCTGGCCTCCCCAACAGTGACAATTTATTATGACATGGACAATACGCAGTTCCCCACAGATCCAGATAAAGTCATATGCCTACAAGCCCCGTGGCGGAAATTTATCCAGAGTGCCCCAACAGTGCATGCCAACCCATTGGCAACATTAATTTGGAAAAATGATACACTACCAACAGTGGATGAAATGATTTGTCAAATCAGGGAATATGAAGACAGTATTTCTTCTTGCCTCATCTCATCTGTGGAGAAACTGTGCAGGGATTTCCAGCAATTCAGAAAGGGCATGTGCTACTCCCCACCTGTAGGGGCTTATGTCTCAGCAACTGACAGCAGAAGACCTTCTGCCACAAGATACCCTGTGGTTTTACCTGAGGGACCATGAAGAGGATATGAGGAAGTGGGATTGAAAACCTACCTCAAGCCTAGAGGTACGGGTACAGGAAGTACAGGGAAAACCAGCAACAAATGGGGGTTCTTCCAGGAAAGTCGATGCTCCAGTCTCCAGCAGACAGCTTCTCAGGCAGCATGGAAGGTCTGATCATACTACTGACTCTGTGGAGAGAAGTTCTAGTCCATTTCTAGAAGATGTTAGTGGGAAACTGTCGCTGTTGGCCAGACACAGGACACAAAATAACAGACACAAAGACACACATATAACACACACAAAAAGTAACCCCTTTATTCTGGGACAGGCTTCTTTTATCCACTTTAGCAATAGTGCATACATTTGTGTCACACACTACATTGGTCAGTGAAGGCTGTCATTTTTACTCAACAGCATAGGATTGGTAGGTTTGCAAAAGCTACAATATTATAATATTTATAATTATAAGCCACCTGCATTATCAATTCTACATTCCAGTCTTCTTTTTCTCAAGACAGAAGGACGTGGCGTTTTATTCCCATGCAAGCTGTTAACACTCCCTACAGGAAACCTTGTGATCAGTATTAGAGGGGCCCTGTCTTCAGCCAGGTGGAGGAGAATAACCAGGTGTACTGCACTGAGTGGATCCAATGGCCTGGCACATCAGCCCACAGGACTACAAGGCTCTAGTAGATACCAGTGCATAGTGCACCCTAATGCCATCAAGCTATGCAAGGGCAGAACCCATTTGTATCTCTGTGATGCTTGCTGATTTTTGTCTTTGTTTTATATACCTTTTATATATTCTCTGTATTCTTAGCACACATATTTGTAGCTTTGTAGCCTACTATTGTAACTTAGTTTAGTATTTTCCTAGTGTCCTGGTTTTCTCGTCGTTTTTGGTGGTGGGGGATGGGACCAAGAAACCACAAAGATGGCTTCTGTGAAAGTTCTGAAGCTTTCTCCTTCTTCTCCAGAAAAAGGAGCCCTGCCCCCTGTGTTTTAGAACCAATCCATTATGGCTCTGAGTTGATGGACAGGCTGCTGGTAGGCCTGGGCCAATTGCACAGGCATAGTTACACCTTATACTTTGTATTTAAGGAAGAATTCAAAACAAGATAGGGTGGCGCCATAGTTTTTAGGTTGTTAGTATCAATCCCCTGCACCGGGGGGACAGAGGAGGAGGGTGAGAAGATTAGAAAAAAATGGAGACCAAGATAGTAGAGGAGAAGACATGGTGCTGTGCTTTTGCTGTGGTGCTCTACATAGGAAAACAAGCTGTTCTAAAGACTATTTCTTCAATGGAGAACTGTACAGAAAGAGAGGCCCCGCACCAAGGTAAAAACCGCCTTGGAGGACTGGACTGAACTGATCATAAGCAAAAAGGGGAAGAGGTGGCCCCCCTACATCTGAAGTGAGGTGATGCTTAGAGAAACTGTGTTCTGCCAGGAGATTGAGAGAGTGGCCTTGCAACTGGCCTTGGAGAACTGTTTCCCTTTCTCCACGAGGTAAAGAAAAAGAACCATGCCATCAGCAGTTATACACTGACTGTTTCTTTGGGAGAAAGAACTTCCACAGCTTGAAGCTGTAAGGAACTCTTCTCCTATGGATGCTGGACGATAACGTAATGAGTAGTCTGATCTATGTAAAACTCTCATACCCTGCCCCCCTTGTGCCCGGAAGGCATGGAGGGGTGGGGAGGGACACTGGAGAGAGACAGGTTCAGAAAGATAACAGGTGTCCTAAAATGTCCATTTTTTATATCTTCTCCTTGTATTTTCCCCATTTCTTCTGCCTCCCCCTGGGGTAGTTTTTTTAGTCCTTTAGTAATAAATCTATTTTGCAACTTAAGTTTTTGATCCTTCTGACTATTTCTTGGAGCATATATTATCTTTCTCTCATTATGTTATTGTTATCTAAAAGCCATAAATTTTAGTGTTAATTGGGCTTTTTGCTCTCCCTTCTGCCTCTCCGGTGGGGGGGAGAACGTCGTGGGTGCTTTGGCTTTCGGCACAGTCTCAAACTGTGAACCTAGCAGAAAGACAAAATATTAAAAGCCTCCTAGTTGCAGGGCTTGAAGCCCCTCATGCTATCTTGGCTCTCCTTAGAAACCAAGGTTGAAACCAGCTTTTTGAGACATATTTTTGTAAACAGGAGTTCAAGCCTCATCTGAGGGAGGAGAACTTTGAAGTTGAGAACTGGCGGGACATTCCCACTGAGCTTCTTATGTGGGAAATCTTTGTCAGATATGCTAACTTGCAAAGTCTATAAAAATTGTATACGCATCATGTACTGGGCTGCATCTTTGGCATTTTCCACCCTTTGACAAATTGTCACTAAGGATCCTTATTAAAAGGTAAATGCCTTTTTCTCCCCTTAACTGTGTCTGGCTCATAATTTCGGAGGACCAGAGAAAAGGCATTCATCTGGAGCAACAGTGGGATCCGCAACAGCTGTCTGTGTTGGAGGCTGAAATTAGCCTGACTCGGAGCGAATGAGTGGCAAAAGCATCCTATTCGCAACTGGCTCAGAGACTCTGCATCCTTGGCCATTAGCCATGTCTTCAGGAGACGGGGTACTCAAAAAGGTATTCTGGGAGGCCTGGGACAGGCCCCCCAGGGAATGTGGATATGCATCTATCATCCCTGGAACGTGCTCAAAACAAAAATATGCTGGCATGTCGGCCACGTTTTGGGGCACATCGGTTTTAGTAATGAACGATGGGCAGTCTCGTAGGTTAACCAGGTTAACTCAATGAAACTTGGGGGTCTTCCAGTTCTTCACGATTTTATAGTTCTATGATATTAGAATCTAGTGCTTCATAATTGCTGCTTTTGGATCCTTTTGCTACTTGTTATACTCTTATCATCTGTGTTAAATTGTCAGACTTGCTAACAGAGTTCGACTTAAGTTGCAGTGAAGGATGGATTGATACTGGTTCAGAAAAACATAATCTGGGCCCTTTGCTCATTTGCACCGAACTCATAGCAAGAGCCTAACAACTGTAAGAATGTCTGGCAGTGAAGTGGAGGCCTCACTGCCTGATGCATGTTCAGCTGACGGCACCAGAGGCATCTGTGCTACTTATTACCAGTCATTAGCCCTCACTCATCCCTCTATCCATGCATTGACACGCTCTCCGTGGGCAATCGAGGGTTAATTTATATTAAAACACCTGTTTTTCTCGTGGAATTGCAGCAGTGGAAAGCCTCAGTTAGACAGTATAGAGAAAACCCAGAAAAGGTGGCTAATTTTGTAGACAAGGCTGTTAAGACGCAAAACCCAGACTGGAGCAATCTAGGTGCAATGATGGACACATTAATAGATTAAACTGAAAGAGAGATGGTTAGGAGGACTGTTATAACTGCTATAGAGGTTCAAATAGAAGCTGGAACTTTTCAAGGTTCAGTTAATGATATTTTCCCTTTAAATGACCCAGGGTGGGACTCTAATGTGACAGAACAAAATGGGGAGGTTAAAATGTTATCAGAATTGGGTGGTATTTGGTATAAAATGTGCCATTCCTAAAGCAGTGAATTGGTCCAAATTATACAAAATAAGGCAAGACAGGAATGAAACTCCTACAGACTTCTTGTGACAAATAGGCTTAGAAAGGCTGCACAAAAATGCACAAATATGGACTTCAAGGCACCTGAAGAGAAGGCCCATGTAGCTTATTTGTTTATAGGCCAACCTGCAAGTGGCATAAGGAAAAAGCTGCAAAAGATGGATGAGAGGCATGACATAGGTAAATTGTTGGACGTAGCTTGGAAAGTATATAAAAATAGGGATTCAACAGATGGGGATAAACACCAGAGGGGTGATCAGGAAAAGTCATCTAATACGTCAAAAAAGAGTACTTCTCTAGACAAAGATCAATGTGCTTTTTGAAAGAAAAAGGGACACTGGAAAAAGGAGTGCCGGATGTTGACGAAAAGGATGCCCCCAGCTCCTGAATTAGCTGTGAGTGGAGGCTGATGGCAACCAAAGGGCTCATCCCTGGCTGACCCTTTGCTTATAGCTAAGCTGGGGAAAGATGATGTTGAATTTCTGGTGGATATGGGAGCAACATATTCTGTATTAAATATTTTAAAAGGGAAACTGAGTCAAGATACTGCCACAGGGGTAAGTGAAATAAGGCCTTTCTTCTAACCTTTAAAATTTAAGTTGGAAAACACTGGGTGACTCACCAATTCCTATATATGCCAAACTCCCCCAAACCATTGTTGGATAGGGATTTATTGGAGAAATTAAAAGCTGAAATGAAATTTTGCAAAGAAAGGGGAGTGTAAATTATAATTCCTGAAACAAAATTTGTCAAAGTAGCTGTCCTTTTCATACAGGAGAATTCTGGTGAAATTCCTTGAAAAAGTTTAAGATGCTGTCATTCCAATAGTGTGAGCCAGTGATTTTCCTGGCAGATCCAAAAGAGGTCCAAAAGACTGTGAGTATTGTACTCAAATCAGGGGCCACACCAGTAAGGCAGAAACAATACTCTTTGAAGTTAGAAGGCCATAGGGGATTGGCACCTATAATTGAAAAGTTCCCTAACTTTGGGTTATTAGTGGAATGTGAACCTATATACAACATGCCCATCCTGCCAGTAAAGAAAGCTGATAGTCTGAATTATCGACTGACACAGGATTTAAGGGGAATTAACAAAATAACAGAGGATATTCACCCAATCATAGCAAACCCTTACACTCTTTTGACCACTGTCCTGGTTTTGCTCAGTCCGTTTTTTTGGTGGTGGGGGGATGGGACCAAGAAACCACAAAGATGGCTCCTGTGTGAAAGTTCTGGAAGCTTTCTCCTTCTTCTCCAGCAAAAGAAGCCTTGCCCCCTGTGTTTTAGGGCCAATCCATTATGGCTCTGAGGTTGATGGACAGGCTGCTGGTCGGGCCTGGGCCAACTGCACAGGCTAGTTACACCTTATTTAAGAAGAATTCAAAACAAGATTAGTTCTTAGGTTGTTAGTCTCACCCCCTGCACCGGGGGACGACAGAGGAGGAGAGTGAGGAGATGTGAGAAAAAATGGAGACACAAGGTCAGAGAGAGGCACAGGTTGGTTACACCTCTGTGATGACGTTTGGTCTTGTACTTAAGAAGAATTCAAAACAAGATAGGGGTGGCCGCCATGCAGTTTTTAGGTTGTTAGTATCATCCCCTTGCATCCGGGGAGGACATAGGAGGAGGGTGAGGAGATGTAACAAAAAAAATGGAGACCCAAGATCACAGTAAGGAGAAAGACAGGTGCTGTTGCTGTGGTGCTCGAACATAGAGAAAACAAGCTGTTCTCAAAAGGACTATTTCTTCAATTGGAGAACTGTACAGAAAAGAGAGGCCCTGCACTAAGATAAAAAACCTGGCCTTGGAGGACTGGACTGATCATAAGCTAAAAAGGAGGAAGAGGTGGCCCCCCTACATCTGAAGTGAGTAGATGCTTAGAAGAAACTGTGTTCTGCCAGGAGATTTGAGAGAGTGGCCTTGCAACTGGCCTTGGAGAACTGTTTCCCTTTCTCCCACGAGGTAAAGAAAAAGAATCCCATGCCATCAGCAGTTATACACTGACTGTTTCTTGGGAGAAGAACTTCCACAGCTTGGAGCTGTAAGAACTCTTCTCCTATGGTGCTGGACGATAACTGTAATGAGTAGTCTGATCTATGTTAAAACTTTCATCACTGCCCCCCTTGTGCGCGGGAACGCATGGAGGGGTGGGGAGGGACGACCTGAGAGAGACAGGTTCACAGAAAGAATAACAGGTGTCCTAAAATGTCCATTTTTATATCTTCTCCTTGTAAATTTTCCCCTATCTCTGCTCTCCTCCCCGGTGTGGTAGTTTTTTAATAGTCCTTAGTAATAAATCTATTTTGCAACTTAAGGTTTTTGATCCTATCTGACTATTTCTGGAGCATATATGTATCTTTCTCTCAATTATGTTATGTTATCTAAAAGCCATAAATTTTAGTGTTAATTTGGGCTTTTTGCTCTCCCTTCTGCCTTCTCCGGTGGGGGGGAGTAACGTCGTGGGTGCTTTGGCTTTCGACCAAGTTCAAACTGTGACACCTAGGCAGAAAGACAAAACATTCTAAAAGCCTCCTAGTTGAGGGCTTGAAGCCCCTATGCTATCTTGGTTCTCCATAGAAACCAAGGTTGAAACCAGCTTTTTGAGACATATTTTTGTAAACAGAGTTCAAGCCTCATTTGAGGGAGGGAGAATCTAGAATTTACTGAACTGGAGGGATTACTTCACCCACTGAGCTTCTTATTGGGAAATCTTTGTCAGATATGCTAACTTGCAAAGTCTATAAAAATTGTATACGCATCATGTACTGGGTGCATCTTTGGCATTTTCCACCTTGACAAATTGTGCACCTAAGGATCCTTATTAAAAGGTAAATGCCTTTTTCTCCCCTTAACTGTGTCTGGCTCATAATTTGAGGACCAGAGAAAAAGGCATCATCTGGAGCAACAGGGGGATCCCAACAGCTGTCTGTGTTGGAGGCTGAAATTAGCCTGACTGGGAATGAGTGGCAAAAGCATCCTATTGCAACTGGCTCAGAGACTCTGCATCCTTGGCATAGATTGTCTCAGGAGAGGGTACTCAAAAAGGTATCTGGGAGCCTGGGGAACAGGCCCCCCAGGGAAGTGGTGGAGTCATCATCCCTGAAAGTGCTCAAAAAACATGTGGCTGTGGCACTTGGGGACATGGTTTAGTAATGAAGATGGCAGTCTTAGGTTAACGGTTAGACTCAATGAACTTGGGGGTCTTCCAGTCTTCACGATTTTATGATTCTATGATATTAGAATCTAGTGCTCATTAATGGCTGCTTTTGGCTTTTGCTACTTGTTATACTCTTATCATCTGTGTTAAATTGTCAGACTTGCTACAGAGTTGACTTAAGTTGGTGAAGGATGGATGAAGCTGGTTCAGAAAAACATAATCTGGGCCCTTTGCTCATTTTGCACCGAACTCAAGCAAGGCCTAACAACTGAAGAATGTCTGGAGTGAAGTGGAGGCCTCACTGCCTGATGCTGTTTCAGTGAGGCACAGAAGAGCATCTGTGCTTCTATACCAGTCATTAGCCTCACTCTCCCTTATCCATGCATGACAAGCCTTGTTGCAGATCTTGTCTATTAAGGAGATAAGGATGCATGCAAAGACTATATGGTGAAGGTCAGATAGCCTTTACTGCCACCTCAGCAGGTCAAAGACAACAAAAGTGTTTATTTTATCTTTCATATCAACTATAAATTCGGACTGAAAGTAACCAAGACTCTTATTAAGCAATATATGCATAATAAATTTTAGACCCCTGCCCTAGGTTTGCTCACAGGGAGGTGGAGTCTAAGCTGTATGGCAATGGATAAGTTGCTATTCTGTACCACTCACATCATTGCTGTGGGTGTGGTCTCAGGAAAGATAAATGGGAACATACACTGGAAGTGGGCCATTTTGTTCCATTTCTTTCTCAGGGAAGCTGTCAGGACCAGTTCTGCAAATTCTGTCTCTTTCTTGCTGCTGCCCATCCCTTCCCATCGCTCAGGAAGAACCCAACTCCAAGTGGCAAACACAGCTGAGCCCAGTGGAGCACATGTGCACTGCAGCACCAATGTGGGAAGCAGCTGTGGGGAATGAGCCCAGCTGAACCCAAGATGAGCAGAGAGGAGCTGAGCCAAATACTGCTGACCACAGCCAAGCCCAGTGGTCTGGAAAGTGGGCAGTGCAATATGGATGATCCCGCTTTTTGAGGGTTTGTCTGTAATTGTTTTTCATTGTCTTGGGATCAGGGATGGGGAACGCCAGCTGCGGACAGCATCTGTCATCTTATCTTTGTCTCAGGAATAACCACGTTTCACTGCCAAACTTCAGGAACTTACGTGATCTTGTTTTTATCTTGGTGGCCATGCGGAACTAAGTTGAGGTGATGAACACCTTCTGTGTGCATTTGTGTTGGTTTTGCTTGGCCCAGTTTTGGAAGCGGGGGGGCAAAAAATGGCTCCTGTGAGAAGCTTCTGGAGGCTTCCACCATGTCCAGCAGAGCCAATTGCTGTTGGCTCTGAGGATGATGGACATGCCACTGACCAAACCTGGGCCAATTGGAGATGGTGGTTATGCCTCTGTGAAACATATTTAAGAAGAAATCAAAACAAGGGGGGTAGACAGTAGTTTTGCCAGAGGAGGAGGAGTCTGAGAATATGTGAGGGAATGCAGACACATAGGTCAGTGGAGGAGGAGGGGGAGGAGCTGCTTCAGCGCCGAGCTGGATTCCTTGCAGGCTGCTGATGTGACCATGGTGGAGCAGGCTGTCCCCTGCAGCCCATGGGTCCACAGAGGTGCAGAGATCCACCCGCAGCCTGTGAGGAGGGAGGTCCCCATGCCAGAGCAGGCAGATGCCGAGAAGGGGGCTATTCCAGCGGGAGACCCATGGAGAGAGAAGCCTTGCTCCTGAGATGGAATACCCTGGCCTTAGGCCTGCACCCAGTGGACAAGGGACCCCACGGTGCAGTAGTTTTGGGACGACTGTCTGCCCGTGGGGAGAGACTCATATTGCAGCAGATGTGTGTGGACTGCTGCTTATGAGATTGGAACCAGCGAGAGTTCACTCGAGAACTGTTCCCATGGAAGGACCCCACGGCACACAAGGGAAGGACTTCTCTCCCCCAGCAGCTGCATATGATCTGGGTGATTGAACTGACCAACCCCCACACCCTGTTTCCCCTCCCTTGCACTGTCAGTGGGAAGAGGGGAGGAGTGGGGAGAAGATCGGTGTCTTTGAGGGTGTATTTTATTTCTCATTCTCCTCCTCTGAATCTGTTAGAATAAATTCATTCGTAACTTAAGTGGAGCCTGTTTTGTCCTTCCAAATGTTTCCTGCATGGTCCTTATCTCAACTCATGAACCCTTTTCTTAATTTTTTTCCCCTCCCCTCTCTCTGCCCAGTGGTGTGGGGGCGGGGGGAAGAGCGAGTGAGCATGTGTTGTGGGTGCCTGGCTTTTCGGCCAGCGTCTAAAGCATGACAGTATTGCACCTTCTCTTTTGTATGCTTTTGTTATTAATATTGTTGCTATTACTGTGCATTTCTTTTTCCATTGCTGCTTGCTTTCAGTAAATTGCTACCTCAACTCTTAGTCTCTGCCTTTGTCCTTCTCTCACTGGAGGGGGAAGGGGAGTGGCTTTTTTAAGCTTTAATTCCCAGCTGGTTTTAAACCACCACAACCCCTAACAAAGCAAATGAAGTGAAAAGAGAACATATATTACATGTATGAACACAGTCACCAACATCCTGCCTATAACATGAAATTTTTCCACCTCTTTGGGAAGGACCAAAATTTGTAGTATAAAAAGGGGGGTGGAGAAAAAAAGAAAAATAATTTTAAAAAGAGAGAGTGGGGAAATACCTCTGCCTGCTCAGGATAGGTCGATGGACTATGTCTCTCCTCTTTTCCTGAAGGGACATCTTTAGGTGAGCTTTGTGCCTCCAACTGTGTTGGAGCAGACCTGGGAATATTTTTCTTTATATATAGCACTAATAGATCTCTGTTCCCATACCTTCTGTAGTGACACACATTAACACTGTAGTGCATTTATCACCGCCAATCCTGAACCTGCTTTCCTGTTGCTACAATGAACCATGCTATCCATGAATCTGGATCGTGCAAGTTCTTATTGATCTCAGCCAGACCTATAGTATCGAATTGCTAAATCACACTATTTGTGAATCTATGATCATACAAGTTCTTATTGAAAGTGACCAGACCTATAGTGTCAAAACCACACTCTTTGTGCATCTGGGCTCATGCAAGTTCCCACTGAACTCGACCAGACTTACAGTGACAAATTGGTAATAATCAGGAATTAAGGCCAGCTGCACTCAGCCCCTCTGATTTCGGAGGACCAGCTGGAATACAAGGGGGGTTATTTTCTGCCAAATTTCCACACCCTTAGCTCAACATCATCTTACTTTGCTGTGCCTGGGAACATTTTGATAACAGCCATGGCAGGCCTGGGCTGACAGATGGCCAGGGCACCACTGCTGTGTCTATGCTGCTTTACTAATCAGGCTGGAATTCCAGTGTGAACTTGAGTCAAAGGGACTGTTACCTGTGAGTCCATGCAGAGCAGGACACACCAAAGCATCTGTGGCTGTGGCTAAGCTCATGCCAGAGCAGGTACATCTCAAAGCAACTGGCTGTGGATAAGTCTATGCTGCAGCAGGTATACTCCTGAAGAGACTGTGGCTTACCGATAAGGCTCCATTTGGAGCAGGTTATTCCCTAAGGCACTGCAGTCTGTGGACAAGTCCAAGTTTGAGCAGGGGCAAGGGGAGGACTTCATTGCAGTATTGAACCTTATAACCTGGCCCAAAAGGACGAGGAGTGGATTTTGTAATGGAAATACCTTTAAATTATTGTAACCCAGGATTTGACTTGTGTTGGCGATGAAACCAAATGTAAAGAAAAATTCCAAACATAAAGAAAAAATTCAAATGTCAGCAATGAAAACACATTATACAGTGTTGCAGTTTTTGAGCTCTGCATGTTCATGGGTTTTTTTTCTATCTTTTCTTCTTTTCTCATGCAAGCTCTCTTTTATTCTAAGTTCATTACAGATAAACAACCACCCTAATTAGACCTCAGGATCTCTGCTAATCTTGTAACACAAAACATACCTCAAGCATTCCCTTCATGTGACTTTCCTCAGTCACTGTAAATCATGCACACAAGTCGAGTGTTTTTCCACTGACAGAGCATTCTCACTGTTATAAACACATATTATAGTGTTGGCTTTCGCAAATATTAAGATGGGTGCTATCTGTACAATGTTGCCTTTTTTGCATAAATAACTTAGTTATGCAGACACAGTGGTGAAATAATCACTGGTGGTTTTGGGTTTTCTTTTGTAACTCAGGTATAATTATAGAATACTTGTGATTAACTTGCAATAACTGAAATATTGTAGATTGTGACTTAAATATTTTCATGAAGGATTTTTTTACACATTATAGCAAAACTACACAAAAACTACAGGGAGAGCCACTAAGACTCTGAATGGGGCCCTGGCTGCAGCTGCACTGACAAGATAAAGATAAAGATAAAGATAAAGATAAAGATAAAGATAAAGATAAAGATAAAGATAAAGATAAAGATAAAGATAAAGACAAGATAAGGTAAGGTAAGGTAAGGAGAGAAGAATGCATGAGAAAAGGACCACAGCTTAACACCTCCTGGCTATAGACTGCTAAATCAGCACAGATCCTGACAGCAGAAAGGGTGGAGGTGAAAGGAAGAGGGGCTTTGGAATGTGTAGTGAAGAAGCCATTTGGTTAGAGGAGCTCGTGGAATGTCCGTCCTCTGCTGTGCAAAGGAGCCTGGCTGATGGGACCCCCAACCTTCAGACAATCATATCTGCATAGACAAGCCAGGGGTGTCGTGACCCATCAGTGGTCCCTGCTACGGACACTTCCCCATCGACAAGGACCATCTGCTGAAACTACAGAATAGGGGTCACATGCACACGACCCCAGGAGCATAAACATCATCACTGCCCATGCTCTAAAAAGGCGGATCCATGTTAAACAGTTCCTGGAAAAGTTTGAATATGCATAAATGCCTATGAATAAGGATTAAGCTGATGCAACATGAAAAGTATTTAAAGAGGTCTCTGTCAATAGCTGGTGTGCTTATGGCAAATGGCCAAGCACCCGGCGCCGTATCCTTTTGCTTTTATGTATCCTATTGTTGTTTATTAAAACTATGGGGTTGCAGATTATTGGTAGTGGTAGCAGCAAAACAACAGACCTTGAAAGTCAAGCCTATCTCCTGTCCCTGCTGCGGAAGAAGCCTTGGAATTAGTAAACATAACTGATCACGAATGAAGTAGGTAAGCCACAAGAATGGTTTCTGACTACTAGCTCACGCTAGACTAAAAGAACACTGCTACCGTAAAAGGTATTGTTTACCTAGTACCATAAAAGGCAATATTATGAGACAAGATAATTGATTGGAGCGTGTTGTAGTGTAGAATTACTTCCAGGTTAATTTACAATATATAAGGAATTTACTACTGCGCAATAAACATCTTCATGTCTCACAAGCTTATGTGGAGTCCGTGCCTCATTTGTCTCATAAAACCTTTTAAATTTTAACAGGAGAGTGAACTTTGTTTTTCACATTACCAAACACACAGATTAGCAGAGTCCTTAAGGCACCCATTCTCTTGTTCTAATCTTGGTTAAGATGCCAGGTGTTTGGCACTGTTCCCACAGACTTGCATGTTATTGAATTACTATATTAGGAACCACTTGAACCAATAGGGGAGAAACCTTACAAGTAGTTCCAGTGCA
The DNA here is from genome assembly GCA_009741485.1 of Malurus cyaneus samueli. Classification (NCBI taxonomy): domain Eukaryota; kingdom Metazoa; phylum Chordata; class Aves; order Passeriformes; family Maluridae; genus Malurus; species Malurus cyaneus. Next base: position 53,519 of record VKON01001998.1, read on the forward strand.
GCAGTGACCTGACCTGAGCTGGTTTTGGTGCCAAGTAATGTCATGCAATGCACTACCTCTCCTGTACTGAGTGATCACCATAACAGATGGAGCCCAGAGTCACAGATGTGCTGGTCTGAAGGTAAACCAGTGGGAGAAATTACCCCAACATAAATACCTTGTGAGAGATTTCAAGTCAGAGTTGCAATTTAATAAGAAAATTACAACAGTACAAAAACACTAGCTTAAACGGACAGAGTACAACCTGACACCCTGTTGGGTGGTGAGTCATAGGATATATTTGGACTCCTTGCAGCTGTGAGTTCATGACGGCCCATTAGCAGGGACAACCCCCTTCAGAATGTGTGTGACTGTGCTGTTTGCTTCCCCGGAGGGAATTATCAGGGCTAAGTCATTACTCTGCCTCTCAGAGTTGTCTCTTTTTACCTTATCTCAAACACTCAGCTTGTATTCTGAGGGGTGGAGTGTGCACTGGCCAGTTGTTGCAAACAACGCATTGTTAACAGTTCATGATGTAGATGGGAGCAAAATACATAGATTGATCGGCACCCTTGGACATTTTTTGACATTTTATGGGCATTTTACAAGGATGATCCATAGAATGATATCTGTGTTTTATATCAAAGGGTGAAGATGGGAAGCAGGGAGGAGGTGCTTAATGAAGTTGCATTGGATAGTGTGGGACCTGAGCATGATGTAACTGGTATGGAATAAGGGGTGGAGAATGTGATGCTTTGGGCTGGGATAGAGTTAATTTTCTTCCCAGTGGCCAGTGTGGGGCTGTGTTCTGGATTTGTGCTGAACACAGGGTTGGTAACACAGAGATGGTTTTGTTATTGCTGAGCAGGGCTTGCACAGAGCCAAGGCCTTTGCTGCTTCTTGTACTGCCCGGCCAATGAGGGGGCTGGGTGCACAAGAAGTTGGGAGAAGACAGGACAGCTGACCCAACTGACCAAAGGGATATTCCAGACCATATGACATCATGCTCAGTATATAAAGCTGGAGGAAGAAGGAAAAAAAGAGGGATGTTTGGAGTGATCCATTGTCTTCCCAAGTAAACTTACATGTGATGGGCCTGCTTCCTGGGATGGCTGAACACCTGCCTGCCCATGGAGCAGTGAATTAATTTTTTGCTTTGCTTGTGTGCAAGGCTTTTGATTTCGCTATAAAATTGTTTTTATCTCAACCCACGAGTTCTCTATCCTTTACCCTTCTGATTCTCCCCCTAATACTGATGGTGAGGGAATGAGTGAGCAGCTGTGTGGGGTTTAGCAGCCAGCTGGGGTTAAACCACAACACTTTCTCTGAAACTTACCCTTGAAAGAAGTCTTTGAATTATGCCTGAAGATTTTTGCCTTTCCTTTTTTATGTACCCTTTTATATATTTTATATACCCTTCTAGACATTTCTGTGCCCTTTATGTATCCCTTGTACCCCTTAGCCTGTAATTCCTGTAGCCTGATATTCCAATCTTAATTTAAGATTCTGCTGGCAGAGAAACCAAACATCCTCAGTAAGGGTCAGCATGCCCTGTGCTATCTTAAACCTGAGGCTCCAGCCTTGGGTGAAGCCTTCTCTCTAGAACATCTTGTGTAAAATGGGCTCTGCCTCATTCTGGGGGGTTATTAGAATAGGGGACATTACTTGCATTTTGTTAAGTTTTATATTGGGGAATCCTAGATAGATATGCTAATTTCTGAAATGTATAAAACTTGTATCTGTGCTATACGCGGTATACATTTTCCATCGAGCTGTGCACCTGGGATCCCAAATACCAAGTAAAACCCTTTCTATCCCCTTGGCCATGTCTGTGTCATTATTGAAACTGGCCAATCAAGACATCATTAAGTGTAATCCTAGTCCCCTGTATGAATATTCTGTTCGTTTTTGTTTTTGTACTACAGTGTTTTCAACTTCCTTCATGTTTGTACCCACAGTACAAACAAATTGACTGTTCCTTGCACTCACGAGACCTTTGGCTTTATTCTTTGTCACTTCATTTTTTTAACAAGAGTAAGTAGTTCATAAAATAAACAGTCTGTATTGTCTTAGGTTGATTTTATGATAACACTGTATTCCTATATTTTGTCTGCTTTTATGCCCCAAAATGTGCCTATGACTTTAAGGCAGACCCGGAAGGAGAGGCAGAGGGGCAGCTGGGAAGGCAGGGCAGGCAGTTCAAAGCTGAGCTGCCGCACGCTACGGGAACTCAGCTGGCCGGGTGCAGGAGAGTTACGTTATTACCTCTTAATTAGCTCGAAATTTATTGTTAGCTTGAACAAGCAACTTTCCCTAAACTACCACCCTTCAGCAGCTCCTGTAACTTTCTTCTGGAGCAGTTCAGCCAGGCTTTGATCTGAGAACCAAAGGCAAGCACTGACCAGCCAGAGACTGGCAGGAAAAGCCGCGTGACCGCTCCGTCTCAGCCCCAGGCTCCAGAAGAACCGAACCAGCAAAAAAACCCCACACTGAGCCACCTGCTTCATCTACAGTGAAGAAAAGACTATCATCAAAAATTCCACCAAATTCCTACTGTTTGCCTGAGTGACTATGTAGACTTTCCTTTATTTCTTTTTCCCTGAAACAAGAACTGCACCATCTTTCTCCTCACCACGTGCTGAGTGGCTGTGGGGGGAGGGGCGGCGTGAGTTTCTAGAGTTTTAAATATCTAACAGTTAATCATTTTTATCCGTATCCTACAAGCACCTTGTTTTGTTAAATAAACAATTTTTTTTCTTCACTTTTACCCAAACATCTGTTTCGTATTTGTGAAAAAAATTACCAAACTTTTCACTTAAAAAATGTTCATTCCATAACGTTTTTCTCTGAAAAATTGTCTCAAACCAAGACATCTATGCACAAAAATGAGAGTATTTAGAAAAGCTTGAAGAAATAAGGTTCCATAAGTAATAATAATTAAAATTCATTGTTTTGTTTTACAAATGATTCAAGTGTGGCTCTTAAAATAAAGTTTAAATATTTATTTACAAATGAAACTAATTATATGAAACAAAACTTTTTTTCCCCTAGACTTCTTAGAGCACTTTTTTGCCTGAGAGGAAAACAGGGCTGGGGTGCTGCCACCTGGAGACCTGCAGCAATATTACAGAATTGCAGAATAATTTATGTTGGAAAAGAACTCCAAGATCATTGAGTACAGCCTTTGACCAATTACCGCCTTGTCAACTAGACCAGAGCACTAAGTGCCATGTCCAGTAATTTCTTGAACACCTCCAGGGATGGTGACTCCACCCACTTCCTGGGCAGTCCATTCCAATGCTTAATAACCCTTTCTGTGAAGAAATTCTTCCTGACATCCAATCTGAACCTCCCCTGGCACAGCTTGAGGCCATTTCCTCTTGTCGCTAGTTGCCTGGGAGAAGAGACCAATCCCCACCTTACTACAAACTTCCTGTCATATAGTTGTAGTGAGTGATAAGGTCTCTCCTGAGCCTCCTTTCCTCCAGCCTAAACACCCCCACCTCCCTCAGCTGCTCCTCATATGACTTTCTAGACCCTTTTAACACCCCGAAACATTTAAACGTAAGGGGGTTTACTGAGGTTCCTTTATTCTGGGTTGACGCACAGGAGAAATGCTGACCAGATATTCTCGAGAGGTCAAAATTGCACAAAAGTTTACTGGCAAAATATAGAAAATCAAGGAACTTTGTCAAATGATTTAATACAACATCCAATTCAACATAAAACACTTATCATGGCATTAACTTAGCCCATTTAACTTAGCAACCTTTAAACCTGTTTGATGTTATGTTACCCAAAATGTTCCATGAAAAGAGAATTAGAAGGAAAAGAAAAAGACAGAAAGACAGAAAAGATACAGAAAAACACACATGTAGCTACTAACTCCTAGGTTCCATTGTGGACTCCAAGAGCAAGCAGGATCAAGACGCATGCTGTCCTCGTGGTCAGCCCTTTAAACCCCAGGGCCTCCATGGACACTCCTCCCAGTGCGACTTCTGGTCATTTGGCCACTCAGGAGCTGGGTTAGGCAGTGTAGCACTGCCTCCAGTGTGCCATGGTTGACAGACACTGCAGGGCAGGGATGCTCTAGGGCTGGTGGGTGGGGCATTTCAATGCCTTGCCTGGGAAAAGCCTGATCTGCCCCTCCCACCACACATACACATAGGCATCCCAAAATGTCTCTAGACATCAATCTTTTCCAGTCTCTGACAACCCTTAACCAGCTTCACCAGCTTTATTGCCCTTCTCTGGACATGCTCCAGCACTTCAATGTCTTTGAGGGAGCCAGCATTCCCTTGGGCATCACTGCTCCATACCTCTTTCTACACAGAGTGTATGGGTGTCTGGGCCGGCATGGTCCTTCAGGACCAGCCAAGCCAACCTGCCAGCATGGGCAGGTCATGAAAGAACAGCCAAAGCAGGGCTGAAATGCACACAAATTCAGAAGGAGAGGCTCTTAACAGTGATTTCTAGCTTCATCAGATGACTAATTTAGTCACTTGATAGCATTTTGTTTATCTATAAAATTAAAATCACAGTATGTCTTATGCAGCTTGTGTGGAGAGCTGATATCATTAAAGAAGGGACATTTGTAAAGGTATGGTATGGAAATTATTAATCTGAATTTTGGGGTAGGAAACAAGTTATTGAGTGGAACAATTTTCCCTTTTTCTCTTTCTGCAGTTCAACAAGAGTTGCTGAGAACACTAATCTGTAGTAGGAAGCTTGAAAATCCCCTGTCACGCTTTAATATAAAATGAGGCTTAAGTTTAGAAAAGCCCAAAATAATGACATCACTGTCACTCCAAATTCATAAGGATGTCACAGAAAGTGGTAATTTATTTGTGATGGGAAATAGCCATTTGCAGTGTGTAGGAATGGAAAATATTAATCATCTGAAATAGTAGTTAACAGAAGTGTGTCTACATCAATGAACACAGTATGGGTAACAAACAGCTGAAAGCCATGGTGCAGCAGGAAAGATATGACAGTTGTTCAAAAGGGACAGGCAAGGAAGAAGATGTGGTGGAGTACTTATGGATGTTAGGAAGTGTTTTGATTGTCTGGAGCTCAGTTGATGCCTAAGCTTTTTACATATTTTTCATGTATTTGTAGCTTTGTAGACTGCTAATGCATGGCCGTAGCTCCAGTACTTTTCCTACCCTTTCCCGCTAGATGTTAGAACAATAACAACCTTTAACACATTCTGAAATATCTGTTAGTCTTATTGTCAGGAAGAGGACCTACAAGAAGAACATTTTGTTTTCCAACCATAATCTGAGAAGTCATAACAAGAAGTGGGGCAAAGAAGCCCTTGGACCAACTCCAAGGGGTTGACCCAGGGATGGGTTACTGGGGCAACTGAATCTCCTATTGGATGCACCTGTTAGATATCCTAATTAATTAACCTTATAAAATTGTAGAAAGCCAGTGCCGTGAGTGCTTATCACCCCTGGGACACCTGGAAACTTCCATAAAGGTCTGCTTTTACTTTACTATTTTAACACTGTTGTAAGGATTTTCTTCTCTTTTGATTATAGGCAACACAGTGATAGTGATGATAAGGTTAAATGCTCATGGGTAAGTGTAATGAGTTGGACCTTGGCTAGGTGCCAGATACCTACTAAAGTGCTGTATCGCTCTCCTCGATGGGATGAGGGAGAGAATAAGATGGAAAACAACCGGCAGTTTTATTGCAGTGAAAGGTAAGAAATAAGCAAGAGTTTGCATGCACATAAGCTAGGAAAAAAGTCAGTCTCTACTTCCCATCAGCATGCAATGGTTGGACACCTCCCTGTTGGAGATTAGGATTTCTCCTTTTGTTTCCCTTCTTGGGGAATTTTTTCCCCATTTTGTTGCTAAGACATGATAATGGTTGAGCCATTACCTTAATGGCTCGGTGCTCAGGAAAGACAAAAGAAGTTGCCAAACTCAGGGGGGAAGGACTCCTCCAGGCATTCCTTCTATCTGAATTTTTTTTTTTTTTCTCGGTGGAGAGCAGAGTTCCCGCAAGATTTTGGGCTGGGGGAAAGTGTGGTGTGTGTGTGGGGGGAGGGGGAGTAGCTCTACTTCTCACCTTGCTTGGCTTGGGGGAGGATGGTGGACTGCTGCCTGCAGGAGAGAGCTTTCCTGCTGTGGCTGCAGAGCCCAGCATCCTGCTGTAGATTCCTGCTTGGTACACTGTGGCTTTTGCTCCCCTGCCTTGCTGGGACCTTGTGATTCCACCTACAGTGGATTGAGTCCTGATACATCTCATCTACAGCCACGGGATTCTGCTTATCTCTTTGCCCAACTTGCTGCTCCGAGGTTCCTGCTGTTAAGAAAATTAATCCACAAGCACCAGAGGTTTATGTCCAAAAAGAAGACAGAGGAGTCCCGCAACTTTATTCATGAATAAAGGGAGAGGTCATGGGCATTTCCCATGGGGTCTCTCAAATTCATAGAGGATGCAGCCTCTTTTTATCCTAATTTCCCGGCCACAGTTCCCTCTTTCCCCCTTGGCTGAGGTACTTGAGAGTAAAGGCTCTCTGAAATGCCTGATGAAACCCCCCCTTCTATCATACATTGCCCCCTTTCAATATACATCTCTGTATCTCTGCTCTTGTAGTCTATTAACATAGCCTGGGATAAGTCAATCAAAGGAATTCCTATGCAAATCCTTCCCATTGTTTCCTTCTATCTCCCAGTATCAGCCTTATCTTACCCCCAGAGTCAGTCTGTTTGTAAAGACACTCCCTTCTCATACCTTTCACTGCTACAGCTCCTCTTGCTATCCAGAGGGAGCAAGAGGGAGCACCAGGATGGGCTCCCCCTGTGAGTTCGTAAAGACACTTTTCTCCATCCATTTTCTGCCACCTGCACCCACTAATTGGCACTGGAGAGAGTTGAAACCAGCCAGGACCTGCGGCACAGTGCTCCCTGCAGCTGCGGGGGAATCATCATGCCCGCCCTGCCCAGCCGGGAGCCAACAGTGCCCCTGCCAGCTGTGACTATAACTGCACCAAAAGGGAGGGCGTGGGACAGCCCAGAAAAGGCTGTCACTGGATTTGTGGTTGGGTTGGTTGTTGCTATCATTGTTGTTGTTTGTTTACCTTGTTATACAAACTAGTAAAAACTGTTATTCCCCTTTTCCCATATCTTTGCCTGAAAGCCCTGTGATTTCAAAGTTATAACAATTTGGAGGGCCGGGGGCTCATATTCAAGACTCCAAGGGAGGCAAACACCTGTCTTTCAAACCAAGACACTCCCAGGAAGCAGGGCTTCAGCATGCATAATGGTTCCTCTGGGAGGCAGACTTGAAGAGTAACAAATGCCCCCCCCTTCCTCTTCTCTCCCTCAGCTTAATATATCTGAGCTGATGTCATATGGTATGGAATATCTCTTTGGTTGATTTGGGTCAGCTGGCCTAGTTGTGTCTCCCCCGGGTTCTTGCCCACTCCCATCCCTTTGATGGAGGAAGGAATGTCAGAGGGACAGCGCTGCTCAACAGTAGCCAAAACACTGGTTTGTTATCAGCATCCTTCCAGCCACTAATGCAAAGCGCAGCACTGGGAGGGCTGTGAGCTTTACCTCAGTCAGACCCAATATAGTAAGAATCAGGAGGAAGGCCAGCAGGGAAGACCTGATACAGTAAGAATCAGGAGGAAGGCCAACAGGGCAGATATGCTGGTGGGAGTCTGTTATAGACCAGCTAACCAGGATGAAGTGGCAGATGGAATATTCAATAAGCAGCTGGCAGATGTCTCACAATCACTAGCCCTTCTCATGGGGGATTTCAACTTGCCACGTCTGCTGGAAATACAACACAGCAGAGACAAAACAGTCTAGGAGGTTCCTGGAGTGTGTGGAAGAGAACATCCTGACACAGCTGGTGACAGACAAATAGGGGAGGTGCCCCACTGGACCTGCTGTTTGTGAACAGAGGAGGACTTGTCAGTGATATGATGGTTGGAAGCCATCTTGGGCATAGCAACCATGAAATGATAGTTTTTGATTCCTGATAAAGTAAGGAAGGGGGTCAGCAAAACTACTACCGTGGACTTCTGGAGGGCAGACTTCAGCCTGTTTAGGAGATTGATTGAGAGAGTCCCTTGGGAGTCAGTCCTGAAGGGCAAAGGGATCCAGGCAGGCTAGACATTCTTCAAGAAGGTGCAGGAACAGGTTGTCTCCATGTGCTGAAAGATGAGCCATTGGGGAATAAGACTGGCCTGGCTGAACACGGAGATTTCACTGGAACTCAGGGATAATAAGTTTACCATCTTTGGAAGAAGGGGCAGGAGGCTCAGGAAGAATACAAGGATGTTGTTAGGTCATGCAGATGCAGACAGAAAATTAGAAAGGCAAAAGCCCAGCTAACGCTCAATCTGGCCACCGGGGTAAAAAATAACAAAAAATGTTTTTGCAAATAAATTAATAGCAAAAAGAGGGCCAAGGATGATCTCCATCCTTTATTGAATGTGGGGGGCAATATTGCCATCAAGGATGAGGAAAAGGCTGAAGTACTTCATGCCTTCCTTGCCTCAGTATTTAGCAGGAAGATCAGTTGTCTGCAGGGTACCCAGCACCACGAGCTGGAAGACAGGAATGGGGAGCAGAATAGACCCACAGTAATCC
>VKON01001998.1:82954-98623 GCA_009741485.1 Malurus cyaneus samueli
GTTTGCCACTTTTTCTCTACCATCTGGGCCCATACCCTATGTTCAGAGGGATAGAGCACTGTTCTCTCATGGTTTAATTCTAGTGCAACAATGGGGTAGATAATGTAGACAGTAGCATTACGTATAGTTAGCACAAAGGCTGTGGCCATATTGTCAATAGGGTCATAGGTAAAGTTTACCAGGGTCCACCAAGATTGAAATTTTCTTTCTAGATCAGTGGCATTGTCCCAAACAATTTTCCGAATTTCAATGGGAAAAGTGCCTTCACTACGTTCTCTTATAATTAAGGCAGCTGCTGACTGTGTTCATAGTTGTGCCTGTATACAACTAAGGGCTAAGGATACATTATCCTGGATTATACCAAGTGAATTTATCAAGTTTAGGTGGTGTGGTTTGGATTTGGGCCTGAGTGCTGACATAGGTTATAACAGGTCCAACTATGGCATTTATTTTATTTTTGAATGAGAGCCCTATTTTAACCTGGGCCCAAAGACAAACCACCTCAACAGTCTTTACTAATGTAAAAGTATACCAACAGTCCAATTCACTTGAACTAGTACAAATTTCGTCATGCTTATCAGTAGGGGTAGCCGAGACACTTATTTGGATTGCTTTTTCATAGGCAGTCCCATTAACCATTTGGCATCCTATTTTGATTACCTCACCCACAGTCCCCTGAAGTTGCCACAACCTTTGTTTTTCCCATTCTTGTCTTGCATATAACTGATTTTTGTGCATAACCACAGTTAACAGATTTAAACCCTTTACATCAGAATACCTCCCCATGGATCCAGTATACCACCAGACACCTTGAGACCAAGGCAAATCAGTATTGGCCTGGCTAGAGGTACTCTCCCATCCCTGGATAATAATCATGATTGTGAGAAAAATAATTTTCCTGGTTGAACTTGTGTGACTTTCCATGGAGAATTATGAGCCTTCTTCACTCTGGTATGATGAATCCAGGCGTTCTGCTCCTTGATTTTTATTGCGGTGAAAGTGGTAAGCAGTACCTGAAATGGTCCTTCCCACTGTGACTCCAGAGTTTTTTTCTGCAAAAGACTTAACATATACATAATCCTCAGGTTGAATATCATGTACAGGACCATCTAAACCTTGACTTCGGGTTCCGGCCACATGCTTTTCAATCTTTCTGAGTTGCTTGCCTAAAGCCACCATATTATTTCTTCCCCAACTTGGGTAGATATTCCTTTTTGTACTCCATACGGTCTCCCATAGAGTATTTCAAAGGGGCTTAACTGTTCTCTACTTCTGGGTTTGGTCTGAATTCGTAGCAATGCAAGTGGGAGAGATAGGGGCCTGCGTAAACTGGCTTCTTGCCCTAGCCTCACAATCTGTTGCTTGATTAGATGGTTCATTTTTTCCACCTGACCACTTGATTGAGGATGGTACGGGGTGTGGAGTTTCCATTTTATGCCTAATTGGCAGCTGATTCAATGTACTACCCTTGCAGTAAAGTGGGGTCCTCTGTCTGAGGATATTGAGTCTGGAACCCCAAGGTGTGGTATTATTTCTTGTAGCAATACTTTAGTTACTTCCTGGGCCTTGGCAGTTCTGGTGGGAAAGGCTTCTGGCCACCCTGAAAAGGTATCTGTTAATACCAACAAATATCGATACCCCCCTTTTCTTGGAAGTTCTGTGAAATCAATTTGCCACTGCTGTCCAGGCCCATGGCCCCTTCCAATTTGACCAAGTTTTATTTTGTGAGTAATTTTGGGTTTAGTCTGGAGGCAAAGGTCACACTGCCGGGTTACCTGCTTGATGGTATCTTGTAAATACCTGGCAATAATTTTATCATTTAGATAATTATACAGTGCATCTACTCCCCAGTGTGTTTTCTGATGTTCATCCCTATTTAATGACCACAATAAATGAGAAGGGATTATTATCCTTCCTTCTGCTGTAATAGCCCATCCCTCTTGGTTATATGTTCCTTTTTCATCCTTAATTAACTTCCTATCTTCTTCATTGTATTTAGGCTTACGTTCTAGGGAGACCTGCCCATCTGGGATCAGGGCTCCTTCTGTTGTTATCTGTCCTTTTGCTGCCCTTTTTGCCTCTCTGTCCGTCAGCTCATTTCCTTCCTCCAATTCAGAGCTCACTTTTTCGAGTGCCTTAATGTGCATGATTGCTACCTTCTCAGGTAGCTGGACAGCTTCCAACAGCCGCAATATTTCTTGTGCATGTTTGATGTTTTTCCTTGTGCGTTCAACAGTCCCCTTTCTTTCCAAATGGCTCCATGTGCATGTACAACCCCAATTGCATACTTTGAGTCTGTATAGATGTTTATTTTCTTTCCTTCTGCCATTTCCAGAGCAGGTGCCAGAGCAATTATCTCAGCTTTCTGTGCAGAGGTGTTTATTGGCAAAGGTCCAGATTCTATTACATTTTTGCAGGTAGTAACTGCATACCCAGCATGTCGCTTTCCACTAATAACGTAACTGCTCCCATCAGTGAACCAGGTTTCTGCGTCATCTGAAGGGGTATTCTTCAGATCCCGGCGACTGGAGTATGTAGCTTCAATGGTCTCCAGACAATCATGGCGTACTGGCTTTCCTTCATTTCCGCTGAGGAAAGAAGCTGTGTTGACAATGTTAGTCACCACTATTTCTACATCATCTTGTTCCACCATGATGGCTTGGTATTTCAAGAAAAACAGTGGGGAAAGCCAGTGACCACCTTTCATTTCCAGCACTGTGGACACTGTGTGTGACACTAGCACAGTCATTTTCTAGCCCAAAGTAAACTTCCATGCCTCCTGAATGTTTACCACATCTACTGCAACAGCCAGGAACAAGTTAAGGAGTGACGAAGTGATAACAGAGTGGTGAGTGACCACAGTGACCACAATGAACAGTGACCATGGCCTGAGGTCACAAAGGCAGCAGAATCGGGGAATGTTAACAGGGAACCTTTGGCAACAAAGGGCGGAGTTTTGGAGAAAACTGGAACTTTCAGGGAGGAAATTGAAGGTGTAGGGGGAAAATTGGGGAAATTTTGAGAAGGGATAGTGGGTTTCAGGTAAAAATGGGATACTTTTGGGAACAACTGGGACATTTTGGGAAAAATTGGGGATTTGGGGCAAAAGTTGGTGTATTTTAGAAACAAGTCATAAATTTGATGAAACTCATGAAATTTCAAGAAAAGATTTGGGATTTAGGGCAAAAATTGGTGAATTTTGGCAACAATCATAAAGATTTTGGAAAAAATGGAGGTTTAGGGCAAAACTTATTACAGTTTTGGGGCACCCCCCAGTTCTTGGGGCGGTCCCTGAGAGCAGCTCCATGGAGCCCCATGGTCAGGGGTGGTTGCCATGGGCACGAGCTCAGAGCTGTAGCCAGAGCCCATTGCCTCGGTGCTGGAGAGCAGAGAAATGATGAATGGCCCCAAACATCTGGAGTGTGTGTTTGGGGGCAGGGCAAGTTCTGCACAGGTGGGGCGGTCACTGCCCCACCCTCACCCACTGCAGCCTCTGGTCCAGCCCCAGAGTGGCTGCCAAGCCCCTTGCACCCCAAAAACCCCACTTGTGAGAGGGAGCAGAGCAGGTAAAGGCCATGACACGGGTGTGACACTGACACGTCCCATGGCCCTGGAGCTCACAGCAGCTGAGATGGCACTGGATCCAAGGCCATGACAGCGAATCTCTTCTCTTCTCTCTCTCACTCCTTCCTGACCTCCTCCTCTCAAAATCTGGATTGCTTCAAGTTGTACAGGTTAGAATTTGCTCAGTCAGTGCTTTGTGAAGTGCCTTACTGTAATTCCATGTTGCTTTAAAATTTGCCAAGTACCACATCCTCTAAAGTTTTAAAGGAGCTATACAAAGAATTTGGTATTTTGCTTAATTTTGTAGTTCTGTTGAAATTCTGTAACTTCGTAGCTGTAAGTAACATTTTTCCTCAGTTGTTCACCTGGCAGTCTGCAACAGGAAAGTGCTTGGGGACAAAGAAGGGACTTGAAATATCAGTGAAAACTGCACACCAGTGGTGCAGCCAAGAGGACCTGCACTGCCCAGGGCACCATTCAAGGAAGTAAGAGGATGTTAGGGCAGTGCCTGACTAAAGAGGAATGCCAGGGCCTCACAGCAATGAGATAAAGACCCTTAAGTCAGAACATGTGACCTGGGCAAGCGTGAAGAGCACACATGGACAGCCAAAAGGAGCTGTGTTCCAGGGGGTGGACAGTGCCTGTGGATGAGGAATGAAATGGGCAGGACTTTGGGGAGGAATTTGGGAAGTCTCGTGTCAAGGGTAGAGAAACTCGTGAGCAAACTGCCGAGGCGATCATGTGCCAGGTGGGCCACCCTGTGCTGAAGGAATGCTTTCTGAGCTAAGGATACATTATCTTGGGCTATACCAAGTCAATTTATTGTTATTATGGTAGTTCTTCAATTTTCCTTTTGGTAATATATTTAAAACTTGCCACTGTTCACTCCCTAATGATAATAGAGAAGACTTGCAGGGGTTGTCTTAATCATGTCAAGTCATTAGTTATCGGTGGCAATTTATTCATCTATATTCTCTGAATCAATTCCGATTTAAACTCCTAATCCTGTCCAAAACTCCATTGTCTTTGTTTCCTCCCGAGGGCACTTGTTTCCCAGCAGTTAATCCATCCTTGAAGATGTTTGCGGAAAGGAGAACATAGTTGTTTGAATTTCAAACATGATTTGCATGTCAGTACATCATTGCAGACTACCTCTGGCGTAAACAACTGTTCTCTTAACCGTTTTCTTATAACTATGGGCCTTTCATAAATTTGGGTTCAATTTAGGTGGTGTGGTTTGGATTTGGCCTGAGTGCTGGCTAGGTTTGTACGGTACACTATGGCATTATTTTAATTTGAATGAGAGCCTATTTTCTGGGCAAAGACAACCTCAACAGTCTGTACTAAATGTAAATGATACCAGTCCAATCTCACTTGAACTGGTAAAATTTCATCATGCCTATCAGTAGGGGTAGACAGACACTATTTGATTGCTTTCTCTAGGCAGTCCATTAACCATTCTATATTCTATTTGATTACTCTCTACAGTCCCTGAAGTTACACAACCTTTGTTTTTCATTCTTGTCTTGCATATACTGATTTCCGTGCATAACACGTTAACAGATTTAAACCCTTTATATCAGAATCCTCCCCATGGATCCAGTTACGCCAGCCACTTGAGACCAAGGCATCAGTATTGCCCTGGCTAGAGGTACTCTCCATCCCTGGATCTATAATTATGATTGTAAGAAAAATAATTTCCTGTTTGAACTTGCTGACTCCCATGGAGAATTTGAGCCTTCTTCACTCTGGTATGATGAGCCAGGTTCTGCTCTTGATTTTAATTGCGGTGAAAGTGAGAGAGTACTGAAATGGTCCTTCCAACTGTGGCTCCAAGTTTTTCCTGGAAAAGACTTAACATATACATAATCCCAGGTTGAATATCATGTACAGGACATCTAAACCTTGATTTGGGTTGGCAAGTGCTTTCAATCTTTCTGAGTGGTTTGCCTAAAGCACATATAGGTGGTCATTATTTCACGTAGCATACTTTAGTACTCGCTTGGATGGTTTGGTGGGAAGGTTTGGCCCATGGAAAGGTTATATTGTTAATGACAACAATATCACACCCACCTTTTCTTGGAAGTTTGTGAATCAATTTGGCTGTGTGTCAGGTCATGGCTCTTCCATTTGACCAAGTTTTATTTTGGAGTAATTTTGGGTTTAGTTTGGAGGCAAATGTCACTGCGGGTCTACTGTGATGTTTCTGATATAATGCTGGCAATAATTATATATTTTTATAATTAATACAGGATCTAACCAACTGTGTTTTCTGTATTCCTCTAATTATGACAATAATGAGACGGATTAATTATTACTTCTCTGCTGATAGCACGTCCTTGTTCTGTTTTAAAATTATGAGATTTTTAAATTTTTCACTTAAAAAAATTCTAAAGGTTTAAGAACTTTAGAACAATATTAAAATAGTCTAAAACAAATATGAATTAAAATTTTTAAAAATATTTTTAAAAATTTATTTCTACAATTTTTTAAAAATATTTTAAAAAATACTAAATAAAAATTTGGAATTTAACTAAACTTTTAAAAGGAGAAAACTTTAAAAAATTAGAATTCAAAACATTTTGAAAATTCAAATAAACAAATCCAGTCTTTCCCTTTTCCCTCCCTAAAACCCTTCCCCTTTTCCCACTCCTGCTGCCCCCGGTGGAATTCAGGTCTGTCCCCTCAAACCTCAGCCTTGGAGATTTTTAACTGGGAGTTTCATCCAGGTTTTTTTCTCTTGGATACCTCTGGAGTTGGGATCAGCTCTCATTGGAGAGAAATGAGGAATTTTTGTCTACATTTCCCATGTAAAAGGACAGATTTTTGTTTAAAAAGGAGGATTTGAGGGATTTTTTAGGAAAAAAGGATGACTAATCATGATTTCTGTGCTGAATGTGACTCAGATCCTATGGAATGAGGTCCCTTTGCCCAGTTTATCCCTGTTCATCCCAACCAGACACGCCCGGAGCGGGATAAGCCTGGGAATCCACCAGCCCCAGCTGCCAGCTCCCAGCCCGGGGCCATCGCACACCTCCAGGATGTCCTGGAGCACCTCGGCGATTCCAGAGGCCGGGAAGTGGAGCAGGATCGCCTCCAGCAGCTCGTCCAGAGCTGCCACGTCTGCGGGAATTGCGGGATTGGAATTCCCGGGCCCCGCCGGAGCCCGGCAAGGGGCGCAGGGATGAAACAGGACGGGGAGGAAAACGGGCTTTTCCTTGGATTCCTGGGCCATCCCAAGGGTTGAGGGGTCCCACCCGGATCCCAGCCGGAGCTTACCCGGGAATATCGGGAAGATTCCAGAGGGCACATTTCCGCCTCCGGGGGAAGGCAGAGGACGTTCCAGAGGCAGGAGCGGAGCAGGCTGGAATGGTCCTGCAGCCCCCAGGCCACGGAGCTGTCCAGGGATACAGGGAAAAGCGGGATTGGGATCCCGGGAAGGATGGGAAGGGGTCCCGGGAGGGATGAAGAGGTGGGCAGGGGTCAGTGCGAGAGATGGGAGGGAGAGGAAGGGCTCCAGGGAGGGGTGGTCAGGTGGGCACAGAGCGCTGGGGAGGGGTCCCGGGAAAGATGGAAGAGATGGGAAGGATGGGCAGGGATTAGCAGGAGGGATGGGAAGGGGTCCTAGGAAGGATGGATGGGATGGGCCGGCATTCCACGGAAGGATGGGAGGGATGGGAAGGTGGGCAGGGGTCTCTGATTGGGGTGGGATGGTTGGGAATGCTGGGCAGGGGTCTCCAGTCAGGATGGGATCGCCGGGAATGACGGGGGTGTCTTCAGTCGGGACTGGAGCCCCGGGAATGCTGGGTGGGATCCCTGGGAGCATTGGGAATAGCGGAGGGGATCTCCAGGAGGGCTGGGAATACCGTGCCAGGGTCCCGGGCGGGTTGGGATCCCTGGGAATGCCGGAATTGCAGGGAATTACCTGAGCCCGGCCAGGGCGAGCAGCGCCAGCCGCGGGACCTCTGAGCACAGCCACTGCCTCGGCTCCTGCTCCAGCAGCCCCTGCATTGGAGCATCCCGCTGGGAATTCCATCCCTTTTCCAGGATTCCGGGCTCTTGCCCCTTTCCTGGGATTTTTCCTCACCTGGATTGTTCTTGCCAGCCCATGCTGGCAGCACAGAACTTCCAGAGAATCCCGAGAAAAGCCCCGGGATTGGCACAGGGAGATGACGGCACGCAGGAATTTCAGCCTCTGCTGCTCATCCTGAAAACCCAGGATTTTTGGAATTTTTGGGGAATTTGGGGTGCAGATCCAGGTGGGAACGGCGCGGTCCAATCCACCGCAGGATACCTGGGAAGGGCAGCTGGAAAAGGCACGGATGGATTCAGGATTTCCTGGTTCCTCCTCAAGGTTCCTCTTCGAGGAATGCACTTGCGTCTGCCGGGAGAGAGAGGGAGGGGGGAATGAGATTTGTCCCGAAATCCCTCAGTTTTGCTCCAAATCCACAAATTTTGCCCAGTTCCCCAATTTTTGCCCCAAATTCCCCACTGCTCCCAGTGCTCCCTGTGCTCCCAGTCCCACTCACTGGTGGAGTCCCAGGGTTTCTCTGCCATCCTGAGGAATGGGAAAAATGGGGATAAAAGTCAGGGAAATGGAAAAAAACTTGGAGAAATTCCTCAGAGGTTCCTGTTCTCTCTGGAGAGACAATGACCAGAGTCACCACAGTGACCACAGTGACCACAAAGGTGACCCGAGTGACCACAATGACTGCAGCGACCACAGTGACACCAGACGTGAGCGCAGATAGGACCACAATGACCACAGTGACCACAATGACCACAGGGACCACCAAGGTTACCAGAGTGACCACAGTGACAACCAGAGTGGTGACAGTGACCACAGTGACCACAATGACCACAGTGACCACAGGGACCACCAAGGTTACCAGAGTGACCACAGGACAACCAATGGTGACAGTGACCACATGACACAAGTGACCACAGTGACCACTGACGTGACCATGGCCGTGAGGTCACAAAGGCAGCAGAATCGGGGAATGTTAACAGGGAACCTTTGGCAACAAAGGGCGGAGTTTTGGAGAAAATTGGAACTTTCAGGGAGGAAATTGAAGGTGTAGGGGGAAAATTGGGGAAATTTTGAGAAGGGATAGTGGGTTTCAGGTAAAAATGGGATACTTTTGGGAACAACTGGGACATTTTGGGAAAAATTGGGGATTTAGCAAAAGTTTGGTATTTTAGAAACAAATCATAAATTTGAAATGAAACTCATGAAATTTCAAGAAACATTTGGATTTAGGGCAAAATTGGTATATTTTGGCAACAATCATAAAGATTTTGGAAAAAATTGAGGTTTAGGGCAAACTTATTACAGTTTTGGGGCACCCCCAGTTCTTGGGGCGGTCCCTGAGAGCAGCTCCATGGAGCCCCATGGTCAGGGGTGGTTGCCATGGGCACGAGCTCAGAGCTGTAGCCAGAGCCCATTGCCTCAGTGTTGGAGAGCAGAGAAATGATGAATGGCCCCAAACATCTGGAGTGTGTGTTTGGGGGGCAGGGCAAGTTCTGCACGGTGGGCGGTCACTGCCCCACCCTCACCCACTGCAGCCTCTGGTCCAGCCCCAGAGTGGCTGCCAAGGCCCTGGCACCCCAAAAACCCCACTTGTGAGAGGGAGCAGAGCAGGTAAAGGCCATGACACGGGTGTGACACTGACACGTCCCATGGCCCTGGAGCTCACAGCAGCTGAGATGGCACTGGATCCAAGGCCATGACAGCGAATCTCTCTTCTCTTTCTCTCTCTCTCACTCTCTTCCTGACTCCTCCTAAATTGGATGCTTAAGTTTACAGGTTAGAATTTGCTCAGTCAGTGCTTTGTGAAGTGCCTTACTGTAATTCCATGTTGCTTTAAAATTTCCAAGTACCTCATCCTCTAAAGTTTTAAAGGAGCTATACAAAGAATTTGGTATTTTGCTTATTTTGTAGTTCTGTTGAAATTCTGTAACTTCGTAGCTGTAAGTAACATTTTTCCTCAGTTGTTCACCTGGCAATCTGCAACAGGAAAGTGCTTGGGGACAAAGAAGAGACTTGAAATATCAGTGAAAACTGAACACCAGTGGTGCAGCCACAAGGACCTGCACTGCCCAGGGCACCAATTCAAGGAAGTAAGAGGACGTTAGGGCAGTGCCTGACTAAAGAGGAATGCCAGGGCCTCACAGCAATGAGATAAAAGACCCTGAAGTCAGAACATGTGACCTGGGCAAGCGTGAAGAGGCACAACATGGAACCGACCCCAAAAGGAGCTGTGGTTCCTGGGGGTGGACAGTGCCTGTGGATGAGGAATGAAATGGGCAGGACTTTGGGGAGGAATTTGGGAAGTCTCGTGTCAAGGGTACAGAAACTCGTGAGCAAACTGCCGAGGCGATCATGTGCCAGGTGGGCCACCCTGTGCTGAAGGAATGCTTTCTGAGCAGTGTGGCACTGCTTCTGCACGCTTTACAAGCAAGGCAGCATACAGTGGAAGCACCTTACAGAATATATTTCCATGAGAGTTCTTGTTTGTAAACACTCTAACTTGCTGCATCTCGTTGCCTGAAAGCGGTAACATGTGGGTAACAAGGGGAAAGGCTCTTTACAAAAGTGTTGCTTTCAGTGCGAGAAGTGCTTCTGCATCTGTTATACCAAGGCAGAACAGGGGCACTAAACAAAGTATTCCATGAGATTTTTTTTTTGTAAACACTCTAACTTGCTGCATCTCACTTGCCTGCATGCTCTAAGACATGGGGAACAAGGGGAAAGGCTCGTTGTAAAAGTGTTGCTTTGAGTGCCAGTATTGCTTATGCACGCTTTGTAAGCCACTAGGGAGCATACAGTGGAAGCACTTACAGAAAGTATTTCCTATGATCTTCTTCTTGTAAACACTCTCTCTTCTGCATCTCGCTTGCCTGCAGGCGCTGTAACACTTGGGAAACAAGGGGAAAGGCTCTTTGCAAAGTGTTGCTTTCAGTGCGAGAATTGCTTATGCACGCTTTATAAGCCACAAGGGAGCATACAGTGGAAGCACCTTAAAGAAAGTATTCCCATCCGAGTTCTTGTTTGTAAACACTCTAATTTGCTCTATCTCGCTTACCTGGAAGCTGTAACACATGGGGAACAAGTGGAAAGGCTCTTTGCAAAAGTGTTGTTTTCAGTCAGAGGAACCGCTTCTGCACAGCTATGTACAGGATCAGCATACAAGTGGACACACACCAGTATTCCCACGAGAGTTCTTGTTGCAACACTCTATTTGCTCTATCTCGCTTGCCTGCAAGCAGGTCACGCGTGGGAACAAGGATAATGTGCGCGAAGGAACTGCTCTGTGTCATAAGCATCTTTGATTTATTGAAACAATGTCCAAGTTTTATAACGTACATAATTAGCTCATACATATTCTGTAATACATATATTTCATAGGTCACATCTTAAACGTCACTCACCTAAATGATTCTATCTCTCTATTTCCTTATCTACTTCTCTTTTTCCCAAGGCTAACAGCACAAATACTCGTAGGAGTTTCCAGCAGCTAACTGATGTCTCTGTGCTTCCTTCATCTGCTCAGAGGTTATTCAGCAATATATTCTCTTCTGAGCACACCCTGCATTCCTTCATCTCATCAAGCTGTAAAATGTCTACGTATCCTTCTAGCTTAGCTACCTTCCCACCTTTTCTTTTGCAAGTGACACACGATGGGTCACTTGCTCAGCTCTTTTATAAAACAATTCTAAGCTATTCGAATAACTATTAGAATCAAAAACAAGGTGCCAAGAAAGCAAAAGCCTTCTTTAATACAACTCGCAAGCCAATTTGTTATACCTAGCGATGTCAACCAATTGCTAAAGTCAAAACCTGTCTGCTCCCTCAAATCACCAAGATGGAATTTTATCTCTCAATCCTTTTATGGATGGACTGCGAATGGTCAGAAAGATTCATACAACACATCCCTTCAAACTCCTCACATACATGGCCTTGTGCTAAAAGCAAAAAAATCTACTGCAGCTCTGTTCTCTAGTCCAGCATGTCTTACACTAACAACATCTTGTGATAGCATATCTATGGCATCAGATGTGCGGTTTATTTCACCCCTTGACCAGCAGCCTAAAAAGTAACCGCTTATTCTGGGACAGGCCTCTTTTATCCACTTTAGCAACCAGTGCATACATTTGTGTCAAACCTACATTTGTTAGTGAGGCTGTCACTTTCTACTCATCAGCATCAGATTGGTAGGTTTGCAAAAGCTACAGTATTAGTAATGTTTATAATTGTAAGCCACCTGCATTATCAATTCTTCATTCCAACCTTTTTTTCTCAAGACAGCCAAGGACGTGGCGTTTTTCTCCCATGCAAGCTGTTAACACTCCCTACATCTCCCCGTTTTTGTTTTAATAACATGCGCTTCTCTTAGTATGAACATCAACACAAAGCAAAACAATACAGGTAACAGAGCAATAAGTTCACCACGTGCTCAGTGTTAGCACCAAGCAAAAACAAATAAGGTAATGCATGCAATCAGTAGTACACCAGTGAAAGGATTGTGATTTAGAAAGATACATTTATCAACTGCCTAAACACTTCACTATTGCCCAGGGTCCGCAATAGCTGGCTAACCCCATTTCACAGGTAGGATCTGGAGAACCTTTCCCGGGCAAGGCTTCCAAGTTTACCCCAAAGGGGTTCCAGCTTTGATAAGCCCAAATTGGCAAGTCAAAGTGACTTGATTACATTTTTAGTACAGAAACACCTGGATCTGTTGGTACTTCCCAACCAGTCAGGGCCAGGGCTTGGCCAGAGCCTAGGCCTCAGCTGGGAGGGATTCCCTAAAATATCGGACAATCAGGCTTTTGACAATCCCAATTGTGAAAGTTTCTTAAAATTATACATTTCTTGCAGATAACTTCACAAGGTTATGTCTTACATTTAATAACATCCATAATCTGGACTTGTACTCATTCTGTACCACCTTGGAAAGATAAAACTGCAAAGATTGCTATGAATAGTCATCCTAATTAACCAATGCAGAACATTTACATCCATAGAACTTATGATTAAAGACTTAGTAAACTGCTTTTTCACATAGTTTTATACAACTTATCAACTCATGTTCTTAAACCATTGCTCACCAGTTTCCATCATAATTGTTTCAGTGGGTTTTATCTTGTCTCTATAACAGAAGAACTTAATATTTTAATTTAAATGAGCATATTGGAACAGAATTTAAACTTAATTTCATTTAAACTTAGTGTCATTCAAAAGCAACATCACCGAAACTTGACAACACTTAACAGAAATTAAGTCTGACAGAGCTTAAACTTATCAGAATATAAATTAAACTTCACGAAAACTTAACAGCAATTAAACCTCAGCAATTTATACATATAGAATTTACTACCACAAAGTAATGACTCACCTATAGACCTAAGTTACAAATCTAAAATGCCTAGGAAGCTAGAATAACATTCTTTATCTACCCGATGGAGCACTTTCACACACACACATGCACACAGACACAAAGAGTCCATTCAAGGTCCACCCGTGGCAAAAGGCCACCCAGAACTCAGCAAAGCAGACACTTCAGACACCTTTGCATCTCTTCAGCGGGTACTCTGCTTAACACCTAAATTTAAGAAAACTAAATTCAAACTTGAGAGTGTTAATTTAAAAGTTTCAGGTACGGCCGATTTTAAGTCATAGACTTCACTATTGCAATAAAGCAACTGAAAATCTGTCACAGCAGGTAAACATCAGTGAGCAATATGCAAGCCTCTTTTTTTTCTCTTTTTTCTTTTTCTTTCTCTTTTTTCTTTTTCTTTCTTTTTTTCTTTTTCTTTCTTTTTTTCTTTTTCTTTTTCTTTCTTTTTTCTTTTTCTTTCTTTTTTCTTTATTCTTTCTTTATTTTTTTTGTATGTAAGCAAACCACTGAGTTGTAAATTAAATAGAAGCAACATAGAGCTCTAGCAATTTACATCATTTAGTTTTGAGGATAGCTCATGGTAGCTATTAGCATTATTGAAAATTCCTCTTCAGGATCAGTACCTTTCCAGTATAAGCATAACTTTACCAGGATTTTTCAAAGTGCAGCCTTATTCAGAAAAACCATAACATTGTATTGAAAACCTGCTCAGTTTGGAGATGGTAAGACAGCTTCTAGTGATTGTCATTACAACAGATTCGTAATATAAATACCTAAGGACATAGTTATATAATACTGCCATGATTTTTGCACATGTAACTTTGTGAATTCAGTGGGAGGATAAGACCGAGGCATGCATCTATGCAGCCACACTCACAGCCCTCACTGACCTCAAAGTAATGAGCTACTGTATACTGCACTGTTACCTTCCTCTACAAGAACAGAGGGCATCAGACTCAAGGAAAAAGAAACAAATTTGAATCACTGAACAGCTGTATGCCAGACTCGACAGTCCCCCGATATTTTTCCTACTTGCCCGCGCACAGTGCAACACGTCGACGGTCACTTCGTTCAGGCTTCTTCTAAAAAACAAATTCTTAAGCATTTCTAAATAATAAATTAGAATCACAAAGTCACAAGTGCACCAAAAAAAGCGTAAGCCTTTCTTTAACACAACCTCGCAAGCCAATTTGTCATATACCGTAGCGATGTCGATAATCTCAATGATCAAACTCTGGTAACTTGCTCCACTCGCAAATCACCAGAATGGGATCTTCTCATTCTCCTCAATCTTTATATGGAATGATGCAATGAGTCAAAAGCTTCATACAAACCACATACCCTTCAAATACCCACTCACATGGCATTGGATCGCTAAAGCAAGAATCGTATACGCAGGCTCTGTTCCTTAGATACAGCATAAGTCTTACACTAACAAACTCATTGTGAATAGATATCTATGGCGCCTTCCCACTGCTTCAGAATAATTGTTCACACAATCTCAGCAACTATCCTAGCTGAGTGCGATACCTGTACCCCTCCATCTCACCAAGCTGCAACATGTCTACGCGACCCCTCTTAGCTAGCCAGCCCTCCACACTTGCAGATAACTACACAAGGTTATGTCTTACAGTTAATAACATCCATAATCTGGAATTGTACTCATTCTTCTGTTCCACCTATGGAAGATGAAACTGCAAAGATTATTACAAATAGTCATCTTAATTAACCAATGCAGAACATTTACATCCATAGAACTTATGATTAAATGAAGGACTTAGTAAACTGGTTTTTCACATATTGTTACACAGCTTATCAGCTCATGTTCTTAAACTATCACTCACCAATTTCCATCATAATTGTTGCAGTCGGTTTCATCTTATCTCTGCAACAAAAGGACTTAATATTTCAATTTAAATGAGCATATTCGAACTGAATTTAAACTTAACTTCCGTCAAACTATATGTTACTAAAAAGAAACATCACCTAAACTTGACAGAACATAAATTTAACAAAACGTAAGCTTAACATCACTTAAACTTAACAGAACATGAATTTAACTTCACTAAAACTCAAGAGTAATTAAACCTAATAGCAATTAAACCTAAAATACTTATAAGAGCCTGACCTTAACAGAACTTAATATTTACAGAACTTAAACATAGCATTACCTAAAGGTAACAGAACTTTAACAGAACTGCAACTTAGCAGAGCATAAAAGTAACAGAACTTAAAATTAATAAATGTTATGCTGAACAAAGGTAAAGTTAGCAGACTTTTGTGACTGAACTTAAGCTTAAAAGATCTGAGTATCTACAGACCTTAAACTTAGCATCACTTAAATTTAACAAAGCTTAACACTTATTGGCATTTATCAGATAAATTAACTTAAATTTCTCAGCAATTGGTTACCATAGAATTTACTAGAACACAGTAGTAACTCACTTATAGGCCTAAGTTACAAATCTAAAATGCCTAGGAAGCTAGAATAACATTCCTTATCTACTTGCTGCAGCACTCACAAATACATTCACACAGACACGAAGATCCATTCAAGGTATACCTGTGGCAAAAGGTCACCTTGAATTCAGCAAAGTAGACACTTCAGACACTTTTGCATCTCTTCAGTGGTTACCCTGGTTAAGCCCTAAATTTAAGGAAACTAGATTCAAAGTGGAGAGTGTTACTTTAAGAGTTTCAGGTA
>VKON01001998.1:126555-138822 GCA_009741485.1 Malurus cyaneus samueli
TTTTGGGGGAAAAACTCCCTGGGAGTTCTTGCTTCTATTTAATTTCATAGTCAAAGTGAAAAATTTGGAGGCTAGATAAAAATTGTCTGAGGGAGAGAGGGAAGGGACAGGGGCATTTCCAAGCAGAAGATTTGATTAGCTCATCTTCAGTGGTACCCCAACACCATATCCCCAGGAAAGAAGCAGCATTATCCAAATCTGGTAGAAGTCCTTTTTTTGGCATGTGATGGCAAGGACTCAGCTTGCCAAAGCATACCCAAGGAGACCCCACCTGTACCTGCAAGGAGCCTGTGGAGACTAGTCCTCCCAGCATGCCCAAACACCAGATTCCCAGAGCAGTTGACAGTTGAAAAAAGACAAAGATCTCCTGAAGGTAGAAATTTAAAATCAGCAAAATAAGGCCCATGACTGCAGTGGAGGGTCCTGAATTTACCAAAGATCCTGGAGAGTTCCTTGGTGCAGTCTAACTGAAGATAAAGAAGAGGCTCCTCACAATGGAAATGGGTCACCATAATGCATGGCAACATGTGGAGACATGACTCGTGTATTGGAAAAGGTGATTTAACATGGCTCATGAAAACTGTGATAGACTGACAGGATGAACTTTGGTCTATAAATGAAGGAAATGGGCAACTGGGAAAAGAAAAATTGCAGGTAAAATTTAATTAAATACTGACACAACCAAAAAATACTTCAATCAGTCCAAGGCTAGACAGGACAGAATCTCACCATTGCCCTATGAGCACCACCCAGCTGCCTGTGGGAACTTGCAGATCACCAGCTGGAGATGTGCTTTGGCAGAAGAAGGGTGTCTGTTCAAATGTGGGCAGTGCAAAACCAGTCCTGGGATTCTTCTAATAAATATGAAAACCTATAAAGGACACAGGAATAACTGGCCTAACTGCAAGAGGTGATTTTCACAGAATCACAAAATTGGTAAGGTTGGAAGGGACCACAGTGGGTCATTTGGTCCAATCTCCCTGCTCCATCGGGGTCATCATAGAGAATATTGCACAGTATTGCATCCAGATGGTTCTTTAATATCTCCAGTGAGGGAGACTCCACATCCTCCCTAGGCAATCTATTCCAGTGCACAGTCAAATGCACAGTAAAGAAGTTCTTCCTTTTGTTCAAGTGGAATGTCCTGTGCATCAGTTTCTGCCGGTTGCCTCGTGTCCCAGTGGTTGGCATCACTGAGAAGAGCCTGGCTCCATCCTCTTGACACCCTCATTTCAGATAGTTATACACATTGATGAGGTTCCCACTCAGCCATCTCTTCTCAAGGCTGAACAGGCCCAACTCCCTCAGCCTCTCCTCGTAAGAGAGATGTTCCAGTCCCTTAATCATTGTTGTAGCCCTCTAACGGATGTGCACCAGGAGCTCCATGTCTCTCTTATACTGAGAAGCCCATAACTGGACATGGCACTCCAGATATGGCCTCACCAGGGCTGAGTAGAGAGGCAGGATCACCTCCCTTGACCTGCTGGCAATACTCTTCCTAATGCATCTCAGGATTCCGTTGGCCTTCTTCATCACAAGGGCACACTGCTGACTCATGGACAGCTTGTTGTCCACCAGGACCCTGTTTTGCCAGTGGGTAGGGTCAGCACCAAAGACACCGACACCAACTTAAGGAATAGTGTAATTTAATATAATGTAAAATTGCAAAGAATGACAAAACAATAAGCTAAGCAATGCATATAATCATTACTATAAAAGATTGCCTATAGTGATTAAGATACATTGCCAGTTACCCCAATACTTTACCCCTTCATCCAGATCCACAAACATCAACTGTGAGAAACCACTGTCACAGCAAAGGACTAGGGAGCCACCCCCAGTAACTGGGAAATCCTACAGGTGTGCCCACCTACAGGCAAATAGGCTTCCGACTTCACTGTGAGAGTAGCCCAGCTTTTATACTGTTGAATAAGAAAGCTGACATAACTTCTAGTGTGGGAACATCTGTTTTCATTCTCTTATTGAGTTTCTCCAAAAGCCTGGCCAGGGCCCAAGGAGGAACCAAGGGAGTTGTCTTTGATCCTACACCCCCAAACAAGGCCAGATGTGGACTTGTCCGGTTTCTAAATATGGAAAGGTAAATACATGTTTCGCCAATGAACAGATATACATATCATATTGCTAATAATACTTCGTTAATGAGGGGATATCTATAACATTTGGTTGGAAGGTTCATCTAGAGGTCAACTCTGGCTCAGGGCCTGTTGTTCAGGCCTTAGTACTTCAGACCTCCAAGTCCTTCTCTGCAGAGCTGTTTTCCAGCAAGACACCTCCAGCCTGTACTGGTGCCTGGGGTTATTCTTCCCCAGGCATGACACCCTGCATTTGCCTTTGTTGAATTTCAGACAGTTTGTGGTGGTGTTGACCCTGACTGATGCCAGGACCCACCAAGCCCTCACATATACCCCCTAGCAGACAGGGGAGAGAAAATATAGTGAACGGCTCTTGGGTTGAGATAAGGATGGGGAGAGGTCACTTGCTGATTATCATCACAGGCAAAACAGATTTGATTTAGGGAAATTATTGAATTATTTACCAGAATAAAAAGTATAGTAAGAAGTAATGAGTAAATGTTAATTAAACACTTCTCCACTCACCCTTGCCTCCTTCCCGGGCTCTTCCTCCTCTCCAGCCACACAGGGAGATGGGAATAGGGGTTGTGGTCAGTTCACCACATGTTGTTTCTGTCACTGCTAAGGGAGAGGAATTCTTCCCCTGATCCAGCGTGGGGTCCCTACCACAGGACATAGTCGTCCACAAACTTACTACAGGCTACAGTTCCAACTCCGCCAGCATGGGTCCCTTTCCATGGGGTGCAGTCCTTCAGGCATTGTTGTGAATTATCTATTTTAAACATGAACTGTTGTGAAGAGGCTCGCTGGCAAGCTAGGCTGCCTACTTTAGAGCTATCAGCCAGTTGCAGAGAGAGTGAGTGTTACAGCAGCAGATGGGTTAATCTCCTGCCTCCCTTTTAGGTTCGGACCCCCCTAGCTGATGTAAGACCCCCAGACAGTTGCGAAATACACCCTTTATCAGAATTTGTGTTTAAAGTGACCAATGAGAAGTGACTACTTGGAATATTCATGAAGTTCATTAGAATGGTTTATAAAAAGCATGTTCAATTTCAATAAAGCGAGTTCAGTGATCATGTCACAGTGGTCAGAATGCTGTTTCTCCCGGCGCTTCCGAACAAATGGTCTGCACCCGACATTTTGGTGCCCCGATGTGATAGAAGAACCCCGACGTGATGGGTCGGGGAAAAGGCAAAACCTCGCAGGACGGGAGCCTCGTACCACGGTTCGGCTGGAGAAGAAATGATTTATGGATCACGGCTGAAGCGTCGTAAGTTTTTGAACCGGGTTTTCTAGCAGCGGAAAACTGGCCATAAGCACCAGTAAAAAGATAAAAAGGGAGGTGCCGGGCTCTGGAAGAACCTAATCTGGTTTCCAGCCGGGGTACGTTGCCGAATCTTGGAAGCTGCATGAAAAGTGCGCTCGAGTGTTGAAACATGAAACTAAAGAAATATTAATATATGCGGAGACAAGCAGCATGCCACAATTTATTTGCTTTTTAAGAAAGCGCCAAGCTAAGAATATTAATCTCTGTAAAGAAGCTATTTGATTTGCTGAATCAGTTGTGACCGGAGCTGTTTTCGGAGCCCCCTGCCGAGCACGAGTTGTGCAAGTGGAAAAAGCAGGGAGAGAAACAGCGAGCGGCTCGCGTGGAGTCCGCGTGGCGCTGTGTGGGGGGAGGGGCACGCCACGGCAGCCAGTGCGGGACGCGGCGGGGCCGGGAGTCCACCGTGCGGGCGTCCTCCCCCCCCTGCCGCCTCCACTGCGGCGCCAGCCGCCGCGTGCGCGTGCCAGCCCCCGCTGGCAGCCGTCCCCGCCTGCGCCAGCCGCTTCACTCCTATCAAAGCAGAATGTGCCTCCGCCATTACCATCCCTTCTCCGGGAACAAAGCAGGAAGTAGCTCACAGGAAGTCACGGGAAGCGGGGAGGCGGAAGCCCCAATCCCGGAAGTGTGTGAGCCAGGGATGGGACCTGGAACCACGAGGCAAGCAGCAGCAGAGCCGCGCTTGTCTCGAGTCACACACACAGAGACACCAGCGCGAGCCGGTGAGAGCCGGGTGGTATTGTCGCTGGGCTGGGAGCGGGGCGGGGTCTCGAGTCCCGGTGCCTGTGAGTCCCCGCCCGGAGCCGGCTCAAAAAGCCTCGCAAAAACATGTAAGAGGCCGCAAGCAGCAGAAAATTGCGTAATGACTCCCCCTCCCGCTGCGAATGGCATAAATTAGTCAACTCGGGCCGGCCCGGCGACGGCTCGGCCGTCTGTGAATGCTGATAAGAACTGAAGTTTTTGTGAAGCAATAGCCGCTAAAAAAGAAAAAACCTCAAATAGACACTTGGGTAGAAACGAGAACGTAAACGAGAATGGATGTAGAGGGAAAACATCAGCAAAAAGATCTACTACAAAAGGATAAACACCTTGAAAGCTTTTCTTTTACCAGTCTCTGCTTTTCTGCCAAGAAGTTACATCTGCCTGCACCTGGGGATACTGCAGATGCTTGGAAAGATGTGCCTTTGGGCTCCTGGGTGCCGGGATTGGCACCACAACCTTGTCCCAGAGCACCCCATGAAGACCTATCTAGCTTAACGTTGTACTGAGGTTGGGGATGTTTTTGTGTTTCTTTTTCCACAGGACTCTTTTAGGTACCAGCGAAAGGAACCAAGGTGGTAGTGACTAGAACACCAGAGAATGCACTCAGCTAAGGATCAGAGACACTGAATATTTATGTGACCAAGATATTTCTCCAAATATTTTCTTTATGAAAAGTAATTTTGTGTTTTTTCAAATTGCTTAATTGTCTCTGCTCCACTCAAAGTCCTTTATAAAACTCAGAGTAAAATAATATACTGAGCCACAAAAGTTATACACAGAGTGGCCTGAACTACCTTGCAGCAAATATTAATACTTAAAAACATCATTGGTTTATATGAACAGAGTTTGTCAAATTGTCTCGATCAAAAAATACAGATTCTATTCGAGAGAAGAATTTTCTTTAAGAACAAAAATTAACTGAATGGAGCCAGCAACACTTAGTTGCTTAGTTGCTTAGTATTTTTTCATTTCATGTCACTAAGTTTAATGTTTACTTGATAAAACAATGATCTAGGTTTGTAGAACTGAGAATTTCTATAGTATGGTTTAAATCAATTTATTTTAGAGTGTGTATCTCACGTTGTGTAACCAGTTCCCAAATTACAAGATCAAGGTTTCCACTTCAGAAAAAAGAGTGTAAACTGGTTAATAATATAAGCTTAATCTTGAAAATTAAAATAATCAGAACCTTAAAATATTACAGTCAAGACCAACAAAAGCCTATAGGTTCTGAAGACTCAGAAATGCCATACCTTTGCAAAGACCATGTTGTTTTTTCAGTGTGCCTTATTTCATGAGCAAGATTTATACTAAGATGTTAAAAAGCACACAAACACAGCATCTTCTGATAGTGTGGAGCATAAGCAGCACATTGATGAAATTTAATACCTAGATTGCAAAGATAAGAAAAATAACAGCTAATATAGATCCAAGCATGCACTTCTTAAATAAGAAGCTATAATTGTTCTAAATACTTGTTTAGAAAAAAAAGATTTAATTTATTTAATAAGAAAAATAAGCTGTAAAGGATAGTCTGAATACATGACCCAATGATAGACATAATTAGAAATAATAGTATTTAGTACGAGTTATTCTTTAATTCCTTAAATCTCAAAGAAAGCAATTTTCTACTAAAAGAAAAGAGGATGAAGATAATAATCTAGAGAATAATTATAAATGATATCTATATATAACAAATAGTGTGTATTCTGTCATAAATAATAGTATTACTAAACATATATACTTTTGATTCTGTATTTGTATTTTATGTTTAGATTTTAATAGTTATTGCATTTTCTCAGAATAATGACAAAAAAAAAAAAAAAAAGTGATAAAAAATAAATACTAATTGAAAGAAGATATATGTATATAATATATATAAAATAGAGTACTTAAGCTACAGAATATAAGAATGCCAATTAATATGTTAACTGCTATATATAATAATAAGCTTTAGCTATTAGAGTATGTAAAGAATATAGATAGAAATATAAGTACTGTGTAAATATTTCAGAATATATTAAAAACACAGATCATACAACAGGAACAGTTAGGAATTGAGAAATATACAAATTTAGATCATAGCAAATGATTTCAATTAAGCCATTTGGACGCAAACAAGCTTAAAAAATGATGATGAGATTCTTTACCAGTGATGATAAATGGCACAGAGAGCTAAATAATTGAAAGAGACAAATATATATAGGCGGCATGAAACACAAAATGACCTTATAACCAAAGGGTAACACAGAAAATGCGCCATCCATTAAGGGAATGATAAGCTATGATGATTAATTCAAGCCCATACTGATATGAGAGAAAAGCAGAAATATGCCAACATTTTATTCCGTATTGTAAATTGCCTTTATACTGTAAGCACAGAAAGTGCAGTTTTTCTATATATCTGCAGTATGCCAATACTTGAGTTGCTTAAATTGCTTCTGAATTCTCTTTGAAAGAGCTTTAGTTATTGCCACGTGACTCTGACATAAAAGTGATACTCTTGTGAATATTGTGTGTGAAACAAAGGGAGTCAAACCTCTCATACTCTTGCACAGCTAATAATATGTAAATGGGCTTGACCTCAAAGTGAGTTGTATTTTACCCATATTTTCTCGACAGCCTTGTGATTTGACTATTGCAGCAAGTGTAAATAAGGCTGCAGTTCTGTGTGCCACTTATAGCAGTACACTGCTAATTCTTTCAGCTTTCCTTTATTAGATGCACCTGCTATCTGAATAAGAGATGCACACATTTAACTTAAATAACAAAGGTATTTTTTAGGGTAGAAGAGAGTTGTAGGAATATACTCCACATTGATTCAAAGATTGTTTCTTAAGTTACAAGCCACTGTATATTTTGAGATCTAGTCAGACCCAGAGACTAGTATCTAGCAGAAACCAACTGAAGGTATCGTTTAGGGTGGAGAATATTTGTGCGTTTCTACCCCGACAGGCTAGGTGGATTTCAGCTTGCTGGAAGAAGTCAGTGTTGTGGGTTTAAATTCCTTTCTTTTTGTTCACTTTGAATTTTTTTCCTTCCCCATTTGTTTCTGGGATACTTGATGGCCGACCTATTTTGTTAATGGCTGGGCGATTGGGGAGACAATTGCACCTGTGGGCACGCCCTAGGTGGGATAGTTTGTGTGGTGGGGTGGGGATTGGGGAGTGGGTTTTGTTTTTTTTTTATTTTTCTCTCGCGGTTTTGGGGGAGAGAGGGGTTTTCCCTGCTGACGCCCCGTGCTTTTTGCTCGGCAGTGGTTTTGCTAGGACTCCAGCTTCAGGAGGGGGTGAACTCTGCTCCATACCGTTTCGCTGCCGCTGGATTCCTGCTCGTCTCTTTTGTTGTCCTGGGTTTCTTGCTGTCCAGAGGAGCACGGGGTTTTCCGCTGTGAGTTTTGCAGGGAAACTTTTCTCCATCCTCTGCCACTTGTGTCGGTTTGTCCCGCCGCGGGTGGAGATCTGGGCCGGCGGGTATCGCACCGCCGTCCCCTGCACTCTGAGGAGTCTCGCGCCATCCCTGCTTCGCCGGGGGGCCAGCGGGCGCCGCTGCCAACCAAAACTGAATCATTGACCAGAAGGAGATGTTTCTTAAGGCTGTCACTAGGTTTGGACTGCGCTGTTGTTGCATTGTTACTGCTAGGGTTTCATTTTTTTTTGCTTATATATATATATTTAGTATAAACTGTTATTCCTTTTTACCCATATTCCTGCCTGAAGCCCTGATTTTTTTTTTTTTCCAAAGCTTGTAATTATTCGGAGGGAAGGGGGGTCATATCCACTACTTCAAGGGGGGTCCCTGCCTTCGTTAGCAAATACCTGTCTTTCAAACGGAAACAGATTTGGCGCCCACGCGGGGCTCGAGGGCACAGAGAGGGAAAAGGGTTGCAAAAGGAATAACAGTTTTTGGGTGACATATCCTTGTGTTCGGGGTGTAGGAACTTTACTAAGCATCATTGTGTGGTCTAGCATACCTTGGTTTGGGTGGCACATACTCGTGGCCATATTTTTTCCCATTTGCAGCTCCTTT
Organism: Malurus cyaneus samueli; assembly: GCA_009741485.1. Taxonomy (NCBI): domain Eukaryota; kingdom Metazoa; phylum Chordata; class Aves; order Passeriformes; family Maluridae; genus Malurus; species Malurus cyaneus. Next base: position 134,764 of record VKON01001998.1, read on the forward strand.
CCTGAACATGGATCCTCTGACTAAAGCTATAGTGGCCATTATCCAATTCACGCAATGGGTGAATAAGGTGAGGAATTCGTGGATTTTTAACTTTCTCTGGACAGCAGGCACATTGATACTGGGCTACCACACACGAAGTGCATGCTTTTGGAGTTGAATTAATAATGGTACCTACTGTGAGGAAATAACACCAGGGGAAGCATTCTCCCAGCCTTTCACTCATTTATTTGGGGCTACTCCATCAGCATTCGAAGAGTCCATATTTTCCTTAGATGCTAGCTATGTGATGCTAATATGCATATTCTATTTAACATTCAAGGATATGGTGAGACTGCCCTGGGCAAATACTCTAACATCTGCCCCAGAAACCATGGATGCTGCCACAGAAACTAAAAATGTTGCCACAGAGACTAGGAATGCTGCCACAGAGACTAGGGATGGTGCCCCAGAGACCAGGGATGCCGCCCCAGAGACCAGGGATGCCGCTCCAGAGGCTAGGGATGATTCCACAGAGCCTGACCCATCCCGCAAGCCGGACCTTGTCCCACTGCCTGACCCTGCTGAACAACCTACATCAGAAACTAAATGCCCAGAGTGGGTGAAAGTACTGGTGGAGGAGATACGCCACCCAGAGTGGGTGAAGGTACTGGTGAAGGAGGTGCGGGAGCTGCGCCGCCCGGAGTGGGTGGGGGTACTGATGGAGGAGATGGTGGAGATGCACCAGGGGCTGAGGAATACGTCTTCCCAGCTGGTGGCAAACCCTCTCCCTGCTCTAAAGAGGAAAGGGGTGATGGCACAGCAGTGGAACCAAAAGACGTTACAACCATCCAGGTTCCAGCTGAACCAAAAGGGCAGCCACAACTAGCTGCAGTAGCCCCTGTGCACAGGAAGAAGTATAAAACCAAATCGGTATGCTCAGTTAATGATGATGGGGAACCAGGGTCCTCAAAACCAGCAGGGGAGACAGAGACAGAAATAATCACTGAGACCCTGCCTTATGACACCCTCCGCAAGGTGCGAAAAGACATCGAGAAAAAGGCAGGCGAGGCTTGGTCAACCTGATTACTTCGGGTTTGGGACCTTATGGGCTCAAGTGTGAAATTGGATAACAGTGAGGCAAGGCATTTGGGAGGCTTGACCAAAGATGAGGGTATTAATCAGGTGTTTGTGAGGGAGCCAGGGCCCCTTTCTCTCTGGGAGCGGCTCTTAATGAGTATAAGAGAGAGGTTTGTCCACAGAGACAGGGTGCAGGACTACCATCGTAGAATGCCCCAGAAGACGGTCGAGGAAGGGATCCAATGGTTCAGAGAAGCAGGAGTAATGGAGGTACTCTTTGAAAGGGACGGGCAGCATCATAATGATCCTGATCAGGTCAGGTGCACCGGACAAATGCTATGGAACCTGGCGAGTCATGGGCCATCTCAGTATGCCACCTTCATTGCCACGATTAATGCTGATGAAAACCGAGAGACAGTGGGTTCTGTAGCCAACAGACTCCGGTATTACGCGAGTATGATCAATAGCCCACTGCAGGCTCACGTCTCTGCTGTGATTAAAGACCTCCAAGAGGAGTTGGAGGAGATAAGAAGGAATGAGGAGATGAGGGAAGAATAGTGTGGCACCAGTGCAGGTCTCAGGCCCCAACACAGGAGTCCGACGTCCCCCAGCAAGAGAAAGACAGTACACCCCAGGAGCTAAGCTGTGGTTCTTCCTGTGTAACCACAGAGAAGACATGAACAAGTGGGATGAGAAACCCACTTCTGCCCTGGCAGCCCGGGTACGTCAACTCAAAGGGGAAAACACTAGCCAAGGAAGCTCTTCTAAAGGGAAGGTACACTCAGCTTCCCGTAGCAAACCCACTAGATACAAAGGAGGGGGAGGTGATATGTCAGAATCCCTTGGAGGAACCTGTGGGTGTGCCCATGGAAGGGATGATACCCAGGGTTAGAGGGGCCCTGCCTCTGGCCAGGTAGAGGCATGGGATAACCGTGTCTTCTGGACGGTGTGGATCCGATGGCCTGGCACATCAGAGCCACAAAAATACGAAGCATTGGTTGACACGGGAGCGCAGTGTACCCTCATGCCATCGGGGCACATGGGGGCAGAAACCATTTCTATTGCAGGAGTGACAGGGGGATCACAGGAGTTGACTGTGTTGGAAGCTGAGGTGAGCCTGACTGGGAGGGAGTGGCACAAACATCCCATCGTGACTGGTCCGGAGGCCCCATGCATCCTGGCCATAGATTTCCTCCGGAATGGTTTTTTCAAAGACCCAAAAGGACTCAAATGGGCTTTTGGAATAGCTGCTGTGGAGGTAGAGGGCATCAAACAGCTGAACACCTTGCCTGGACTATCAGAGAACCTATTGCTGTTGGACTCCTGAAGGTGGAAGAGCAGCACGTTGCAGTCGCCACCTCGAGAGTGCATCGCCGGCAGTACCGGACAAACTGAGATGCTGTGATCCCCATCCATAAGATGATCCGAGAGCTGGAGAGCCAAGGGGTGGTCAGCAAGGCCCACTCACCCTTCAACAGCCCCATCTGGCCTGTGCGCAAGTCTGAGGGAGAATGGAGATTGACAGTGGACTATCGTGGTGTAAATGAAGTGACCCCACCGCTGAGCGCCGCCGTGCCAGACATGCTGGAACTCCAGTACAAGCTGGAGTCCAAAGCAGCGAAGTGGTATGCCACCACTGACATCTCCAATGCGTTCTTCTTCTTTTCTCTGGCAGCAGAGTGCAGGGCTCAGTTTGCTTTCACCTGGAAGGGCGTGCAGTACACCTGGAACCAGATGCCCCAGGGGTGGAAGCACAGCCCCACCATCTGCCATGGACTGATCCAGACTGCACTTGAAAAGGGTGAGGCTCTGGAAAATCTTCAGTATATCGATGACATCATTGTGTGGAGGAACACAGCAATAGAAGTATTTGAGAAAGGGGAGAAGATAATCCAGATTCTCCTGGAAGCTGGCTTTGCTATAAAAAGGAATAAAGTGAAGGGACCTGCTCGGGAGATCCAGTTCCTTGGGGTAAAGGGGCAAGATGGACGGCGTCAGATTCCCACCAAGGTCATCAACAACATCACGTTGATGTCTCCACCAACCAACAAAAAGGAGACACAGGCTTTCCTAGGTGCCATAGGTTTCTGGAGGATGCACATTCCTGAATACAGTCAGATCGTGAGCCCTCTCTATTTTATGACCCACATGAAGAACGATTTCCACTGGGCCCTGAACAGCAGCAAGCATTTGCCCAGATCAAGCAGGAAATCGCTCATGCAGTAGCTCTCGGCCCAGTCAGGACAGGACCGGAGGTGAAGAACGTGCTCTACACTGCAACTGGGAGCAATGGTCTGTCCTGGAGCCTCTGGAAAAAGGTGTCTGGTGAGACTTGAGGCCGGCCACTGGGATTCGGAGCTGAAGCCGTACCGAGGGGCTGAGGCCAACTACACCCCAAAACAGAAGGAGATCTTGGCAGCCAATGAGGGAGTCCAAGCTGCTCCAGCGGTGATTGGCACTGAAGCCCAACACCTCCTGGCACCCCGATTACCAGTGCTGGGGTGGATGTTTAAAGGAAAGGTTCCCTCCACCACGCTACTGATGCTACCTGGAGCAAATGGATTGCTCTCATCACTCAGCGCGCCCACATTGGAAACCCAAATCGCCCTGGAGTCCTGGAAATAATTACAAATTGGCCTGAAGCTGAAAACTTTGATCTCGCTGATGAATAGGAGCAAGAACAAGTGACACATGCTGAAGAAGCTCCACTGTACAACCAACTGCCAGACGAAGAAAAACACTACGCTCTTTTCACTGACGGTTCCTGTCGCATTGTCGGAATGAACCGAAAGTAGAAAGCAGCCGTGTGGAGCCCCACACGACAGGTTGCACAGGCCACAGAGGGAGAAGGTGGATCGAGTCAATTCACTGAACTCAAAGCCATCAAGTTGGCCCTGGACATTTCTGACAGGGAAAAGTGGCCAAAGCTATACCTTTACACAGATTCATGGATGGTAGCCAACGCTTTGTGGGGATGGCTGGAAAGGTGGAAAAAGGCCAATG